>CM031596.1:118257931-118262931 GCA_018398815.1 Conus ventricosus | reverse complement strand
TTGTGTGTGTGTGTGTGTGTGTGTGTTGTGTGTGTGTGTGTGTGTGTGTGTGTGTGTGTGTGTGTGTGTGTGTGTGTGTGTGTGTGTGTGTGTGTGTGTGTCTGTGTGCATGCATGCATGCTTGCGTGTGCATATGTGTGTGTGTGTGTGTGTGTGTGTGTGTGTGTGTGTGTGTGTGTGTGTGTGTGTGTGTGTGTGTTTTGTGTCTGTGTGTATCTGTGTGTGTATGTGTATATGTATGTGTGTGTGCGAATCTCTGGTGTGTGTTGTGTGTGTGTGTGTGTGGTGTGGTGTGTGTGTGTGTGTGTGTGTGTGTGTGTGTGTGTGTGTGTGTGTGTGTTGTTGGTGTGTGTGTGTGTGTGTATGTCTGTGTGTGTATGTCTGTGTGCCCTCTACGCTAACAGTAGCACCGTATCCTCACAGCAGTCCAGACAGAGCATGATGCGTTTATTTCGGCAACTTTGTTGATTAATAACAAATTTGTGTATTGTTATTAATACACTGAGTACGGAGGCCACCGCAAAAAAAAAATGTTACAAAGAAATCATGATTTCTGTAGAGAATCACAGTAAGCCCCTCCCCCCCCCCCCCCCACCCCCGTGATGAATGAATACAGACCATAGAGTATCATCTGCTTTATGCACGTTCCGTGAGAACCGGAGATAGATAGTTAGATAGTGTCACGACCGACCCCTGGAGGTCTGCCCTGACAGGATCGGTCTTGGTGGGAGTGAAGGGAGTGACTGACCTCACACGCCCGCAAGAGACCACACAATAAAGATTACGATACAACACCCATTTATTCACACCAGCAAAATAAGCATTCCAACACACACAACATGCACAATCACAATCAAGCACTCCAACGCACACAACATGCACAATCACAATCAAGCACTCCAACACCACAACATGCACGATTATAAATAAACATTTCACCATACGACGTACACAATCACAATTACAGCATTCCAGCACATATAACATATACACAATTATAAAGAAACATTTCCAGCATCGATCCCTTCTAACACCATGGAGTGCGTCCACACCCCTGCCTCTGTCAAGTCTACTGGGAGCACCCTGTCGCACTAGGTGCTCCGAACCGGGTCGGTTCTCGCAGGGAGTCGCTCAAAGCCGACACCCTCGACTCACAAACAGGCAGTGAAGAGCGCGTCCCGGAGGGGGGGGGGGGGGGGAAAAACGTGGCGCTGTTACTGGAGGTCCTGGACGGGGGTCAGGGCCGGCCAGTCAAGACGGCGGGCTCCTCTACCAGTCCGCGGTCCCGACCAAGAACGTGGCCTCGACCAGCGCGTGGCACATCCAGTCCGCGGTCTCAGCCAGAGCGTGGCCTCAACCAGCACGTGGCACCATCAGTCCGTGGTCTCAGCCAGAGCGTGGTCTCAACAGCACGTGGCACCATCCAGTCCGTGGTCTCAGCCAGAGCGTGGTCTCAACCAGCACGTGGCACCATCCAGTCCAGACTCCGGGTGAAGCCCCCGAAAGGGGGGGGGGGGGGGGAACGTAGCTGGGAGAGAGGAGAAAGGGAGGGAAGGAAGAAGGAAGGAGGAAGGGAAAAAGGAGGAAGGAGGAAGGGTACTGGAACCCCGCTGTCAGTACAGTCGACCCATGCTGTTAAATCTTAACAGCCACTCGCATGATGGGCGAGGGGAAGTCTACTAAATGCCCCAATAATCCCAGCTCCACACAGACCTGAGCATAACACAGTAAACCCATCGAATCAGGAAATGTTCACTAGGGTCTTCTCACACACGATGCAGGTAAAAGACTGCATTAATCAACAGTTATAAAACAAATATGAATATCTTCACCCTTCTCTCACTACCATTTAACATTCACCTTTCTTAGAAATCACCACACAGCGACCATCGCTTTATAACTGCCACCACATTTGCAAAATAATAATTCAATGGCATAATTGTCACATTTTACAGCCACATTTCAAAAAAACACAAATCTCCAACCACGCATCCAAACGACAAATCATGCGTACGCACGCTCGCGAACATAAAAATCGTTCTCCTTGCACACACAAACAGACGGTGGCCGAAGGATAAGAGTCCGGCGAATGTGACAGGGGCGGACGAGCGAGACCAAGCAAGTTCCAACCCTGAATCACCAGGTTCTCTCCCATCCCCACCGACTAACCGCATCATCAGATGCATAAACAGGAGAAAGAATTTTTGGAAATAATTTAGAATGGCCAGGTTAAAGATTGAATTAACCAGAGAAAAGGTCTCAAACAATATTTCTCTTACAAATTTCGAAAACAAAAGAAAATTGCGCAAAAGAGAAGACTAAGCCGGCTAACAACAACAAACCAAAACAAACAAACCACGAAACTGATGCTTACCAGCTACCGTGGGTGACCCCGAGAGGCGGGTCAAAAAGACTCTCTCTGCCCTCTGTCCAGTCGAGAGGACAGAGGCACAGGTGCGGAAAAAGAAGAAGTGATGTCCCTCTCCTACAGGCCGACTGTAGGAATTGAAGATACCGACTGTACCTTCGATGATACGGTGAAGAACCAAGACCGGAGCAGCGCTCCAGAGACATCTTCCCCTCGAGTGAAAGCTACCTCCCTCAGCAATGGCGGCCAACATGCCATGCTGCGTCACAGAGTGAGCATACTTCAAACTAAAAGAAATGAAGCACGTGCGACAGGTAAAAAGACAGGCGAGAGGCCGATAGACAGCAAGTTCGAGAGAAAGGTACCAGCCACCCGTGAACTACAGGATGAATAGCACGGGCAGTGGAATAAGAGAGAGAGAGAGAGAGAAAGCAAACCGAAGTTGAGCTGAACTACACCAAGGTGCAACCGCACCACAAGCCACATTAAGGGACGGATACACGACAACAGCAACGACAATAAACAAATGAATAATTCCGCCACCCTAGATGGGTCAAACGTCGTAGGCCTCGTGACAAACTCGTGACAGATAGATAGATAGATAGATAGGTGGATAGATTCAAGAATGCACTGCACATTTCACATGGATGCCAACATTTTGAACGAACCTTTTCGTGGGGAAAATCCAAAATGGTTGCATCGAACACAGTCTTGCGTCTTGTATATCACGTCAAAAAAGAACGTTATACATATGGCTCCTGTTGATGATGCACATTTAGATAGGAATGTGTCAGTCTGGAAAAAGGAACTCATACTTGAAATGTTTGATTGAACAGAATTTCTGGTATGGCTTTTTCACCAGCAGAGGAGGAGAATGCAAATGGGCTTCGCACAACTGTAACGAGAGAGAGAGAGAGAGAGAGAGAGAGAGAGAGAGAGAGAGAGAGAGAGAGAGAGAGAGAGGAGGGAGGGGGGAGAGAGGGGGGAGAGAGGAGAGAGAGAGGGAAGGAGAGAGAGAGAGGTGGGGGATTGTTCGTGTTTCTGTTGTATTTATTTCAAAGGAAAGTTCAGGGAGACATCCTCCAATAGGGAGGGAAACTCACTAACATATAACTCCTGGTCATAACCGATATTTCGAAACTGGAGGATTGGAGGATGTCTCCCCCTTGGAGAATATAAGCTTGCTGAAGGCTCATTTTGAGAAGCATTTATTTTATTTTTCCCCATTCACCCACTCAAGCACATACTGTTAGTTAGGCAGAATCATCTACCACTGTAGATATGAATGCGTATCTCCCCCCATTTCTTCAATCTAAGACATAAGAGCAAGCTTTGTTTATAATTCAATATTTATATATATATATATATATATTATATATATATATATATATATATATATATATATATATATATATATATATATATATATATTATATATATATACCAGTTTAAAATAGGATTTTAAAATGGAAAAATTAAAAACCTACAAGCTTGTTTCAAGCTAAAACGCTCTCCTCAGGGTATACAATTTGGGCACGCCACCGGTGTTATATATTGTGGTGTGTGAGCGTGTGAGTTCTGTGCGTGTGGCACGTGGCCTGCGGTTTTTTTCATTTTTGGGTCGCGTTCAGGGGGGACGTGTTACGGAATGGTGCATTGACAAAGATTTCTATTTATGCCTGCATTGTTTATCATTTCTACTTTAGAGTTCAGGGATGCTAGGTGGGGTTTACATAATATCAGCCACCTTTCTGTAGTACATAAGTTGCATTTTTTAGAAATGTTAGGGGCTGTTGTCCAGTATCTGTGCCTCCAACAGCCCATGAAGAGGCAAGCCACCGTAGGTGCCATAGGTGTGCCCATGGCAGTGCCCAGTTTTTGTTTGTAGAAATGCCCATCAAAGTGGAATACATTGTTGGACAGTACATGGTTCATCAGTTCCAGAAGACGCTCTATGGGCATGTTGATGCAATCATTTTTGTCAACAAACGCCTTCACTGCTGTTTCCATGTCGGCGTGAGGAATGTTGCTGTAGAGTCCAACGACATCAATGGTGACCAGGTATGTGCTGTCGTCAAAAGGACCAAACTCACGGTTCCATTGGTCTTAGGAAGCATGTAAAACTGATGGCTGCGTACACTCCCAATTTCAATAGTAGCCCATTTGTGTGTGTTCTCATCGATGTAGTCATCATTCAGCAGTCGGTTCACCAGGTGGTTGGATTTTCTAGCAATGGTGTTTGAAGGATCTTTCTTAATTTCTTCATAGTGCTGAGTGAAAAGAAGTTGACGATGGCTTCAGCAATATAGTCACTGGCGTTTTGAACGACAACAGCTCCCCCTTTGTCGGCTGTGCTGATGCGAAGTGTCCTGTTGTGGACAAGTCCTTGAAGTTCTTTCAGGGCGGCCCTTTTCTTGCTGTCCAGATTGTTCCGTGGTCGTTGTTTAGGGTGATAGGACTTAGTTCTTAACTCAAGTAGTTGATGTATTCTCAAGGGCTGCATCTTTCCACTAGGTGCTTGTAACCAGTAGGTTGAATTTGGGTATAGTATTAGGAGTCATCGCTTCAAGAGCATAGAATCTCTTTCAGCTAAGTGGCTTGTACCAGTAGCTGATAGAACTTAGGGGTGCTT
>CM031596.1:118237394-118249894 GCA_018398815.1 Conus ventricosus | reverse complement strand
TCAGTTATACTTTGTTGTAACGGTATTTGTACAGACATGATGTTTGTATCACTACAGTGAAGAGAACTATCGTCAGCGAACAGATCACAGATGACATCATTGTGAGATATGTGCATCGGTAGGTCATTTATAAAAATACAGAAGAGAAGAGGTCCAAGGACAGAGCCTTGTGGAACGCCACAGCTCACTATTCCTTCAGAGGAATAAGTACCGTTTACGTACACACGCTGGGTCCTGTTTTCAAGATATGACTGAAAGAAGGTGACTACTGCCGGATTTTGAACATATGCAGTCATTTTGTTTAATAATATGTTGTGGTCTACAAGATCAAAGGCTTTCCTAAAATCGAGGAAAACTTCCAGTGAGTTTTCTTTCGTTGATGGCTGATAGCCATGTATCACAGAGGCATGTTAAGGGCGTGTGGCATGAGTGATTTCGACGAAAGCCTGACTGAAATGGGTGGAACAGTTTGTGATGTTCCATATGTTTAGTTAGGTGTTTGTGAACATGCATCTCAAGAGGTTTTGATACAACGGATAAAAGAGATATTGGTCTAAAATTGTTTAAATCAGTGAGATCTCTTGATTTGGGTAAGGGAATGACTTTTGCTGCCTTTAGACCACATGGGAAGACATTCTGATCAATACACAAATTAGAGAGAGAGAGAGAGACAGAGACAGACAGACAGACAGAGACAGAGACAGAGAGACAGAGAGTGTGTGTTGCTTATAGCACATCCGACCGCAGAGGACCATATCAGGGCCGTCACCTCGTTGAAGCCAACTCTCAACTCATATTTAAAAAGTACACAACACAATACGCCTTCTAAAACATACCAGAAATTTTGTTTGAAAAAGATATCTTTTCTGTAAAAATCTTAGATCAGATGAAAAAATATTGATCTCTTTTCAGAAATTCAAAGATCGCATCTCTGAACAAGGATTTTATGAAGTCTGCTGTAACGTGTTTGTGTCTTACATCGAGCAAGTCCCAACATTCTCAAAGAACTTGTTTCAATGTGAGTGGTACGTGACATGGAATACACCATGTAGCAGCTTCTTAACATTTTTAAAAGATAAGAATGGGTGTAAAAGGAATGGCCTGTGTACAAACAACGCAAGACTGTTTCATTTTAACGGCCGCCCTTGCTCAACTGTCACAGCCAGAGAGAGCAAAGGTGATCAAATTAGGACACCCCAGCTGTTGATAGCGTTAGGACGAGGCAAAATCAAGAGAGGGGAGACGAACGAGTGAAGGGGCTACAGAGGAAAAACGATCAAACAAGAGTATAAAAGGGAGACAAGAAGAAAGAGAAGTGTAGAGTGGGAGCTGGGTTGGTGGGTCAAAGACGCTGGAGAAAGAACAGACCATGACGACATTTTCAGAAGTGACAACTTGTGACTTGGCCGACTCTAGGGGAAGGCTCCGTGACGGCGAGCAAAGAGCCACTGACTGCAAGGAAATCCTGTTGACAGCAGGGAAGACTACAACTCGCGATCTTCTTCAGAAGGCACGTAAGATCTTGTGGCGAAACGCTGGCCGTGGCTGGAGTTGTACTGTCTTCATCTGTCAGCGAAACAGTAACGAGCGGGCTGCAGGACGCGCGCAGCAATTTTGCTTGGTGGTGGGGTCTACTTTCTTTGTTTGGTGTACTTTTATTTCAAATTAAGGTTTATTTTCTGTCACTCTGACAACAATGCAAAATTTGTGAATACTATGGCATCGTTTTGAGAAGGTCTGTTATCATTGAAACAAGAAAGCCCGCTTTATTTGTTGCTTTAACATGGCTTCATCTGTTCAATTCAACACTATAAACTCGTGCAGTTCTGCTCTAAATGCATTCGAATTATACAGTAGTATTCAACCCATATTAGTTCTACATTTAACATACACACACACACACACACACACACACATATATATATATATATATATATATATATATATATATATATATATATATATATATATATAATGCTGAAAAATTAAATAGTTGGGGAAAACAAGTGCAGGCTAACAATTCTTCAGTCATTACAGTAATGACTTGGCAAATATTTAAACTTTTAGAAAAAAAAAAAGAAAGGGTGAAGAAAATGGGAATGTATTATAAATATGAGAAACCCTTCACTGGCCGCCTGAGGGAACCATCGAAATCCCCTCGAAGACACATCTATTTGTATTGCAGGCCTTTCGTCCGCTGGATCGGACTCATCAGGGAGACACGGCTGGTTGTGTCTGCGCTCTTGGTGTCAAATAGAGACCCACCACAGTCCATATTTCTGTGGTGTTCTCACCACCAAGGGTTCAAAAAA
Source organism: Conus ventricosus (assembly GCA_018398815.1). Classification (NCBI taxonomy): domain Eukaryota; kingdom Metazoa; phylum Mollusca; class Gastropoda; order Neogastropoda; family Conidae; genus Conus; species Conus ventricosus. The sequence continues at coordinate 118,247,582 of CM031596.1, read as the reverse complement.
GAATCCAACAGCACCCCCAAAGCAGCCAGCGAAGGGTAGTAAATGGAACAAAACGAAAGTGTGGAGAGGAAAAAAGTTGCTGAAAAACCAAAAGCATTATTCAAACAGTATAAAATATAGGGGACAATCTTTGAGCCTATGCTTGAGGATCCAGAGGATATATATATATATATATATATATATATATATATATATATATATATATATAATATATATATATATATATATATATATATATATATATAATATTGTTAAGAATATTTTTAAAAAATATATATAGAAAGAAGAAGAAGGAAAAAATGGTAGAAAGAAGAAGAAGGAAATAATGGACAGCAGAACCACTTGGTAGACTCCTTTAATGTGTCCAATATTTCGGTCCAAAGACCTTCCTCTGGGACATACATACGACTGAAGGATTGCTAGCCTGCACTTGTTCCCCCCCCCCCCCCCACTACTTAATTGTTCAGCATTATATTGTTTGGTCAATCAGTGGGAGATTGCATCTCTTAGGAGATCCAAGTAAAGGTTGTTCTGTACAATTCTTAGCCACTCACAATGCTTGGGTTATTGAACAGCAGAACTGACCACTCAGTCTATTCCATATCTTTTGATCTCCCTTGCATCCTTGAATGGATCCTCAAGCATAGACTCAAAGATTGTCCCCTATATTTTATACTGTTTGAATAATGCTTTTAGTTTTTCAGCAACTTTTTCCTCTCCACACTTTTGTTTTGTTCCATTTACTACCCTTCGCTGGCTGCTTTGAGGGTGCTGTTGGATTCTTTTTTGAATTCTTGGTGGTGAGACCACCACAGAATTATGGACTGTGGAGTGTTTCTATTTGACACCAAGAGCACAAACACAATCGGCCGTGTCTCCCTAATGAGTCCGATCCAGCGGACGAAAGGCCTAGGAGTAGGCAATACAGATACATGTGCCTTTGAGAGGGATTACGATGGTTCCCTCAGGCAGCTTGTGAAGGGCTTCTCATATTTATAATAACCCCCCCCCCCCCCCCCAACCTATTTTCTTCATCTTCAATGCTTTTTGTTTTTCTTTAGTTCAAATCTTTTCCAAGTCATTACTTTAACGACAGAAGAATTGTTAGCCTGCACTTGTTTTCTCCGCACTACTTAATTGTTCAGCATTATATATATATATATATATATATATATATATATATATATATATATTTATATATATATATATATATATATATATATATATATATATATATATATATGCAGAGCATCGCCCACAAGTGGAAAAGCATTATATGTGTGTTTGATCCTTGTATAGATGGCGTATGCTTCAACACAATCTCATTTCTGTTTGAGTCTTCATGCCCTTGTTTAGTTGGATCCATCGTGCTTAATAAGGAAGTATCGTCTTTCAACAACAGCTGCACTAATTGCAGGTAGGTGCCTTGTCAATGATGATGCTGAGTTTGGCCTTCACTGATCAGAGTTGTGATAAGTGCTCAAGAAATATGAGTTGAACTCTATTGTCAGAAATAGATGCAGGGAGATCTGTGTGTGTGTGTCTTATTTTTGTTGACAATGCTGTTTATCATATCTGCGCTATATAGTTTATAGAACAGAGGTGAAACTATGCATTCTACTTCATTTATTTTATCTGCATTTGATTTGTTTGAAATCAAGTAAACTGATCAATCTGCGATAAAACAGTAACTCAGCCTGTATATCTTTGTACCAACTGTCACATTCTAAGGATGGCAGAGGGATAAAATTCTGAGTTGATGTATATCTACAGACAAAGTGTATGTTATCTGAAGAGAAACAACAATGGAAGTCCCGAGATCTTGAGAACATTCTGATGCCATTCATAATGTATTCGACCCCCTGAATTCAACAGAATGCACTGATCTCAAACTATCCCCAGAATATTAGATCCAGGACTCGTAGGTTCAAATCACAGCAACGGCTTAAAACACGTTCAGACAGCAGAGGGGCCCTGTTAATCATCACCTGAACGCATGGTGAGAGTGGAAAACGTTCAGGGCCAAAACACATGTGTAAAAGGGTGTGCTTCTTGAGGCCAGGCCATCCCGCTTTGTGTTTCCCTGCTGATATTGGTGACATCTTTTGCTGACTTTGCCATGTTCTGCTTGATGCTCCTGTACTGCGTTACACGCAAGGGTGCTTTTTGGAAACCTTATTTTCGACTCTATAGATCTCTATGTGTGCCATTTGGATCTAGAATTGGCCAATAATCGTCATCCTCTTGCTAAATCCCAGAGACCTTTCTTTTTCTTTCCTCACCAAGTTCGTTAATGTTGTCGATACGATTATCAATACTATTCTTAGCAAATATAATGTAGCAAAATAATCACGTGTATCTACGATTATTATTTTGACAGTACCACAATGTTTCAGATTTTCCAGGTTGAATGATAAAGACAAACTACGAGTATTTGCTTATGGATTTTGAGCCTTAGTCTGATCATCAGCACCATGGTATGATCGTTTCCAACAGCAGTAAGATGGGCGTTGGCAACATTACTGGGGTTCCACAAACGATGCTCATTTCAAAATGTATACAATAAAGAGATTATTGCGTAGTCTATTCAGCTAATTTGATGTTGGTTGTAAAGAAATGAGACTATTTTTGGTGACTACAATCTACACGAATGTGTGTAACTGCTTTTTCAATAATGAGCTACACCCCGCTGCTGACCTCAGATTTCTGTCATTGAATGGAGGGGTAAACATTACTATCCACCATTCTACAAACATGACCCTTGTGCAACAAAACTGTCTCTCGTATCTCTTAATTCAGTCACAATCTATACTTTGTCTACAGGATAAAGGATAACTTTCCAATTATTACACAAATAAGTGATGTTATGGTTAACGATATACAATAAATTCCAGATACATGCCGCCTATTCTTATTTTTCTGTTATGAAAACAAAAATGTCTCCTATGTACCTTTGTTATGTCAAAAATCAATTTGCAACTTGGCAAGTGCTGTCTTATGTGATGAAAACATACAACGTTTCTCCCAACAGCACGGAAAAGACTATACAGCAACCATTTTTGTTCTGTTATGAACACAAAAATATCTTCTATGCACCTTTGTTGCGTCAAACATCTTGAGCAACTTGACAAGTGGTGTTTCATGGGATGACAACGAACAACTTTTCTCCAAACAGCACGGAAAAGACTACAGACTACAGCAAACGTTTTTTTTTTCTTTTTTGATGTTTTTTTTTGTTTTTTTTTCTGTAAGGAAAGTTCTGTGTACTTTTGTTATGTCAAAAATCTTAAGCAACTTGGCAAATCGTGTTTCATGGGATGACACCGAACACCTTTTCTCCCAACATCACGGAAAAGACTACAGCGATCACTTTTTCTATGAAAACAAAAATGTCTCTAATGTGCCTTTGTTATGTCAAAATCTTTAGCAACTTGGTATGTCGTGTTTCATATGATGAAAAAGAATAACTTTTCCCCACAGCACGGAAAAGACCACAGCAAGCATGGAGGAAGATCCTAATCAAGGGCCGTCATCTCTTGTCACCGATGGCAGCGTGACGTCTTGGAGCTCTTCAGTGTTAAAGGAAGCAATGGAAACCAGTGACGTGGTCGTCAATCACTCTTACGTGACAGAGAAACCCTTCAGTGAATATGCCGACTTGAAAGCTGCTCTCTTGATTGACAGGTAAAATCAACCAACCAGCCAACCAACTATCCACCTCCCACCCAACCAACCAGCCAAACAACCAACCAATCAACCATCCAACCGGCCAACTAACCAGCAGCCAACCAACCAGCCAACCAACCAACCAAACAATGAAAGCAAACAATGATAGCAAAACTACAAAAAATGATAGTTCATTCACACTCCTGTTCATGTTTTATTTTATGTCATTTCGTTCTTTTTCGCCATTCTTTTTTTCTTTCTCTTTGTATCTTATCTTTATGTCTCTAGCTCAAACAACGATTCTATACATATTTAAGACATTAAGGACAACGTACATAGTTCCATGAACTGAGTGAGTTTTGTCTAGAACTGAAAAAGACCGTTACTGAAATATAAAATAACTTGCAAGTATACTGTTGTTATCCGATTATTCATTTGTTTTGATCTGGTACAGGAGGGGCGACAAATTAACATTCATAATTGTAGTACATGTGAACACATTAATTCCCTTTCACTCTCTCTCAGTATTTTAGGTTATCGCAAATTAGGTCTGATCTTACGACTTCGAAGACGTTGTGATTTTATTTGGATTGGCAATATATCCATATTTTCGTACCATTATGTTCATTAACGCGCAAGCCTCAATTTACGTTTATGTAATACATTGAAACGTTTCTTTATACACACAAGACTCGATTTTTCACTGGAGCTTTATGAAATAAAGTTACAGCACCTTAACGTCAAAATACTTGTTCCATATTCTTTTAAGTTAGATTTTAAAAGATATCAATGATATGACTTCATAAGTCGCCTCCCCCTCCCCAGCATCACCCCAGAAGCTAGCCAGATTCATAGATTTAACACTACAATACAATTTCTCTCGTTCGAGTTTTGCATGTTTTTAATATCCTGTATCTTTCTAAAAGCGCAGCTAGTCAACATGAAAGTATACTGAATATTATAAGTTTAATGTCACTCAGTGTTTTCAGTTGTGGTCTGATATGCAGAATCTACGTTCCTATTTTAGTGAGTGTGGGCCTTGTCTTCAACTTCCTGTGCTTTGTGACTTTCGTCTTCACCAATCTACGCACCACCTCCACCTGTATGTACATGGCCGCCATTGCTGTCCTGGATTCCGTCATTCTGGTTATAGCCTTGAGCGTCGTTGTGTGTCGCTATCTGGGTCACACTGTATTCTACATGCGCAGTGACTGGACCTGCGGCTTCCACTACTTCCTGTTCTACTTCGCCATCCATTCTGACGTCCTGGTGCTTCTGGCCATGACTGTGGATCGTTTTATTGTCGTGAAGTTCCCGCTCAAAGCTCAGAGCCTGTGCACTCCTAGATCCGCCCTCAAAGTCGTCACGGGATTAGGGATCTTTTCTTTTGCCCTGAATTTACAAATCTTCTTCATCAGGCAATTGGTTCCTTCGGGAAATAGTGACGATCCTTTAATCTGTTGGTATCCGGCAGGGGATATTGAATACTACGTGGAGAGAATCTATACAGTGATCGACGCTTGTATCTACAGTTTCATTCCCTTCGTCTCTCTACTCACGTTGAATGTCCTCATCATCAGACAACTGAAGATCTCACATAAATTCAGCAAACAGTTCACGGAGAACAGGGACGGAACCACAGCAGGCAGAGTCAACACCTTACATCAGACGACGAAAGAACCGAAGGGCTCCTCCTCCACCACCTCAAATCACCTGAACACCAAGAAAGACGAAGCATCAGCACCGATGAGGAAAAACATGGCTGGGTCCAACATCAACATCATGTTTTTACTGGTGTCCTTCACCTTCCTGGTGCTGACGTCACCGATAGTGATCGTGCTGCTGTATGCAAGACACGTCTGGCAGCCTCAGACTAACGCAGACATTGCCCGGTTCCGCCTGATTCTTGCCTTTGTGGACAACATCATGTTCAGCAACCATGCTATCAACTTCCTGCTGTACTGCGTCAGTGGTCGCCGTTTCAGACAGGAGCTGAAGAAACTTCTGGTTCTGTTCTGTCGTCGTACCTAAGACTAAGAACATCACATTTGTGTTCTTGAACCGATCAGGAATACAGTTTTTGAAAGGGACAGATGGAGAGAGAGAGAGAGAGAGAGAGAGAGAGAGAGAGAGAGAGAGAGAGAGAGAGGAAGGAAGAGAGAGAGAGAATGAGAGATAGAGGTAGAGAGAGAGAGAGAGAGAGAGAGAGGAGAGAGAGAGAGAGAGGCAGAGACAGAGAGAGAGAGAGGCAGAGGCAGAGAGAGAGAGAGAGAGAGAGAGAGAGGCAGAGACGGAGAGAGAATAAGAGAGAGAGAGAGAGAGGGGGGGGGGGCAGAGAAAGAGAATGAGAGAGAGGAATGAAGAGAGAGAGAGAGACAGACAGACAGACAGAAGCGTGATTTGGGACGTGAAACTGATAGTGTTACTTGAGTAGTAGTTATAAGAAAAAAACAGCAATGGCTCAACAGCAACAGATCCTAAGGCAAAAGAAACAAAAACAACCAGCAGCAGTTGCCGTAGCCACAGCAGTGACAGTGTGGTGGTGGTAGTAGTAAAAGTAGCAGTTGTAGAAAGAGGAGGTGGAAGAGCAGGAAGAGGTGGAAGAAGAGGAGGAGGAGGCGGAGAAGGAGGAGGAAGAGGAGGAGGAAGAGCAGGAAGAGGTGGGAGAGAAGAAGGAGGAGGTGGAGAAGGAGGCGGAAGAGGAGGAGGAAGAGCAGGAAGAGGTGGGAGAGAAGAAGGAGGAGGAGGAGGAAGAGGAGTAAGAGGAGGAGGAGGAGAGGAGGAGCATCAGCAGCGGTTATAGTAGAAGTAGGAGGAGGAGGAAAAGAAGGGAAAATAGTCATTGTAGTTTTACCACAGGTAACAGCAGCAACGACAGAAGACTGGTAGAAGCAGTGGTAGCAAGAGTGGTACCAGAAGCAACAATGGAAACAGCAGGCACACCAACAGCTCACCAGAAGAACAGCAACGAGCACATCATTGTCAGTGCCAGCAGCTGCTGCTGCTGCTGCTGCTGCTGCTGCTGCTGCTGCTGCAACGACAGAAACTCTGCTGGACCTGGGATGTCTGTCACAGAGACAAGCACTTTGTCATGTCATAGGCGTCTGTTATGGTTGTAGCAACATCCACAGACAAAAACACATTCTCCATGTGTGTGTGTGTGTGTGTGTGTGTGTGTGTGTGTGTGTGTGTGTGGTGTGTGTGTGTGTGTGTGTGTGTGTGTGTGTGTGTGTGTGTGTGTGTGTGTGTGTGTGTGTGTGTGTGTGTGTGTGCAGCGTGCGTGAAAATGAAGGCAGATATCCATGAAATGTCCAACAATTGACGAGCGAAAGAAGCTGTACCTGGGAGGTTTGAACCCATGACCTTTCAATCGGCAGGTGGTGGGTCAGAAACCAGCAGCATCTGGAGAGTGAATGCTGGAGCTGCAGATCTCCAATTTCCCTCGCCAGTGCTGCTGGGCTGGAACTCCTTTCGTGTACGTGTCCCAGTGCCATCCAGACACGCGTTTTAAACATCCTATAATCCCTAACTTAGCACTGGATGAATTATGAAAACAGAAACAATGCCAACAATGAATAGCGTATATGAAAACAAGAAAGACACCGAGAGCACAGTGCCAAAATGAAAAGCAAGAGTGCACCGACAGCAAAGTTGTTCCATATCATTTGAATCTGTGTCTGTCACGATATTATGGGACTATTCGTTTGTGCTGCGATGCGTTCACACACACACACACACACACACACACACACACACACACACACACACACACACACACACACACACACACACACACACACACACACACTGTCACGACCGACCCCTGGAGGTCTGCCCTGACAGGATCGGTCTAGGTGGGAGTGAAGGGAGTGACTGACCTCACACGCCTCGCAAGAGCCCACACAAGAAAGATTAAGATACAACACCCCATTTATTCACACCAACACACTCAGTCATAAATAAGCATTCCAACACACACAACATGCACAATCACGATCAAGCATTCCCAAAGCACACAACATGCACAATCACAATCAAGCACTCCAACACACACAACATGCACAATTATAAATAAACATTTCACCTTACGACGTACACAATCACAATTACAGCATTCCAGCACATATAACATATACACAATTATAAAGAAACACTTCCAGCATCGATCCCTTCTAACACCATGGAGTGTGTCCACACCCCTGCCTCTGTCAAGTCTACTGGGAGCACCCTGTCGCACTAGGTGCTCCGAACCGGGTCGGTTCTCGCAGGGAGTCGCTCAAAGCCGACACCCTCGACTCACAAGCAGGCAGTGAAGAGCGTGTCCCGGAGGGGGGGGGGGGGGAACGTGGCGCTGTTACTGGAGGTCCTGGACGAGGGTCAGGGCCGGCCAGTCAAGACGGCGGGCTCCTCTACCAGTCCGCGGTCCCGACCAGGGCGTGGCCTCGACCAGCGCGTGGCACCATCCAGTCCGCGGTCCCAGCCAGAGTGTGGCCTCAACCAGCACGTGGCACCATCCAGTCCGTGGTCTCAGCCAGAGCGTGGCCTCAACCAGCACGTGGCACCATCCAGTCCGTGGTCTCAGCCAGAGCGTGGCCTCAACCAGCACGTGGCACCATCCAGTCCGTGGTCTCAGCCAGAGCGTGGCCTCAACAGCACGTGGCACCATCCAGTCCGTACTCCGGGTGAAGCCCCGAAAGGGGGGGGGGAAACGTAGCTGGGAGGAGAGGAGAAAGGGAGGGAAGGAAGAAGGAAGGAGGAAGGAAGAAGGGTACTGGAACCCCGCTGTCAGTACAGTCTGACCCATGCTGTCAAATCTTAACAGCCACTCGCATGATGGGCGAGGGGAAGTCTATTAAATGCACCCACAATCCCAGCTCAACACAGACCTGAGCATAACACAGTAAACCCATCGAATCAGGGATATTCACTAGGGGCTTCTCACACGATGCAGGTAAAAGACTGCATTAAATCAACAGGTTATAAAAACAAATATGAATTATCTTCATCCTTCTCTCACTCATGCTTAACATTTTACTTCCTTAGGAAATAAATCAACACAGCGACCATCGCTTTATAACCGCCACACATTTGCAAATAAATAATTCAATGGCATAATTGTCACATTTTAAAATAACACAAATCTCCAGCCACGCATCCGAACGACAAATCATGCGTACGCACGCTCGCGAACATAAAACTCGTTCTCCTTGCACACACAAACAGACGGTGGCCGAAGGATAAAGAGTCCGGCGAATGTGACAGGGGCGGACGAGCGAGACCAAGCAAGTTCCAACCCTGAATCACCAGGTTCTCTCCCATCCCCACCGACTACCGCATCACCAGATGCATAAACAGGAGAAAGAATTTGGAAATAATTTAGAATGGCCAGGTTAAAGATTGAATTAACCAGAGAAAAGGTCTCACACAATATTTCTCTTACAATTTCGAAAACAAAAGAAAATTGCGCAAAAGAGAAGACTAAGCGGCTAACAACAACAAACCAAACAAACAAACCACGAAACTGATGCTTACCAGCTACCCGTGGGTGACTCAGAAGAGGCGGGTCAAACGACTCTCTCTGCCCTCTGTCCAGTCGAGAGGACAGAGGCACAGGTGCGGAAAAAGAAGAAGTGATGTCCCTCTCCTACAGGCCAACTGTAGGAACTGAAGATACCGACTGTACCCTCGATGATACGGTGAAGAACCAAGACCGGAGCAGGCGCTCCCAGAGACATCTTCCGCTCGAGTGAAGAGCTAACCTCCCTCAGCAATGGCGGCCAACATGCCATGCTGCGTCACAGAGTGAGCATACTTCAAACTAAAAGAAACGAAGCACGTGCGACAGGTAAAAAGACAGGCGAGAGGCGATAGACAGCAAGTTCGAGAGAAAGGTACCAGCCACCCGTGAACCTACAGGATGAATAGCACGGGCAGTGGAATAAGAGAGAGAGAGAGAGAGAAAGCAAACCGAAGTTGAGCTGAACTACACCAAGGTGCAACCGCACCACAAGCCACATCAAGGGACGGATACACGACAACAGCAACGACAATAAACAAACGAATAATTCCGCCACCCTAGATGGGGTCAAACGTCGTAGGCCTCGTGACAAACTCGTGACAAACACACACACACACACACACACACACACACACACACACACACACACACACACACACACACACACACACACACACACACAACACACACAACACACACACACACACACCACACACACACACACACACGTCATGCTTCTTGAGAAATGTACTAAGCCATTACAAAAGTGAGGCGTTTCATACCTTTTTCTTTTGTTCATCCCATCTTTCTTCAGCATTCCTCCCACTTTCCCTGCTCAGGTGTCCTTTAGACAGACTCCACCAGACTAGTCCTATCGCCACCTGTCCGCATAAAATTAGCAGTTTCTCTGCCTTTTTTTTTTAACTTGATAGTCATGTGGTTATTGTCATTGTTGTAGGGACTGTTGTATATCGTGATGCTATTATTATTACAGTTGTTTTGTC
>CM031596.1:118217394-118232394 GCA_018398815.1 Conus ventricosus | reverse complement strand
GCCTTCTTTCCAGTTTAGATTTGCGCACAAAAAAGTGGGAAGACAAAAACGAGAGACAGAGATGAGGGAGGGAGGGAGGGTGCGGACAAAGTTTGGCTTTTCTACGTTCAGTCTTGGGGCGTGAGAGTTTACAACTTCTTTCTTCTTTAAGCTGATTGCATGGAGAAGGCATGGTGTAGCAACTGAACGTCTTAAGTTTTAGCTGATTGCATGCAGAAGGCATGGTGTAGCAACTGAACGTCTTAAGTTAACTCCCCTTCCCTGCAAAGTAGTTTATTGTTTTTTGTTATTGTTGTTGTTGTTGTTGTTGTTGTTGTTGTTGTCTTCAATTTAACGTCTTTCCACATTAAGTGATATTAGACGAATGTGTGTGTGTGTGTGTGTGTGTGTGTGCGTGCGTGCGTGCGTGCGTGCGTGCGTGCGTGCGTGCGTGCGTGCGTGCGTGCGTGCGTGCGTGCGTGCGTGCGTGCGTGCGTGTGTGCGTGTGTGTGTGTGTGTGTGTGTGTGTGTGTGTGTGTGTGTGTGTGTGTGTGTGTGTGTGTGTGTGTGTGTGTGTGTGTGTGTGTGTGTCTGAGAAAAATATTCTGAAAATTGTGTAGATGTTCTGGCAAAGTTTTGGTGCATCTTAGGTCTTTATATGAATTCTAGCAAAGGCAAAGCTTAGGGATTTGAATTTTTTTAAAGTTAGGTCCGTAAATTATCTCAGAATGGAAGGGAACAATTAAATGTTTGTGCATTGGGACAATGGTTTACAGCTGTGCTAAAACACTGTATGTTTGTGCATTAGGACAATGGTTTACAGCTGTGCTAAAACACTGTATGTTTGTGCATTGGGACAATGGTTTACAGCTGTGCTAAAACACTGTATGTTTGTGCATTGGGACAATGGTTTACAGCTGTGCAAAACACTGTAAGTATGAATTCCTTTGACAAACTGGCAGATATGGAAAACTGGCTTTTATTTATAAATTTATTATAGATAGTAAGCACGAGTAGTATTACCGAGTGTTCTTTCTATCAGAAATTATCAATGTTTACTTATTAAACGTCTGCATTTAGTGCAATATCGATTTCAATCTGCTCATGCACTTGGTGTAAACTAGATTAAAATGTCAGATTTGAAAGAAAATAATATACATTCTGTTAAGTTTTTCACATGTAACATCATCTAGTATATCATTTTTGTATTCGTATAAAGCGGTAACTGTCACTGATCACGATCATTGAAATAATATTATTTTTAGGGGGTGGGTGGGGCGATATTGAAAAAGAATGTAGAAAATCTTCCTTAAAAACTTGATTACCAACGTCCAGTCTGTAATACTTCGTGGCATTTTCATGCAGGAGAAAGATGGACATGTTCATCATCATGTAACGTTCTGGCAGGTTTGGAGAATGGGTGCTTGTTACTACTGAGAGAAAGCCAATGGCACGGCTTGTCAGATTCACACATACAAACACTCCCTCCATCCATTCCTCCCTGCCCCCATTCCTCCCTGACCCCATTCCTCCATTCCTCCCTGCCCCCATTCCTCCCTGCCCCCATTCCTCCCTGACCCCATTCCTCTCCTGACCCCATTCCTCCCTGACCCCATTCCTCCATTCCTCCTGCCCCCATTCCTCCCTGCCCCCATTCCTCCCTGCCCCCATTCCTCCCTGCCCCCATTCCTCCATTCCTCCCTGCCCCCATTCCTCCACTCCTCCCTGCCCCCATTCCTCCCTGCCCCCATTCCTCCCTGCCCCCATTCCTCCCTGCCCCCATTCCTCCATTCCTCCCTGCCCCCATTCCTCCATTCCTCCCTGCCCCATTCCTCCCTGCCCCCATTCCTCCCTGCCCCCATTCCTCCCTGCCCCCATTCCTCCCTGCCCCCATTCCTCCATTCCTCCCTGCCCCCATTCCTCCCTGCCCCCATTCCTCCCTGCCCCCATTCCTCCCTGACCCCATTCCTCCCTGACCCCATTCCTCCCTGCCCCCATTCCTCCCTGCCCCCATTCCTCCCTGCCCCCATTCCTTCCATACCCCGCCATATTTTCGCCTCCTTCTCCCCCTCCCCTAAACACATAGACAACTCAGACAGGGCGAGCGCATGCACTCAGTTTGTAAAACAAAATGTAAGGAAAAGAAACTATGCACAGAGAGTGAAGTAGATATCTTTGACATCCATTGTAAATGGAACATAATCGTGTGCGCATGTGCTTTGTCTGTAGAGAATAGTGTATGCTTCAACACGATTTCATTCCTGAGAGCAACTGGACATTCCTTGTTTAATTTCACTTACTAGGTTAAAAAAGCGACTTTTTTCGCCCATTGTAAGGAACTGATTATGGGCATGTGTCTGACCAACAATTATGGTGATGTCCTCCTCTTCTTCTTAATTCTTTATCCCCCCCCCCCCATTTCTCTCCCTCCCCCCCCCCCCCCCCCAAACAAAAATTGAATTTCCATTTTTCGACCTTTCCTGTTAATTGCTTAATAAATATAGTCTAAGTAGGAAGATCAGACGCAAATTTACTCGCCTCCCCGAAATATCACAGATGATGGGTTTACTCTGACATGCAACAAGGGTGAAATTCACTTCTGCAGGACATGTTGCAGTCCATTGTACTACAGCCTAGAAGGTCAGGGACAAACCTCAGACCTGTGTGGTATTGAGACTGGGCCTAATGCAATTTACCATCACAGTTTTGTAATCACAGGGGCATTATGCAATTTAGCATCTCAGTTTAGAATCACAGGGGCGTAAAGAAATTTACCATCACAGTTTAGTATCACAGGGATAAACCGCAATTTACCATCACAGTTTAGAACCACATCGGTACAAATTACAATGCAATTTACCATCACAGTTTAGTATCTCAGGGGCACAATGCACTTTACCATCACAGTTTAGAATCACAGGCGTACAACGCAATTTACCATCACAGGTTAGAACCACAGGGGCATAATGCAATTTAGCTTCACAGTTTAGTATCACAGGGGAATAATGCAATTTACCCTCACAGTTCAGTATTACAGGGAAGTAATGCAATTTAGCATCACAGTTCAGTATCACAGGGGAATAATGCAATTTGCCATCACAGTTTAATATCACAGGGGAATAATGCAATTTGCCATCACAGTTTAATATCACAGGGGAATAATGCAATTTGCCATCACAGTTTAATATCACAGGGGCATAATGCAATTTGCCATCACAGTTTAATATCACAGGGGAATAATTCAATTTAGCATCACAGTTCAGTATCACAGGGGAATAATGCAATTTGCCATTACAGTTTAATATCACAGGGGCATAATGCAATTTGTCATCACAGTTTAGAATCACAGGGGAATAATGCAATTTAGCATCACAGTTCAGTATCACAGGGGAATAATGCAATTTGCCATTACAGTTTAATATCACAGGGGCATAATGCAATTTGCCATCACAGTTTAATATCACAGGGGAATAATGCAATTTGCCATCACAATTTGGTATCACAGGGGAATAATGCAATTTACCGTCTCAGTTCAGTATCACAGGGGAATGATGCAATTTACCGTCTCAGTTCAGTATTATAAAGTAAATAGAATCATCCAGACTACTCAAAAAATGTCATTGATATTATGAAAAATTCTCAAAATCCATGACACCAGAAGACTAGCTCTCAGGATCATGTACTAGAAGACTAGCTCTCAAGATAATATACTAGAAGACAAGCTGTCAAGACAATATACTAGAAGACTAGCTCCCAAGATAATATACCAGAAGACTAGCTCTCGGGATGATGTACCAGAAGACTAGCTCTCAAGATATGCCAGAAGACTAGCTCTCAAGATAACATACCAGAAGACTAGCTCTTAGAATGATGCACCAGAAGACTAGCTCTTAGAATGATGTACCAGAAGACTACTTCTTAGAATGATGTACCATAAGACTAGCTCTCAGAATGTTGTCCTAGAAGACTAGCTCTCTGGATGATATACCAGAAGACTAGCTCTCATGATGATGAACTAGAAGACTAGCTCTCAGGATGATGAACTAGAAGACTAGCTCTCAGGATGATGAACTAGAAGACTAGCTCTCAGGATGATGCATAAGTCCTGTGCAGAGCATTCACAAGTACACGCAGCTTGTCCTGCAGGTCGGTTGGATTCTGGTGGCTCCAACTGTCCCAGAGGACACGTCCTGCCGTGGTGTGTGCTTCTTGACAAGGACAGAGTGGGTGTGGAGAAGGTGACAGAACCTGTGTATGCGGTGGTGCACGTTGTGTCCCGTTGGAAGACAAAAGACGATGGCCTGATCGCCTCTTGGCCGCTGGTGGGAACTGTCATACGAACAGAATGGTACAGAAACATGATGATGGCGTACAGCTCTGTACGAGTCGGCTGTTTTTCTTTTTTTCCTTTTTTTTTCCTTCTGGGCGGCTTGTTTTGCCAGCATTTCTGTTTCTTTTGTTCACATTAGAGGATCTGCAGTGGCATCAAACCGCTGCACCTGATAATCTGCTGTGCTGGCTCTGACGAAGGCAGAACGCCCGAAGTGTTGGCAGTGGTACTTCTGGTCAGTAGTTGGTGCAGTACTGCCAGATGGTACGACTTCTAACTACATGCTTATGTTCTTCAGAATATTGGATGTACACAACTAAGGTTGCATTTGTGGCTAAGCGGTTTGTGTAGACACGAGTGCATGCTTCCTTTTTAAGAGTATTTTCATCTAACTTGACCAGTGATCTCTTGCTCACATCGGTGTACTCATTCTTTCGTGAGAAATTGCACTGACCAATGGCAGGGCACCAATGGCGAGACAGAGTGTATGTACTTGAGCTGTGAGTTTGGCTTGATTATTTGTTTTTGCAGCAATGAAACCATGTTCATGAAGGTGGATGTTGTCAATGTTTTCAACCTTCTTGCTGTGCGCTGTCTTCATCAGTTGGTCATGCTGTGTGATAGGACGATGTTCTACACTTGCCCTATGTCATGTCCTGGACAATGGTACTGTATTTCTATTCTGCTCCGTGGCTTCCACTGGTGTTGATCTCATGGCACCAGTAATTTTACACGAACATTTGTTTAGTATGCTTTCTAAAACATTATCCGGTGAAACCTTGCTACTTTTATCCATGAGCTAGAGCTGTAATTCAAGTGTGGTCGTACCTCACCACACAAGCATACAACGATAATAATGGCGCAACCAGTGGTAGATAAGTTCTCAAGGTCTCACCAGCGCGTTGGGCTAATGCATAGGTCAGACATCTGCTAAGTCATAGCCGCAAGACCCTCTTCTTCAATTCTCTCATCTTAATCATCAATTCATGTATCCTTCAGCTTTGAATCATCCGCAGTGTGGTCTCAAACTTAGCAGATGTGGTGTAGCGCATGTGGACTAGTCCGCACGCAGTGACAGCTCCCTGATGAAAACTAAAACTGAAAATGAAATTCTCCCTTGGAGATGTTCTTGAGCATCTGTCTGTCGGCACACTCCTGCCTCAGGATGTTCAGCTTTCGTCCACCTTTGTCCTCCGTGGTTTGGTGGTGGTGTTTCAAAGTGTTACGTTTTTGTTGTTGTTGTTGTTGTTGTTTTCCTTCTGTTTAGGGGGGGGGGGGGTTCTCTCATTCCAGCAACGCACCATAACTGGTCTACAGGATGATGGAATGATAACCTGCCGGTCACTTTGCACTTGAACGGCACTGTAAACTGTTGTATGCTAGATGTACCACAGAGACCTCGCCCACCGTTATCATTCTCTAAGGATACATTCCTGTCTTGCATACACCGTTGCCATGTTCATTCCATCTGTAATTCGCCTGTGATGTTTTCTGTGATGATAACGAATATGAACGTCTTCTGGGCAGACTATACCAGGTAGCCAGAGTGATGGTGTGGGTGTAACGTAATCTCTTGTCACTGACCATGGTGTAACGCATGAGGGTCTTCAACGTTCATTGGAGCCATTCACATGATCTCCAGTCATTCAGAGGTGTCTGAGAATCCCTTTGGTGATTTTGCCGACTATTGGTTTTGTTGGATTGTTTACTTTGCTATTTTCTTGGTGTGCTGTGACGTCATGGCATTGTACAGATCCCCAAACATAAAGATTGCTAATTTGCACAGAATAATGCGTCGTTGACCAAAATTACAAATAAAAAATCTGTGTATGTGCTCTCTCTCTCTCTCTCTCTCTCTCTCTCTCTCTCTCTCTCTCTCTCTCTCTCTCTCTCTCTCTCTCTCTCTCTCTCTCTCTCTCTGTGGCTGTCTGTGTGGTGTGTGTGTGTGTGTGTGTGTGTGTGTGTGTGTGTGTGTGTGTGTGTGTGTGTGTGTGTGTGTGTGTGTGTGTGTGTGTGTGTGTGTGTGTGTGGTGTGTGTGTGTGTGTGTGTGTGTGTGTGTGTGTGTGTGTGTGTGTGTGTGTGTGTGTGTGTGAGAGACTGATTTACGAAAGGTTAACTGATCTTTTTTTCACAAAGACCACAAGTTTTATATTCAATATACTTGTAAAGACCATGCCAAAACATACACACACACACACACACACACACACACACACACACACACACACACACACACACACACACACACACACACACACACACATACACACACACACACACTCACTCATACACACACACACACACACACACACACACACACACACACACACACACACAGAGAGAGGAGAGAGAGAGAGAGAGAGAGAGAGAGAGAGAGGAGAGAGAGAGAGAGAGAGAGAGAGAGAGAGAAACAGCATTGTGCCCTTTGACAGTGGCAGGGGAGCCTACAACACGTGAAGGGTCTGAACATTGAACTTGCGATCCAAAGGATAAGTGGTCAAGCCCTAGCAGCCCTTAGTGTGTGAACTGTTGAGTTGTTTTCTCCAATTTCCCTCACCAAGTTCCAGAGGACAGAACAGCGTTTGTGTAAACCTCACAGAAATTCATACGTATGTACACACACATGCGCAGATGCGTGCGTCCGGGGCATACTTAAACAAGCCCACAGATCACACACACACACGCATACACATGCTCATGCGTGAACACGCGCTCGCGCACGCAGACGTACACACAAAACACACACACACACAACACACACACACACACACACACACACACACACACACACACACACACACACACACACACACACACACACACACACACACAACCACACACACACACACACACATTGTCCACATTTTTCCAGAAATAAAGTACCTGCTGTCCTCATAAGAACCTGCAATTAAAGAAAACTCTTGACTTAAGGACATTTTCTACTTATAAGTCGCAGCGCACAGCATTTGTATTAATTTCTACCAACTACAGTGTAAACTTAGTCTGGAACAAATGTTGTCTTTTCATGACTGAAACACACATACTGATAACCCACAACTAAAGGTTTACTGTCACAGAGCTTCGTTTGCTTTAATGTTAACGTTGGACATAATCTCGGCAAAACTAATACACATGATGTGCTTCAAAACACAACTTACCAATACAAAGTGACTACTACTAAAACTAATCCGAAAAAATAAATCCAAGGTGAGAGACCGAGAGAGAAAGATTCGAATAATTTAATCATGCATAGGCTATTGCCCTCATGAAGGGGCACACTTTTTCAGTTGAAAAACATTTACAAACTTTGCATCTTTCTTAGAAACAATACACACAGTCATATATGCACACATATTTAAAGGATATTAAGACATAGCTGCAGATCGTAATTTAAACGCTTTGTACAAGACTTTCGATACATTTCTGACAGTGTTTTCATTTTTAGACGCCAGCGGTAAAGTCAATCGAAACTGGTTGGGATGCTTATAGAATTTTAAAAGGTATATATTGTTTTCGTAAATCATTTAACAGAGAGAGAGAGAGAGAGAGAGAGAGGGGAGAGAGAGAGAGAGGGGGAGAGGGAGAGAGAGAGAGAGAGAGACAGACAGACAGACAGACAGACAGACAGACAGACAGATAGACAGACAGACAGACAGACAGAAGACAGACAGACAAACAGACAGAGACAGAGAGACACAGAGAGAGAATGAATGATTCTTTAACTGTAAAGGCCACCAGCCCATCACAATAAAACATATAAAAGATCGTCACACATGATCAAGCACGCAAGAAAAAAAAGGAGCACAGCTAAATCATACTTATTCGCCAGCGTAAAACAGTATATACAAATCTATTTAAACATACAGAAAATGTAACCAATGAAGCAATTAAGACACAATTGGCAATGAAGCACTAAACACAGTTACTATTGTACACATTAGGAATTCAAGTTTCTGATACAGAAAAGCTTTGTGAACAAAAAGTGCGACCTCTTTTATCAGTTTTTGGTTTGTGCTTGACATCAACAATATAATTTTTTTAAATGGCTGCCTCCAGAATTTGTCCGGAATAAACTGGGCACGATATCTTCATACATTGGACATATCAAGAGAAAGTGCATTTCACTCTTTTCAACGTCACAACAAAAAGGACAGCGAGAATCAGTGTTACGACCAGGTTGGAACTTAAGAAAGTGAGACTTCAAAAGGGACATCGCTGTTCTAAACCTTGCAAAGACTTTCTCACAGTTATATTCTTAATTAAAGATACATACTCAGAGCAAATAACATCGCGTTTGAAAAAGGAATACACGTTAAAAAAAATCATGAGAAGATAAAGAAGTCTCCAGTCCTGCTTAAAACGATCAATAAGACGTTGTTTAAATTCTGCTATTAAAACTTTAACATTTCCAACACCTTGCGACTCCCAAACGATTCCAAATCCATATTTAAACAAAATGTTGCGTACGCTGCATGCCCAAGCAGAATACTTATGACGCTGCAGCTCCCACAACATATTATAGGCCTTTTTTCAGTACCTTGAATTATCTCATCTTGTCAATCTCAGCCGAAATTTAATACATCTGGAGTAAGTAGCTACAAAGAGGGGGTAACTTCCAGTTTCCCCGTAAATTAATTGTCTTGGAGACTTATAACTTACACCAAGAAATCGCTTCAAAGCTGTGAGATGTACTCTTTCAATCTGGTCTTGGACTCCAGACAAGCCCCAAATTTCTGAACCAAAGTGAGGATAGGCAGAATTTGCAAGTCAAAAGTTTTAAGAACACATTTGGAGAGAATTCACCAACAGACCACAATAACTTCATAATTGCTGAAACATCCTTGCTGGCACGCCCAGCTAAGTCTTTCATGATATGAGAAAATGAAAGTTTGGTGGACATAAGAATACCTAGGTATTTGTAGATGTTAACAATTTTCAGTTCATAACCATTGAAATACCACTTTTCAGGATTCACTTGTCAAGATTCACAACAAGGCCCAAACGTTTTGAGCTTTCACAAAGTATGTGCAGCTGGGAGAGAGGAGAGAGAGAGAGAGAGAGAGAGAGAGAGAGAGAGAGAGAGAGAGAGAGAGAG
The DNA here is from genome assembly GCA_018398815.1 of Conus ventricosus. NCBI lineage: Eukaryota > Metazoa > Mollusca > Gastropoda > Neogastropoda > Conidae > Conus > Conus ventricosus. The sequence goes on along the minus strand of CM031596.1, from coordinate 118,222,989 downwards.
GAGAGAGAGAGAGAGAGAGAGATTCGGATTCGGATTCGGAATTCAGAATCCCGTTTAATTTCATTTAGGCCAAGGCCCCTTATGAGGGAATGTAAACAACAAAAGAGCATTGAAGCAGCGCTAGTTATGACTTAACAAAGACATAGCAATGGTGATACAAACAAAATTCTTAAGATGTGGCAGTTTCTCTGAACTTGTATGCTTTATTTGAACTCTTGGTGGGGAGAACACCACAGAATTATGAACTGTGGTGTGTCTTATTTGACACCGAGCGCAGACACAATCAGCCGTTCTCCTGATGAGTCCGATCCAGCGGACAAAGGCCTAGGAGCAGGCAATACAAATAGATCTGCCTTCAGAAGGATCACGATGGTTCTTCAGGCAGCTAGTGAAGGGTTTTTCATATTTAATAATATATTTTCCCCATTTTCTTCATCTTCAATTTTTTTTTTTCTCTAAAAGTTCAAATCTTTGCAAAGTCATTATTAATGACGGAAGAATTGTTAGCCTGCACTTGTTTTCCCCCACTTACTTAATTGTTCAGCATCAACTTGTATGCTTTTGAAAGAAACATTGAAAGACCTCTAATAACTTCAACTGATTGAGAAGACATTAATAAACACAATTTAAATAAACACGGTTGACTATAATACTTAGGTTTGATGAACTTTTCACGAATACCATGAAGAACTGGACAGCAAAGAACAAAATGTATTTCATCTTCTTGTGCTACTTTACATAATGGACAAATCAGATCCTCGTTGTTAGCCATTCTGTATCTATAAAGGTGCACTTTTAATTCTGATATTCCTAATCGAAACCGTGTTGTAACATACTGTAAATGTCTATCAATATCAGCGGTCAAATATGGTTTCAAATCATGCACACTGCAAACATTTGTATATAAACTAAATCTATCGCTATTGTGAATATGGTCAGACCATTTTTGCCATGTACAATCTATTAGTCGTTGTCTGAAAATACTTGTAAATGCTTTGATATTTCCCACTCCCTGATTTAACCAGACATATCCAAACCCATATTCTGTCAAACAAATACGAACTTTGGAGGCCCAGTTATTTTTACCTTTAGAGTCCATATCAAGAAGCATATTGTAGGCTTTTCTTGGAATTCTATCGTTACACATTTGCAATAACTTAAGCCAATATCGAATGCAATTAACAGCAGTAAAACAAATATTGGGTAGCGATTAGTTTCTCCGTATATCATATCATTCGGCGTACGTCTGTTTACACCAAGAACCTTTTTAGAGCAAATAAATGAACAGATTCGCAACAAGTTGCAGCTTGAGAGAGAGAGAGAGAGAGAGAGAGAGAGAGAGAGAGAGAGAGAGAGAGAGAGAGAGAGAAGAGAGAGAGGTTAATACTGGCACAACGAATCACCACAGAAGTCTTCTGATTCCAGTCCCTACAGCCAGAAATCAGGCTACCCTACAACTCAGTTGTCACCTTCAGACAGCATCAAGTCAACAACACAAATGAACCAACAGAAAGCAGGCTACCCTCCATCTCAATTGTCACCTTCAGACAGCATCAGGTCAACAGCACAAATGAACCAACAGAAAGCAGGTTACGCTACAACTCAATTGCCACCTTCAGACAGCATCAGGTCAACAGCACAAATGAACAAACAATCGTCAAGTCAAGTCGAAACGCAATGCTACTCAACTTGAATTACAACAAATCATATGACACAATGGGTAGGACCCTTTAATTTCAATCCATTGAACAACACCAATATAAAAAAAATCTCAGACTGATGAACATCTAAAAGGACGAGTGGCTACAGTGACACAAAATGCGTGATGCAAAGGACGACTTTACGTGACACAATCTGACTTCAAGTAACACCTGTGCAGGGACGACACAGACTGACGTGCCACGTGACGAATGAAGTCATCCAGGAAGGTGATGACCACACAAATGGCTAAAAACGAAACGGGTGGAAAGTTGTGTGTGTGTGTGGTGTGTGTGTGTGTGTGTGTGTGTTGTGTGTGTGTGTGTGTGTTGTGTGTGTGTGTGTGGTGGTGTGTAGCGGCGTGCGTGCGTGCGTGCGTGCGTGCGTGCGTGCGTGCGTGCGTGCGTGCGTGCGTGCGTGTGTGTGTGTGTTGTGTGGTGGTGGTGTGTTGGTTGGTGGTGTGTGTGTGTGGTGGTGTGTGTTGTGGTTGTGTGTGTGTGTGTACACTTGTGCTCAGAAGTTTTCTTTTCTGTGAGCCAGCTTCCATTGTGTATTGACTTTCTCTCTGCAGTGTGATGGTGAGTCACTGTCACATTTTTATACTGTGGTCTTCGCCATCTGCAGTATGTTGACTGCAAGGAGTCTTCAGCTTGCCTCCAATCGATGCGGAGCTTTGAAGTTCTGATGTTTGTTTTCTGTTTTATTCAACGGTAAACATTGATTATCATTCAAGATAGGAGTGTGATTTGGTGTAAATTTGTGTCCTTTTTGTTTGTTTGTTTGTTAATCTGTTTGTTGTTGTTGTTTTCTCAATCTAGGATTTGAGAGTGATTTGGTGTAAATGTGTGTCTTAATTGTTTGTTTGTTTATTTTTCTGAGACGTTTTCCAAAGCTTTTGCAAGCAAACATAATGCCCATGGTCAAAGTCTGAACGAAGGCTGGTATGTACGGACTTGAGTGACGCTACGTTCACTTGGTGTACTCTTTCGAGGTGTAATCTGCTGACTGAATGAAGGGATACAGTCTCATGTAAACAAGATGAGACACACAGTGGTGATTTAACATTTAGACACAGTCTCTATCCCCAACCCATCGCAGGGATGCTACAGTGTCTCACTGATGATGCTAAAGTATCTCACTGATGATGCTGAAGTATCTCACTGATGATGCTGAAGTATCTCACTGATGATGCTGAAGTATCTCACTGATGATGCTAACGTATCTCAATAATGATGCAAAAGTATCTCACTGATGATGCTAAAGTATCTCACTGATGATGCTAAAGTATCTCACTGATGATGCTAAAGTATCTCACTGATGATGCTGAAGTATCTCACTGATGATGCTGACGTATCTCTCTGATGATGCTGAAGTATCTCACTGATGATGCTGACGTATCTCACTGATGATACTGAAGTACCTCACTGATGATGCTGAAGTATCTCACTGATGATGGTAAAGTATCTCACTGATGATGCTGAAGTATCTCACTGATGAAACTAAAGTATCTCACTAATGATGCTGAAGTATCTCACTGATGATGGTGAAGTATCTCACTAATGATGCTAAAGTATCTCACTAATAATGCTAAAGTATCTCACTAATGATGCTAAAGTATCTCACTAATGATGCTGAAGTACCTCACTAATGATGCTGAAGTATCTCACTGATGATGCTGAAGTATCTCACTAATGATACTGAAGTATCTCACTGATGATGCTGAAGTACCTCACTAATGATGGTGATGTACCTCACTAATGATGGTGAAGTACCTAACTGATGATGCTGAAGTACCTCACTGATGATGCTGAAGTATCTTACTGATGATGCTGAAGTACCTCACTAATGATGGTGAAGTACCTCACTGATGATGCTGAAGTACCTCACTGATGATGCTGAAGTACCTCACTGATGATGCTGAAGTATCTCACTGATGATGCTGAAGTACCTCACTGATGATGCTGAAGTACCTCACTGAGACACTTCAGCCTCCCTGTGTGAACATGTCAAAGGGTGAATTCTGTTCTCTCAGGCAGTGAACAACTTATTAACGATGGGTAAACATTAATAAGAAGCGTCTCTTCTTCCGACGTGTCTCAGCATCAACATGTACTCTAGGAACTTCAGACCTTCTTGTCTTTGGGTGTGCAAAAACTCTCTCTAAGGGTTTACAATTCAGTAGAGGATTTTTTTTCGGGGGGGCGGGGGGGGGGCTTCACTTCACACGTTATTTCACAGATCTGGACTCTGTTCAAGGTCTCGGGCAACTTAGTAAAGCCAACAACTATCAGAAACTTACAACAATTCCAAAAGTATTCCTGCTGTTGAGTGTCATTTTACATAACGGTTGTCCTCGGTTGGAAGACAAGCTCGAAGCGCTTTACAATCCACATTGCTCGTTCACGCTACTGACTGTCTAACCGGGTAGAGCTGAGCAAAAACCTTCCATGATGGTGCCAGTCCTTAGGTTTCACGTTTCGTTCGTTGGAATATCAGTCACTCAGGTTTTCACGCATCCATTCCTCATTTCTATCAAGTTCGTGGATTCCGTAAAATGAACGAAATCCACCTTGAAGACCTATTGTCTGGAACCAGTGGAACGGGTGAGGTGAATTCACGGATATAGCCTCCAGTGCAAGATTTTCTTTTTTCCCTTTTTTTTGCTTGTTGTTTTGTTTTTGTAAGTGACACCACCAACTTGGTGCAACTGGTAGGGGAGTGAAAGATCATATTGGGTCCTCTGCCACCACATGTCCACATTGTGACCATGGGTGTGTTGGCAGTACTCTGACATCCCCTAGTAGGATACCCCGACCGCAACCACGTCTGATACATTGTTTGAGGCTGTGGTCATCAAACCACAGCTACTCCCCGAATGCTCCTCCGAAAGATCTGCTGCCCAGTAGGATCATCAATCACGCTCTTAAAAACAATGAGAGATCCACAAACAGGTGTTCGGCAAGGGTATAGGTACCCCCAGCGTCGCTCACCGTTTTCAATATGTACATGAACTGGGTAGAGAAGCAAATCCTGACGAGATGCCCGATCCAGTTCTCTGGAAGTGGTACATCGATGGCATCCACGATGAAGGAGAACTGACCAAGTCTGGGGTATGGCTGAACTGACAACACATCAGCAACAAATACACCAGCAGCCGTAGATGAGTCAGTATGCCATGTCCCGAGATCGGTCTGTCTATCCCTTTATTTAAAAGGTAACCTGACCTCGGATCTTCACGTCAAACAGACTTATGCCAGGAAGCTGTACTTTGACTGGACTTGCTATGAGCCTGTTAGTTGCAAAATGAAGCGACTACAGGCGGAAATCGAAACAAAGTGAAGCGACTAAGTATAATCAGTTTTGGGCTGAAGCTCTTGATGCGCATAAAGTTTTTTTTTATTACAAGTGTTCCCCCCAAAACTCCACTGAACTTCTTGCCGAACCATTATGCCATAATAAGCGATTTCAAATCTGAAAGAAGTGCATTGTATCGAAAAAACTAAGTAGCAAAGATATCAACTGTCTCGCCCACTTTTTTGATGACAAAGGAAAGTTTTTGCCACATGCACGTTTTACAGAAAAATATAATGTAAATATTGATTTTGTCACTTTTGCTGGCTATAAATCGACTATAATGGACTACGTAAAAACGTCTGGTATCACTATAAAAAACGATAAGTACATAAACTCATCATTGTGCTTTAAACATCTTTTCGCTCTAAGTAAAGGCTCCAAGTTGTATTATGATATGATCATTGCGAATAATCCTAAGCCAAAATGTTGTGATAAATGGGACATGAAATTGTTGATGCAAAATGATTGGAAATCCTGTTTTTTGCACGCGCATAAGATACGTGATGTAAGGCTGCAGTGGTTTCAACTGAAAATATTACACAG
>CM031596.1:118197394-118204894 GCA_018398815.1 Conus ventricosus | reverse complement strand
GTCCAAGCCTGTGCATGGCCAATACAGATCTGCACAGATTATAGTCTATACCACTGAAGCGATGCTTTAGATGTCTTTCCTTCTTTCTTTTTCAAACGTTATTTGTAGTCGTCTGGTATGAAATACTACTGACTCGAAAAGAATGTCATTCAACAATAGAAACAAAGATAATCCAAAATACTGATAATTATGAACAGGTGCTGTGTATTTGCTTTTTGTGTCTCCTAAACCAAAAACAGACTGTTACTGGTATGTAGGATAATGGAACAGTAACATTGCTGTCACTGCACACATGAATGATGTTGTAAACAGTGATGTGACAGGTATTGAAAATAAACAGATATGGCACCTACTGTGATTTGTCTGTAATAAGAAAAATGCCTTCAATTCACCGTTGTCATATTATACTTTCGAGACAACCTGCCAACTGGTGTCATTCATAATGCACATGAATAAATCTGTCTTCCCAGAGTGTAGGAAAAAAATATGGTGGGCAGTGAGAAACGTTTTGCGGATGTGACGTCATCGTTTGCGACTGGATTTGACATGATGCCTTCGATGTCCTCAGTGTTGATGGAAGCCGTGGTGACGAATCACACGATCACCAGTTATCCTCGGGTGACAGACAAACCCCTGGGTGAATTTGCCGACGCAAAAACTGCTCTCTTGATTGACAGGTGAAGAAAAGGCACCCAACAGGACTCGCACATTGCCGCTCATTTCTTTCTGTCTTTCTTTCTTTCTTTCTTTTTCATTTTGATTTTACATTCTGATCTTGCTATATGTTAAGTTGTATGATTCTTGATCTCGATTACATTATGCAAACCCAAACAGTTTTGTTCAGAGTACTACAATGGGTAGTACTCTCTCTCTCTCTCTCTCTCTCTCTCTCTCTCTCTCTCTCTCTCTCTCTCTCTCTCTCTCTCTCTCTCTCTCTCTCTCCTCTCTCTCTCTCTCTCCTCTCCCTTCCTCCCATCCCTCCTTCCCTCTCTCTCAACCGACCCTTCCATATGATGGCTCATTTAATATCAGTATTATCAAATTCCATTTAAAAGCAGTTCGACCAAACCCTTCGATGTGATTTCACTGCTAATTCCGCATTTCACCCAAATCAAGTTGGATTCAGATAGAATCACGTTTGACACACGATGTTGATCAGTCTTATTTAGGAATGGTACTTAAATATTAATAAAAATTTTCTGAATAGTTCCATTTTTGGAGATTTTACTTCTTTTTTTCTTTTTTCTTTTTTTGACAAAACGTTTTCTGAAGAAAACTAGTTTTGGAGGGTTTAAGGTTATTATCTGTAAACATTACATAATCTTTTCTTAACAATAGGTTATGCCATTATTATCACTATTACACGGAATATTGCAGAAACGCCCAGCTTTGCCAACAAACAGATATGAGGGATGGTGGCATTGGTTAAGGCAATGTGTGGAGGCTGAATCTTTCTTTTTCTCACTGACACAAGAACATACTAAGCAAGGGAGTTTACACAGAACGAGGACTAAACCGGCGTTCTCGATGGGAAAAAACGGTTCTTAAAGAGCTGCTTAGAACTATTGAAGGGGTCTCAGAATATCCAGTGTGTTCATCAGTAATGTCATCTCTAGTAACCCGATTCATTGATAACTGTTGCTCATTAATAACGTAATCTCTATTGACCCAATTCATAGAGAACCGTTTTCTTATTGGGCCAGTTTAGAAGCCACAGTATATTTGCTGCTAGCATCCCAGTGCCGCTGCCAGCAATAGTGTAATGTCTTCCATCAATGAAGCCTCAGTCTGTCAGAAGTACATTTCTTCTGTTGAACGCGAAAGCTGCTTGCTGTCACAGTCCAAAGACCGTTTCTCAAACGTTATAACAAAGCTGTCACATCCTGTTTTTAGACAACAGGTTATGGATGCTAATTCAATGTAACAAAAGGCTATTGCCTCCATTTTCCTAACCCTGATGGTCATCTGTAAACGGATTGTGTTATCATCGCAATGATGCTTTGGTATTTTATCCCGGACTCTGCACGTACGCTGGAAAAAGGAATGTTGTATTGTGCACTATCTGAAAACGGGTGGGATTTTTCAGGCAAGAAATGGACTATGTTTTTTGGTAAGAAGATTAAGTTCGATTGGAATTATTTGAAATCTGTTGGAAGGAAGGAAATCACGCACTCTTTTGTCTCAAAACGGTCGTAATTTACTTGTACATATGTTTACTACATTTAGGGGGAATGGAAATGGGCTTAATTAAGTGTATTCCTACTGCTGTAAATATTATTTTCAATCCCGAAATAGTCACACAAATTCATATCACTCTTATAGAAATTTAAAATCATTACATTTCACTTCTGATATTTGATGACTGTAAGACTGTTATGTTTGATTGCCAGAGTATGTTTTTTTGTTGTTGTTTTTGGCATTTTTAGATCATCATGTGTATCTTTAACATGCCGTTTGTGTAGCACATTCAGGTTTATGTTCAAAACGCATATCGTTTATGTTTACTTACGCATGGTCAGTATCATTCAACTGCCTTAACGTTGAAATACATGTGACCAAGAGAATTAGGTTTCAAGAGAAGTGGATTATGTCAGTCATTACATCATTCCTAACTGACTAAGCCCAATTGATGTAATGCCACTTTACAATGCATCTTCTTTGGATGTAGTAAATATTCTGTTTTTGCATGAGTGTGATTTTTTTTCTGGTGTTCCCACCCTATTTGAAAGTACAAAGAATATTATTGTGATCGCTGCTCAACTTGTCCAGTTTACATTCTCATTTTCAGAATCTACGTGCACATCTTGATGAGTGTGGGCCTTGCCTTCAACTTCCTGTGCTTCGTGACTTTCGTCTTCACCAGTCTACGCACCACCTCCACTGTATGTACATGGCCGCCATTGCAGTCCTGGAGTCCGTCATTCTCGGTATAGCCCTGAGTGTTGTCGTGAGTCACTACCTTGGTCATACTGTATTCTTCATGAGTAGTGACTGGACCTGTGGTTTCTTCTACTTCCTGTTCTATTTCGCTATCCACTTTGACGTCCTGGTGCTTTTGGCCATGACCGTGGATCGTTTCATTGTCGTAAAGTTCCCACTCAAAGCTCAGAGATTGTGCACTCCTAAATCTGCTCTCAAAGTCATCACGGGATTAGGGATCTTCTCCTTCGCTCTTAACTTACAAGTCTTTATTCTAAGGCGTTTGGTCCCGACAGGAAACGCTGAAGAACCTTTAACGTGTTGGTATCCAGCCGGGAGTGTGGAAGACTATGTGAAGAAGATATACACTGTTATCGACGCTTCCATCTACAGTTTCATTCCATCTGCCGCCCTGCTCACCTTGAATCTCCTCATCATCAGACAACTCAAGTTCTCACGTGAATTCAGCAAGCAGTTCACAGACAACCGGAATGTTAGTACTTCAGTCAGAGCCAATGACCCGCCAGTGAAGACGATAGAACTGAGAGGTTCTTCTGCCCAGGGGACGACGAGGAAGGTAGACAGTCAGAAAAGTGAGGGGCCTGGCTCCACAAAATCAGGCACGGGAAGCACCAACATCAACATCATGTTTTTACTGGTGTCCTTCACCTTCCTGGTGCTGACGTCACCGGTCGTGATCGTGCTGCTGTATGAGAGGTACTACTGGCAGCCCCGAACCAATGCCGCCAGGGCCCGATACATGCTGATCCGGGCGTGTGTGGACAAGGTCATGTACAGCAACCACGCCGTCAACTTCCTGCTGTACTGCGTCAGTGGTCGTCGTTTTAGACAGGAGCTGAAGAGTCTCTTGACACAGTTCTGTCATCGTTTCTGAGGTTTCTTACCAGCATTGTACGGGTAATCTTGGATCACGCATGTATATACTTATCTTGGATCGTGCATATACATACTGATCTTGGATTGTGGTTGTACACACCTACACATCCTATCATAGCAACGCACACGTGGGAGTCAAACGTTTGGTCTGTTGTGCTTAAGCGCTTGTAACATGAGAGAGAGAGGGACAGACAGACAGACAGACAGACAGACAGACAGACAGACAGACAGAGACACACACAGAGAGAGAGGAACAAAGACTGAGAGACAGAAAATTGCAAAGATTAAAAAAGGCGAGAAAAAATCAAGTGGGGGGGAGGGTGAGGGAGGTCGCGAGAGAAAGGAAACGGGAATGAAAAATTAGGGTTCGAAAACAGAATCCAATGGCACATAAAAAAGCAGCCAGTGAAGGGTAAAAAATACACACGGGAAAAAAACGCTGTAAGGAAATAAATTGCTTCAAAACTAAAATCCGTATTTAAAGAGTTTGAATAGTAGGAGGTGTGCGTGTGAGGGGGGGGGGGTATCTTTGAGCCTGTGCTTGAGAATCCATCTAAGGATACAAAGGAGGTCAACTCTTGTCAACGGACAGATTGGTCAATTCTACTGTTTACAAACCCAAGGATTGTCACTGTGTACTGACAGTGGCTATTACTTGTGCAGTACGGCTTCAACTGGATCTCCCGAGCGAAACAATCTCACTATTCGACCAAACAATAAGCATACATTGTTCGTCTATCGGAGGGTGGTAAAATCCAGGTAGATATGGCAATTTATAACAGCTCACATTTAGAAATGGTAGTAATAAACCATGGAACTTATTTGTTACTAAATATTGATTTTAGTATGATAGATTTTTCGTTATAGAACGACAATTCCACTGTTGAAATGTAATGTTTGGCTTTTATGTGCTTTCACTTATATATCACAATAATTTATATCATTTAGACATTAACTATCTTAGAGATGACTATAGATGAAAACAGAAATCTTGATGATTGACATGTGAACAGCTGAGAGTCAAAGTAGGACCAGTTTAGTAGAACCAGGACGTGGAAAAGGCGGAGGAAGAAAACTTGGCAACTGTAACGAAGGTGCGGGTCTCCTCCGTGGCTTTTCCCAAGACATTCCATGCAGGTGTTTGCCCAGGGTCCTTGCGATCGTGCTCGCTCCTCTGGTCGTGGGGTGAACGTCGTCAGCTGTCAGGACTCTCTGTCTTCCATCCTCAACTCGTTAAAGGAGACGAAAGCTAATGTCGTTTTCTGTCTGTAGTTTCTGTCTTGTCATTGCGTTGAACAGATCTTTCTTAATGTCTAGTGTTTTATTTTTGACAGGAGTCACTTGACTTACTACGATCTTGGCTTTGGGAAATTGACCTTTGGCCTCCTTGACGCATTTCTGCTTTCCGTACTGCACTTCTCCGTTAGAGCGCGTGTGCTATGCTCAATCTGATAAGCTCTTCTCTTTGCCACCTGCAGACCGTATGACAGGCCAAGTCTCCGTGCATCAACCTTCTTCATGTACTGTCATGTATCAGGACACGAGGCAAGTCGCCACCAGATGTAGAAGTAGAATGGGATACGTATTTCTTTGTTGTGCCAGGGGTTTTGTTTGACGTTTTGTTTGTTGTGGACTGTGTGTGAGTGTGTGTGCGTGCCTGTGTGTGTGGTTGTGCGTGCGTGCGTGCGTGCATATGTGTGTGTGTGTGTGTGTGTGTGTGTGTGTGTGGTGTGTGTGTGTGTGTGGTGTGTGGTGTGGTGTGTGGTGTGCGCGCGCTCGCGCTGTGGTGTATGTGTGTGTGTGTGAGTGAATGCTTGTCTGTAAACGTTGATATGCGTTTGTGCTGTGCACGCGTGAATGCAGACGAACACATTCGCGTGCCTGCGCGTATGCATGCCTCAGTGTGCGGGCGTGCCCGCGTATGTGCATGCCTGTCTGCGCGTGTACATGTACTTGCAGTGTATAAATGTGTTCAGCTTGTATTTCTGCATGACCCGTGTGAACAAATGTGTAGAATGGCTGCCAGGGGATGGCAATTTAAGTCGCAATTGATTTTAAAAGGTTTGATAGTTATAATGATGCTAATGATTGTTACGGATGGCACGGGTGTGTCTGCAGGTGTGCGACTGTCCGACTCTCACACAGAATTACGGATGCATGCACGACTTTTCTAATTACATACACACACCCACTCACCCGAACATTGACAGCCAGGCAACAGAACATTTCTTTTTGTTTTTTTTCTGCCCGAGCCATCAGACAAACATATAATATAACATAAATAGGTCGGCTCCCAACCATTAGGCGTTCACACAAAATATATCTATATATATATATATATATATATATATAATATATATATATATATATAGCTATTAGGGTACTGGTTCCAACGTCGACGAAGACGACAACGAAAACGACGAGGAGGACGAAGACGACGAAGATGACGTAGATGACGAAGACGACGACTACAGCGTCAAGTCAAGTCCGACACAGGACTTAAATCACTTCAGAGCTGTGGCTCAAAAATCTCTAACACTCGCGGCGTCTCTGCTGGCGACGAGGTGACAGTCTCACACAGGAGCTGTGGCTCACACACAAACGCAACGACGGCCTGGCCAACAGGTCGCTGGTTCAACTCGGGAGCGGCGCTCTGGCTTGGCAGCAGCGGCGTCTCCAGCCCAACTGGCTCAGCGGGTAGTCGGTCCCGGGCGCAGTGGCAGGTAGGGTGGTTAACGGCACTCAGGCCGACCTCTCCACGCCGACAAAAGGCGGAGAACAAGGGGGTAGTGCGTGGCTACGGCCCCGACCCTCGTAAACTGGCAGCCAGTCCCCTCAGTCCAGGGAACGCTTCTACCTGGGGGAAAACTGATTAACTACCTTGATTATCATGGCTACTATTCATTACAATCACGACTACATTTATATTCATTAGCCACATCATATTCCACTATAACTTGGGACAAACATCAACATATTTTTCTTCAACATTACAACATTCCCTTTTCCAGAATCATAACACTACAACATTCCTTTCCGGAATCATAACACTACAACATTCCCTTTCCGGAATCATAACACCACAACATTCCCTTTTTCCGGAATCACAACACTACACAGGAAAGGATTTCCATATAAACCTTTCAGAATTTAGTTTTCCAAATTGGGGAAAGGATTTCCACCTAGACCCTCTTCAAAAAACCATGAATACAATTCATTGCACACAATTAATGATTACTTTCATTACACACAATTAATGATTACTTTTCATCAAACTATAAACGTCACGACACAATGTTCATTTCCTTTCTTGTAACACGACAAGAATGTTCAGTTCATTTCATTTTATCACCAGATTTTTAAAACGTTTCTTTTCAAAAAAGATTATCTACTTCAATATATGCAAGGAAAGATTTCCACAACACTCTTGTTTACCAACACACATATTGATATTTATATCAAGAGTGAGTTAAATACTCATCCACATCAAAATGAAAATCATTATCTATGAAGTCTCTGTCGCTCACTTTGGGAGCTTATTATCCATAGCATCAAAACTCTCCCTCTTCTCGCAAAGTCTAGCTAAACCACATTTTTTTCCAACATGAATTCACAACTAGCAAAGTCACAGAATAAACAAAATCTTTTTTTTTTCTTTTTTGAAGACCACTTCCTTTAACACTC
>CM031596.1:118114894-118187394 GCA_018398815.1 Conus ventricosus | reverse complement strand
TATTACCATCTATATGATAAAAATGAGTGGAAAATGATCATTCATATAGTATTCATACAAGACGATTTGTATCTTGGCCAAGGATGATCATTCGTGTGAGATTTATGGCGAGTTATACAACCACCTTTAATTTGATAAGCCATGGCAGATGATCCCCGCCAACTTCCGCACCCCCCTCCCCCCCCCCCCCCCCCCCACCCCCACCCCCAACATGTAGTGCAACAACGACAACTGTCAAAGACATAGCAGTACAATGGGCGTAAAACATGGGTCAGGAACTGCAGACTGGACAAGACGACAAGCGAGGAACACACAAGACAAAACCAGAAAAGATCAGGAGGTGGAACTGCAGATATGTTGAAGCGACTGACCTTAAATTAGGAGATTAGAAGTTTGATAATTTTGGAATAGCCCACTGATAGCCCACAGATATAGTTTGTTCTAATTGAATGCTTTGCCTCGGTGTTGGATTTTCCTTTTCCTTGCTTTGATCTTCCCTCCCTAAAAACTTGTTTCAGGTTATTATTTGTTTTCAGATTATTTCTTGAATGCAAACGTTCATGTTCATTTTTTTTGCAGCCAATCCATTGTTTTTATGTTCAGTGAGTACCGTGTATAAGCATTTTGCTTGTTGCACTCGTCTTATATGTTGTTGCTGCTTTTGTGTGTACTTCTTGAATAAATTCGTTTAAACCAAACAGCGACATAAGACCACAACTAAGCCATACTTTAGACGTCCTTCCACCCCAGGGACCAAAGTGAAGTAAATGGAAGGTGGACTGAGTTCCGGAAAGAACCAAACCATTGCTGTCTTAAATCAGGGACCTGTCGCTGGATCACAGTTATAACACTGCAGCAGATGTATCAAAAGACAAATGTGAGCAGAAACAAAAATTTCATGGGCTGGCGAACAAAAACAAACAAATTACAAAACACGCACAACGCGTTTCGACCTATTGGATCTTCATCAGGAAGCGCAATAAACGTTCAAAATAATCAAAAATTAAGGACGAACTTATCTGTTTACTTATCACATATCTGTTTAATCTGGGTGCAAAATCTGTCAATAATTTTACGGAAACATCTCAGAAAGGGTGATACTGAAACAATTAGGAACAGACGTCAACGAGGTACTGAAAACTATCTGTCAGAGAATATCTGAAGAAAATCAGCGGCCAGTGAAATGGACAAAGTCCCTGATATTTGCCATGAAAGGAAACCTACAAACCTGTGACGCTACAACGGAATCATTTTAATCAGCCGCCCAGGAGAAGTGATAGCTACTTCTATTAAACAAATTAAAATTAAAAAGCAATTTTTTCTAGAAGAATTCTATTCAATTTCAAGTGGCACCTATGCACTTTGGAATCAAGTTACATAAAACCAAAACTCAACAAAACATTAATTTTCATTTGTGCATGGGAAGAAATTAAGCCAACATAGAGAGGAAGTTTTTGTCGGTGAAGAGCTCCAGCTGCTGACTGCACTTTAGAACAAATCAGCTTGGCTGCAACAGTGAACCAGTGATAATGAGGTTTTCGTAGCTGGATGAGGAGCTATGAATTTTTGTTTATTTTATGCAAAAACGCCCAAAACCCCTTGGCAAGGAGAATGCACTCATTTACACAGACGCTGGCGCTCAAGGGGTTAAAAATTAACACCAAGCCTTTCACAGAAGCTTACTGTCACCAACAACATCCTGATTACGAGCTGTATCAGTAAAAAGAATGACAGTCTATATTGCAAGAGGAAAGGATAAAAGAAGATCTGGGAGATGGAAAAGGTATTTCATTCTGTAGCTATTAACTTACTGTTGACAGTCCAAACCTGTGCATGGCCAATACAGATCTGCACAGATTATAGTCTATACTATTGAAGCGAAGCTTTAGATGTCTTTCCTTCTTTCTTTTTCAAACGTTATTTGTAGTCGTCTGGTATGAAATACTACTGACTCGAAAAGAATGTCACTCAACAATAGAAAAAAAGGGAATTCAAAATACTGATAATTATGAACAGGTGCTGTGTATTTGCTTTTTGTGTCTCCTAAACCAAGAACAAACTGTTACTGGTATGTAGGATAATGGAACAGTAACATTGCTGTCACTGCGCACATGAATGATGTTGTAAACAGTGATGTGACAGGTATTGAAAATAAACAGATATGGCACCTACTGTGATTTGTCTGTAATGAGAAAAATGCCTTCAATTCACCATTGTCATATTATACTTTCGAGACAACCTGCCAACTAGTGTCGTTTATAATGCACATGAATAAATCTGTCTTCCCAGAGTGTAGGAAAAATATGGTGGGCAGTGAGAAACGTTTTGCGGATGTGACGTCATCTTTGCGACTGGATTTGACATGATGCCTTCGATGTCCTCAGTGTTGATGCAAGCCGTGGTGACGAATCACAACGATCACCAGTTATCCTCGGGTGACAGACAAACCCCTGGGGAATTTGCCGAAGCAAAAACTGCTCTCTTGATTGACAGGTGAAGAAAAGGCACCCAACAGGACTCGCACATTGCCGCTCATTTCTTTCTTTATTTCTTTCTTTCTTTCTTTCTTTTTCATTTTGAATTTACATTCTGATCTTGCTATATGTTAAGTTTTATGATTCTTGATCTCGATTACATTATGCACACCCAAACAGTTTTGTTCAGAGTACTACAATGGGTAGTACTCTCTCTCTCTCTCTCTCTCTCTCTCTCTCTCTCTCTCTCTCTCTCTCTCTCTCTCTCTCTCTCTCTCTCTCTCTCTCTCTCTCCTCTCTCTCTCTCCCTCCATCCCTCCCTCCCTCTTTCTCAACCGACCCTTCCATATGATGGCTCATTTAATATCAGTATTATCAAATTCCATTTAAAAGCAGTTCGACCAAAACCTTCGATGTGATTTCACTGCTAATTCCGCATTTCACCCAAATCAAGTTGGATTCAGATAGAATCACGTTTGACGCACGATGTTGATCAGTCTTATTAAGGAATGGTACTTAAATATGAATAAAAATTTTCTGAAGAGTTCCATTTTTGGAGATTTTACTTCTTTTTTTTTTCTTCTTTTTTCTTTTTTTTTGACAAAACGTTTTCTGAAGAAAACTAGTTGTGGAGGGTTTAAGGTTATTATCTGTAAACATTACATAATCTTTTCTTAACAATAGGTTACGCCATTATTATCACTATTACACGGAATATTGCAGAAACGCCCAGCTTTTGCCAACAAACAGATATGAGGGATGGTGGCATTGGTTAAGGCAATGCGTGGAGGGCTGAATCTTTCTTTTTCTCAGTGACACAAGAACATACTAAGCAAGGAGTTTACACAGAACGAGGGACTAAACCGGCGTTCTCCACGAAAAAAGGTTCCTAATGAGCTGCTTAGAACTATTGAAGGGGTTTCAGAAATATCCAGTATGTTCATCTGTAATGTCATCTCTAATGACCCGATTCATTGATAAGCGTTGCTCATTAATAACGTAATCTCTATTGACCCAATTCATAGAGAACCGTTTTCTTATTGGGCCAGTTTAGAAGCGACAGTATATTTGCTGCTATCATCTCAGTGCCGCTGCCAGCAATGGTGCAATGTCTTCCATCAGTGAAGCCTCAGTTCTGTCAGATGTACATTTCTTCTGTTGAACGCGAAAGCTGCTTGCTGTCACAGTCCAAAGACCGTTCTCATCAATGTTATAACAAAGCTGTCACGTCCTGTTTTTAGACAACAGGTTATGGATGCTAATTCAATATAACAAAAGGCTATTGCCTCCATTTTCCTAACCCTGCTGGTCTTCTGTAAACGGAATGTGTTATCATCGCAATGATGCTTTGGTATTTTATTCCGGACTCTACACGTACGCTGGAGAAAGGAATGTTGTATGTGCACTATCTGAAAACGGGTGTGATTTTTCAGGCAAGAAACGGACTATGTTTGTGGTAAGAAGATTAAGTTCGATTGGAATTATTTGAAATCTGTGGGAAGGAAGAGAAATCACGCACTCTTTTGACTCAAAACGGTCGTAATTTACTTGTACATATGTTAACTACATTTAGGGGGAATGGAAATGGGCTTAATTAAGTGTATTCCTACTGCTGTAAATATTTTTTTTAATCCCGAAATAGTCACACGAATTCATATCACTCTTTATAGAAATTAAAAATCATTACATTTCACTTCTGATATCTGATAACTGTGAGACTGTTATGTTTGATTGCCAGAGTATGGTTTTTTGTTGTTGTTTTTGGCATTTTTAGATCATCGATGTGTATCTTTAACATGCCGTTTGTGTAGCACATTCAGGTTTGTGTTCAAAACGCATAATCGTTTATGTTTACTTACGCATGGTCAGTATCATTCAACTGCCTTAACGTGTGACCATGAGAATTAGGTTTCAAGAGAAGTGGATTATGTCAGTCATTACATCATTCCTAATTGACTAAGCCCAATTGATGTAATGCCACTTTACAATGCATCTTCTTTGGATGTAGTAAAATATTCTGTTTTTGCATGAGTGTGATTTTTTTCTGGTGTTTCCCACCCTATTTGAAAGTACAAGGAATAATATTGTGATCGCTGCTCAACTTGTCCAGTTTATATTCTCATTTTCAGAATCTACGTGCCCATCTTGATGAGTGTGGGCCTTGCCTTCAACTTCCTGTGCTTCGTGACTTTCGTCTTCACCAGTCTACGCACCACCTCCACCTGTATGTACATGGCCGCCATTGCTGTCCTGGATTCCGTCATTCTCGGTCTCGCCCTGAGTGTTGTCGTGAGTCGCTACCTTGGTCATACTGTATTCTACATGCGCAGTGACTGGACCTGTGGTCTCCACTACTTCCTGTTCTATTTCACCATCCACTTTGACGTTCTGGTGCTTCTGGCCATGACTGTGGATCGTTTCATTGTGGTCACGTTCCCGCTCAAAGCTCAGAGATTGTGCACTCCTAAATCTGCCCTCAAAGTCATCACGGGATTAGGGATCGTCTCCTTTGCTCTTAACTTTCAAATTTTTTTCTAAGGCGTTTGGTCCCGACAGGAAACGCTGAAGAACCTTTATCGTGTTGGTATCCATCTGGGAGTGTGAGAGACTATGTGAAGAAGATATACACTGTTATCGACGCTTCCATCTACAGTTTCATTCCATCTGCCGCCCTGCTCACCTTGAATCTCCTCATCATCAGACAACTCAAGTTCTCACGTGAATTCAGCAAGCAGTTCACAGACAACCGGAATGTTAGTACTTCAGTCAGAGCCAGTGACCCGCCAGTGAAGACGATAGAACTGAGAGGTTCTTCTGCCCAGGGGACGACGAGGAAGGTAGACAGTCAGAAAAGTGAAGGGCCTGGCTCCACAAAATCAGGCACGGGAAGCACCAACATCAACATCATGTTTTTACTGTGTCCTTCACCTTCTTGGTGCTGACGTCACCGGTCGTGATCGTGCTGCTGTATGAGAGGTACTACTGGCAACCCCGAACCAAAGCTGCCAGAGCCCGATACCTGCTGATCCTGGCGTGTGTGGGCAACGTCATGTACAGCAACCACGCCGTCAACTTCCTGCTGTACTGCGTCAGTGGTCGTCGTTTTAGACAGGAGCTGAAGAGTCTCTTGGCGCAGTTCTGTCATCGTTTCTGAGGTTTCTTACCAGCATTGTACGGGTAATCTTGGATCATGCATGTATATCTGATCTTGGATCGTGCATATACATACTGATCTTGGATTGTGGTTGTACACACCTACACATCCTATCATAGCAACGCATACTTGGGAGTCGAACGTTTGGTCTGTTGTGCTTGGGCACTTGTACGCATATAAGAGAGAGAGAGAGAAGAGAGAGAGAGAGAGAGAGAGAGGAGAGAGAGACGAGAGAGAGCAGAGAGAGAGAGAGAGAAGAGAGAGAGGAAACAGACAGGAGACAGAAAATTGGCAAAGATTAAAAAGGAGAGAGAAAACAAGAGGGTGCGGCGGAGGGAGGGAGGTTGCGAGAGAAAGAAAAGATTATGTCACGCACGAACTGGTTACAGGTCGCCTCAGCGACAATTGCGGAGTGTGGCCCGTCCATTCCCAGGTGGGCAGTGGACATGAAGTGCGTGATTCCTGTCGGGAGTATGCTTACCTGTCAATTCTTGGAGGGGGGAAGGAGGAGAACGCTTAAACTCGCCAGGAATAGTGGGTTTTTCGTGTGTAAACGAACGCTCGTGAAACTGGAGTTCTTCGATGTGATCGGGTAAGTTCTGTGCATGTGAGTGCTGTCTTGTGAGTTTCTGAGGGAATTCGGGGTGTCGTCGTGTGTCTGCAAGTCAGTACGAATTGAGGCTTCATCCGCAAAGGTTGGTTGGCCTTGTGCTCATGTTTTTCTGCCGTTGGGGCAGGGGTTCGGGTATGCCCTCGACCGACTTGTGAAGGTTTGGCTACCTGAGGTTTTGACTGTCGGTGTTTCGGTGTTCAGTGACGGGTTCTGCATCTACCAGGGCGTTGGCTGTCTGGCAGTGTCCCGGTGACCGATGGTGTCGACCAGTGTGTGTCGTTCCTGTTTTGACCAAGGTTTCGATGTTCAGTGACGGGTTCTGCATCTACCAGGGCGTTGGCTGTCTGGCAGTGTCCCGGTGACTGAGGGTGTTGTCCAGTGTGTGTCGTTCCTGTTTTACAAGGTGAGGTGTAAAGTAGCTGAAATTCGGGAGGGCTGTAAAGTCGGTTGTTTGTAGACAGCATGGTTTCATCAACTTTTGTATTTCGGTCCCCAGAACTGGAGGAGTTTGATTTGGTTTTTATTCGCAAAGTTTTCTTTTTATGTGAGTTCGACCAAAGGGGAAATTCTGTGGAGGAGAGAGAGAATGAGCAAATTTAATGCGCGGAAGTTTGAAGGAAACAAAATGGAAATATAACTTGAACTTAAAGTCAAGGAAAGCCGTAGGCGTAGGAATAAAGTAATGTGTGTTTCTGATCTACATTGATGCAGATAGGTGGATTAGTTACAGTGGTATTGATGTGCTAAGACATATGTTGTTGTACTTGGTAGTGGTCGCTGATGTACAGAAATTTGTTTTTCAAGTTTGGTAAAGATTGGTTATTTTCTGAGATTGTAGGTTAGTGTCGAAGGACCGAAACTTCTAGTATTAAAAGGAAAGAGTCTGGCACGCAGCGCGTGGCAGGTACAGAGGGTAGACTGCATGCGCTGGTCCGAGCGTGTGTGAGGTTTATCGATCGATAGGTGACGGGTGGTGGTACCTCGATAGACACGTCTTGTAGAGTTCACTTTTGGTGTTTGAGCGGGGAACCAAACTGGGTTGGATGGCGGAAAGGTAAATGAGGGATCATTACATTAATAAAAGATGTTTTTTCCTAATTATTATAAAAATTTGCAGGTGAATTAATGATATGTTAAATACAATAGTAGATCAGATAGATTACTTAGTGTATTTATCACAATTGAATGGCAGATGATAATAAAAAGATATTTCAGATTCTAGGAATTGTGCCTCACAAGTCTACTCTTGGGAGATATATATAATAATAATATATATATAATAATAATATATATATATATAAATATAAATAATATAATATGTATATATATAATTAAGATATATATATATATATTAATATATATATGTATATATATATATATATAATATACAATATATATATATTATATACATATGTATATAATGGTTCTTGTTTTAGTCGACGGGGTGCGCCAGTATTCAAAAAGTTTTCTTCAGCATTGTGGTGTCAGTAGGCAATGTTTAGGACAATGTATAGCAGCGCTCGAAAATCCTTGTCGGTTTACGTAATTGGTAATTGTCCTAGCGCTTGATAATGTCTGGTAACATTTGCGGGATTATGATTGTGCCTGCTAGGAAATTAGGGTACCCCGGTTCAATTATATTATTTTGTTTTGCTTGAGATGTGTTTGATGATTCTATTAAGCATGTTATGAGGTAATAGGCCCTGGACTGTGACTGGTACTGGTAGTCACTAACGGTCGGTTGTTCGTTGGAGTAAATATGATTTATGATCATACTGAATCATTGTGTCTTGGAGACTTCGATGGGGACTGAAGTCGTAGAAATATAATTCGGATGGTATAATCACTGTTATGAAGGAACGGTTACAATTATGTTCGCGGCCATTGATGGAAATAAAAGGTCAGTGGAGTCGGTTTAAATTTGTGATGTAAAGTTTCTGGTGAGAGAGAATTTTAATGTCATTTGTGTGTGTATGTGTGTGTGTGTGTATGTGTGTGTGTGTGGGGTGTGTGTGTGTGTGTGTGTGTGTGTGTGTGTGTGTGTGTGTGTGTGTGTGTGCGCGCGCGCGTAAGAATGCTTGTCTCTAAACGCTGATTTGCGTTTATGTGTGTGCAGGCGTAAATGCAGACGGGTACATTCGCGTGCCTGCGCCTCTGTGTGCGGGCGTGCCCGCGTATGTGCATGCCTGTGTGCGCGTGTACATGTACTTGCAGTGTATAAATGTGTCCAGCTTGTATGTCCGCATGATCCCGTGTGAACAAATGTGTGCAATGGCAACGAGAAGATGGCAATTGAAAGTGCAATTGATTATAAAAAGGTTTGATAGTTATAATGATGCTAATGATAATAATGATGATAATGAAAATATCAACAACAGCAACAATAACAATAGTACAATAATGAAACAATAATAGTTATAATGTTGATGATAATGATGATGTAAGGGTTCTTGTCTGCTTTGCGTATAGGAAGAAAAATTCCAAGTGACGCACATTTCTTAAAAGGTAGTGAAAATTACCGTTTTCAGTACTTCGGTGCCGGAAATCACATTCTGTTAAGAAGATACCTCCTCCACGATCTGTTCATTTCCAGTTAAGTAGGTGTGAACTTTTCTGTAGTCTTCAAAGAGAGCTTCCATGGAAAATGCTTCTGATGAACACATTTACAATACAGTCTGCATTGTTCCGTAAAATTGACACAAGAAAAAATTCATATTCAAATCTTAATATACCAGAAGCCGTGATTCAGTTTTTACATTTTTCGGTAATGCTGACACTAGAAGGAACCTTTATAAAACCTCAGTATATCAGAATCCGTAATTTCATTATTTTCATCATCTGATTCTATGATTTGACCATTGTATGAATTTATCAAATGTGACTTCCAGGTCGTTGTGTTAGAGATGGATGCATATCAAAATCAAATTCTGTTTCTGCTAAACGTTCGTCCATATAGACGGCACACCGAATCGTTTCACTGTTGACTACGGGTGCCACTTGTGTGGAAATTGTACTGGATCGTTGACCAGTATACTATGTCATAATGGATTTTCCCTTCACATCAAGTCGACTCAGACTGGTTTATGACATGAAAAAGAAAAAACACTGCATGGCCTCCATGGTTTGGTGGTGTTGTTTCAAAGTGTTACGTTTTATTTTATTTTATTTTATTGGGGGGGGGGGGTCCTCATTCCACAACGCACCATGACTGGTCTACAGGATGATGGAATGATAACCTGCCGTCACTTTGCACTTGAACGATGTTGTAAACTGTTATATGCTAGATGTACCACAGAGACCCCACCTACTGGTATCATCCTCTAATGATACACACTTGTCTTGCATACACCGTTGCCATGTTCATTCCATCTGTAATTCGCCTGTGATGTTTTCTGTGATGATAACGAATATGAACGTCTTCTGGGCAGACTATACCAGGTGGCCAGAGTGATGGTGGGGTGTAACGTAATCTCTTGTCACTGACCATGGTGTAACGCATGAGGGTCTTCAACGTTCACTGGAGCCATTCACATGATCTCCAGTCATTCAGAGGTGTCCAAGAATCACTTTGGTGATTTTGCCGACTATTGGTTTTGTTGGAATGTTTACTTTGTCATTTTCTTGGTGTGCTATGACGTCATGGCAATGTAGAGATACCCAAACATAAAGATTGCTAATTTGCACAGAATAATGCGTCGTTGACTAAAATGACAAATTAAAACTCTGTGCATGTGCCTCTCTCTCTCTCTCTCTCTCTCTCTCTCTCTCTCTCTCTCTCTCTCTCTCTCTCTCTCTCTCTCTTGTTGTGTGTGTGTGTGTGTGTTGGTTTGTGTGTGGTGTGTGTGTGTGTGTGTGTGTGTGTGTGTTGTGTGTGTGTGTGTGTAACTGATTTACGAAAGGTTACCTGATTTTTTGTTTTCATGAAGACCAAGTTTAATATTCAGTTTACCTGTAAAGACCATGCCAACACACCACACACACACACACACACACACACACACACACACACACACACACACACACACACACACACACACACACACACGGGGGGGGGGGGACAGCCATTGTGCCCTTTGACAGTGGCAGGGAGGCCTACAACACGTGAAGTGTTTGAACGTTGAACTTGCATCCAAAGGATAAGTGGCCAAGCCCTAGCAGCCTCTCGTGTGTGGACTATTGTTTGTTTTCTCTCAATTTCCCTCACCAAGGCTGCAGGGGACAGAACAGCGTTTGTGTAAACCTCACAGAAATTCACACATATGTACACAGACAAGACAAGACAAATAATTTAATGAACCGGGCCATCTGCCCATGTCAAAGGGAACAGTGGGGCGGGGATGAAGTCAAAAGAAAATTTCATGTGTGTCTAAATAAAATACGAAGCACTGACCTGGGAAGATGAAGGAGGGGGAGGGAGAGTAAGGGATGGGCGAAAGGCGTGAGGGTGGCTTACAGTAATATAAACCACGTAATATCTTGTGACTCAAACACGTGGATCAACAGCAAATAATTACATTCTATTACAGTAACTCGACCTCAGCTGAAGTGCCTTATTTATGTAAGAAACGACTGCGAATAAGTGACTAGGACTGGATAGCAGCAGCGCTAGTCTGAACATAGAGGGTTGATTGTAGAATTTTCGCGGTATATATTGCTCTCTGAGTGTTTGATATACGGGGCAAATGAACATGAAATGTATTTTAGATTCATACGTATTTTGACAGTTTCGGGCAGTCAAAGCAGTCACGCGTTGCTTCACAAAAACGGTTTGCGTGGCACTTTAACGGTGAAACACCAAGTCTCATTCGCGTAAATATTTTCTTAAGGTACTACTTTTTACAACAAGTAAATAATCACTGAGGCAATGGTTTTTGTTTCAATAAAGAATAAAACGAATAGCGCTCTTTCGTATTAATATTGCTATTCCACCTTGGACACAACAGTCGATCAAACGTTGTCTAAATTCAGCCAGAAATATTTTCTCATTACCAACTCCTTGGTGTTCCCACGCAAATCCGAAACCATGGCGATACAGAGTGAAACAAATAGTATTACCCAGTTGTTCTTATTATTGTAATGAAGATTACAGAGCATATCATAAACATTTTCGAGGAAGGCGATCCTCACACATGTTTGTTAAGGATAACCAATATTTAATATTTCGAACATATATGTTTATAAACAATGGAAACCTCCCCGTTTCACCATACACAAGCACATTTGGTGTCTTCACACTGACGTTTAACATCTCTTAATCGCAAATAAATGTACCTGTTCAATGACTGAATAATCAGCGCTAAGACCCCATACTTCAGAACCGTATGTAAGTATGGGTTTGTATCTGGCAGTCAAAAGGCTTGAAAAACAGTTGAGGAGATTGATTACCGAGGGACCAAAGTAGTCGTAGAATACCAATTACACCTTTCTTTGCTCTGTCAGCCATGTCCCTTAACGCATACGAAAAGGACTCACCTGTTGAAAAAATTACACCCAAATACTTGTACTGGTTAACAATCTCTAAATACTGTCCATCGTAAAGCCATTTTTCACGAGCGGCAAGATGACCACCTTTTCTAAAGACAACCACTTTAGATTTATCCATATTACTATCAGTCCAAGTCTTTTCGCAGTGTTACATAAAATATTTAGTTGCTGCTGCAAACCAATTACAGTATACGACAACAAAATCACATCGTCAGCAAAAAGCAGAATCAGTATTTGTATTTGTTCAGGTGTAAGTGTTATGCCATGTTTTCCTTTTTGATTAATGTCATTAGCCAACTCATTGATAAACAGGAAAATAAAACAGGACTACAAATATCTCCTTGTTTTAATCCCTTGGGGCACATGAAAACATCTGTAAGTTCACTACCGGCACGAACTTTTGCTTTGACAATGTTATAATACTTTGAATAGCTTTATACATTTTTGCCTCCCAATGCCGTTTTTTCTTAGAATGGACCATAAACAGCATCTATCAACAAAATCAAATGCTTTTTTGAAATCAATAAATGCACAATATAACTTTCCATGACTGCCAAACTGTTTCTGAATTAATGATAAGAGTGTAAATATGTGATCAATTGTGCTATATTTGTGTCTAAATCCAGCTTGGGCCTCGTTTAAAACAATTTGTTGTCCCCTATCCAAGAAGTTAAACGCTTATTTAGAATATAACTGTAAAGCTTTCCACAAACGTTCAATAAGGAAATACCTCTGTAATTATCCGGTGAATTCATGTCACCTTTCTTAAATACTGGCTGTATGATGGCTTCTGACCACCCAAGTGGAAAAGTACCTGAATCAAATAATGTATTGAAGTACTTCTTTAAAAATAGTCCAACCTCTGGGTCTGCATGTTTATAAAATTCTCCCGAAAACCCGTCTGGACCGGCTGCTTTGTTGTTTTTTAATGCAGAAATTGCATCAAGAACTTCCTGGTATGAGATCTCTTCATTTAGTGCATTGCAGTCAGTATCCACGCTAGAACATGCATCCAAATGGTAACAATTAGGCAACGTCTCGTTAATGTTAATACTGGGGCAATCTTGGTTACGTCTCGCCGCTTGACGTTGTTGCTTGCATTCACAGTCAAACCAGGGGTGTTGCTAAAACTCCCCATGACAACAGTCCTTTAACATGGGACTTGCTGCGATACCGATAATTTCATAAAACTTACAGAGGGCTGCTTCTGTATCCAAACTAATTAAATCATAAGATTCCTTGAACATTAAAGAATTTTTTTCAGTCTTGAAAGCATCCAAATATCCTGCAATTTATGGCAGTCCCATTTATACATCTGAACGGTAGCTTTCTTTGAAATATACCTACGTTCACCTTTTACATTCTTAAATTTAAACCCAAGCTCTACAGGCATATGTTTTGATTCGATTCTTTGACCGACATTCAGGTTACCACCAAGTCAAAAATGCGTCTCGATACTATGAAATAGTCTATAGTA
The DNA here is from genome assembly GCA_018398815.1 of Conus ventricosus. Taxonomy (NCBI): domain Eukaryota; kingdom Metazoa; phylum Mollusca; class Gastropoda; order Neogastropoda; family Conidae; genus Conus; species Conus ventricosus. The sequence continues at coordinate 118,174,192 of CM031596.1, read as the reverse complement.
CTAGAGCCATTGTGAGCAACATAAGTATAATTTCCATCCATATTTCCAGAGTTTACCCCATTCAGCAGATTAAATTAAACTGTTCACAAACTCTTATTAAATAACGACCAAAAGCATTCACCACGACGTCATCTGAGATCCGTTGGAATGGATCAGTCCCATCATATGTTACACTATCAGTGTCACTAGTATCACAGGGCAGTTTCAGCCTCACTAGCATTTTCACTGCCAGTCCTCGCGTTCAGGTCGCCCATGATTATCAATGGCACATCACTGTAACATTGCAGGATATCCAAAATACAATGTTCCAAAAGAGAAACCCCATTATAGATATCTGTATCAGTATAGTATGGACTGTGTTGGGGAGGTAGGTATATACCAATCAAAATACAATCTGAATCCAGTCCTGTAAAGTTGCCTGGAAAGTTTAAGAACGATGCATTTATCATATTCTAGTCAATTCGAGAAACAAAGGATGTAAACTGTTTCTTTATCAACAAAACTACTCCTCCACACAGTCGAGCTGTGCGAGCATCGGAGACTCTCATAGCACTTGAAATAAAAACCTCATACATCGGGAACAGGTGGGAAGGGAATTTTTTTGTGAATGTTTCTGTCAGAACAATCAAATCGAATTTTGTCAAATAGCATCGCATATCTATTTCGTAAATTGTATCTATTCCTTCAATATTATACGTCAAGCATGAAAAATAATGGGACAGATTACTCTTGCTGTGTTTGACATGAGCAGGGCCGAATTGCTATATAGCGCTACTGGCAGCAGGGACTGAAAACAGTCTTTCTTCTTGGAGGAGTGGGCTCCCACACTTTGGAAGGTGTCTGTAAGATGCATCTGTTTACCTTTTATTTTGCTGCGTGTAAAGGGACCACGCGCAGGGTTGGGTACGAGTGGTTTCATTTTCAATAGTCATGCTGGTGTTATCTAGTGTCTGGTCGGGGACAGGGCTGTCCTGTGTCTGACAACAGGGAACAGGGACATCTTATTCTGACCACTCTCCGTGCAGTCCCATGGGTCGATCACTTGCTTCACCGGGGTCTGGCTGAGGTCCATGCTGGACTCCGGAGAGTCTGGAGTTGAAGGTCGGAATGATGCAGGTTCAGAAGGGCGTTGTGACTCGTCGTTCTGTCCACGGCCTGGGTCAGCGTGGGCAGTTTCAGGAGTTTTGAAACGGTTCACATAATCTGGGGAATTAGACGAGCTTAAACCTGTGTCAGGTCTGGTAGAGAACACTGTGTCTGCCGCTGACATGCCATCTACCGTGGAGTGCTGCAGAAGAGGAACGGTAGTCCCAGGGCAGTGGGTGACTCCACAGGTGAAGAATATGGCGTTTTAGCCACCACTGTCTTTCTCCGGAGTCGGGGAACTCATCCACACTGTAAAAATCAGGGACAGGCGGCTCTGTTATTTGATCTTGTCGCCGTTAAAATCTTCTCTTTGTGTGTTCACGTCCATGTGCATCTCCCACAGTGTGGTTCTCCAGGTGAAGCCGTTCTCTCCAGTAGATGCAGGGAGTTATTTAAGAAGTCATCTTCATTCCTAATCGTCTGTCGGGAGACTTCGATGGTCGAGTTTCTGGTCATATCCGTTTTTCTGGTAAATGTCCTCATTTCTCCTTTCCTCTGGCTGACTAGGATGTCTGTCTTTGTTGGGATCTATCATGATGGATTCTGTCTTTGTCTCGTTTACTGTCTTTGGAGTGATGTCTGGTTTGGATGTCTTTCTGATGTTGACTATCCCATTTGCCGTCATGGCTACCTTTGTCTTGATTTATGGCTTCGGAAGATTACTTTCTCCCTGTCCGTCCGAACAGTAGTGTCTGTCATCTTGTCCACTATGCTGTTTACGTTGATTTTTGTCCCTCTCCTTTTGTCTGTCCGTCCCCCATTCTGAACGTCCACCTTGAACGTATTGACGGCTGACGTCACGGTAAAAGTCATTTTGTGTACTGTAACGTAGACGCCCATTGTAAAAGAAGGCTCGCTTTCCTGCCTGTTTTTCTTTTTGAAGGATGTCGTTCTGTCTGTCCGTCAGATCTGAGGCTGCGCGGATGTTTAGAGTGTCAGCCATGTCTTTCCTGCTACTATGGTCCTGCAGCACATGAAGCTTGTCTCTCCACCTGTGCATCGTGGCAATGATGGGTCGGGGACGTTGACTGTCTTTCTTTGGGGGGCCTAGACGGTAGGCTTTGTCCACATCTTCAGTAGACCATGCCTTGCTGGGGTAGAATCGGTTCAACATCTGGACAACTTGCCGTACACAGTCGAATGGATTCTCAGTCTTGCTTTCAAACACATTGAAAAACTTCATATTGCAAGCCCTTGAGGAAGCTTCCAGTTTGTCTAGTTTGTCGTCCATGGTAACGCCTTTGTCTGCGAAGTGGCCACTCCAGTCCAGGAGTTCTTTACACTGATTTTCCAAAGCTTCGCTCTAAGAAGACAGGTACTTCACATCTTCTTTCAAGATGTCGTTTTCCACCTGCAAGGATTGACACCAGTCCATCATCTCAGAGAGGGCACTGGACGTGGCTGATTCCGCCCCTGCCGTGACTGTCTGGAGGTTGGGGTCTGTATCTGACTGGAGTGGGCGAGATATTCCATGTCCTTTTTCATCATGTCATTTTCTTTTTGCAGTGACTGACACCAGTCATACAAAACGGTGATATTGTCTCTTGCTATTTGATTATGTTCATGTGACTCCTGCAGCTGCTGTGTTCTGCTGGCCATCACTTGGTTCACAACATCTCTCAGCTCCCACGTTCTCCACCTGCAGAGAATGGCACAACGTCTCCACGTCTTCCACAGATCTGGAGAGTGTTCAATGGATGCGTTTGAATTCATTCAATCGCCTGTCGGTGTTTTCAGAAAGATACAACAACTCTTCTTTCATCTCTCTGATAGTGGGCGAACAGCTGCTATGTCGGCCTGTGTCTGCAGAATGCATACCGTGTCTCAGTGCTCCGTCTGTGAGCTGTGGGAATGTGTTTGGCGAGTCGGAGGCAAGATTTCGGACACTACCGGTGTCGTATATAATACTGTCGCTCATAAAATCGTGTCGCAGCGACAGTATTTCCCGGAAATACTACATTTTATGGACAGCTACAATATTCTATAGGACATTTTTCGTGAAAAGTTGTCGCGCGACAATTTTTTCCAGCAAATATGGTCGCTGCAACAGTATTTCACGTGAAATGCTGTCGCTGCGATACAATTCCACGGCGACAGTATTATATACGACACCCGGCATTGCGATTGAAATGATTTCCAAAGGACCCCCCCTTTCTGAGACCAGGGGCCGGTCCAGCTCCTTCCCATAAAAAAGGAGTTTTCTCTGCCAGTGAGGAGAGAGTTTTCTCTGTGTGGAGCTGGAGGACCAGGTTACTCTCCACATCCATACATTCAAGGAGGAAGCGTGCCAGAAACACGCCCAAAAACAAAGCAGTCAAAACACCAAATCGGGCGCCTGTTGTTGGTTTTTTCTGACCGTCTGAATGACATTTGCTTAAAGAAGAAAAGCGCACAGTCTGTTTTGATGTTAATAAAACGCGCTGTACAGACGTCAGTACAGTTGGGTACGAAGCGCACGCCTCTCACCTTTGAACTTGAAGGTTGGTGTCTCTTCTCCATGAAGCATTGAAAAGTCCAGTAACATAGACCATCTGGGCGCGCAGATCAATGAAACTTGAAGGCATGATAGCTTGTATGTTGATCCAACAATGTACCAAACTGTAAGGTAATTGCTGACTACAGTCCTCTCTAATCAACGAAACAAGTCATATGTACATACACATCGCAGATGCGTGCGTCCGGAGCATACTTACACAAGCCCACAGATCACACACACATACACATGCACATGTGTGAGCACGCGCGCGCGCACGCAGACGCACACACACACACACACACACACACACACACACACACACACACACACGCGCGCGCGCGCGCGCGCGCGCGCAGCGCACGCACGCACGCACGTACGCACGTACGCACGCACGCACGCACACACACGTTTTCCACATTTTCCCAGAAATAAAGTACCTGCTGTCCTCAAAGGAACCTGCAATAAGAAACTCTTGAATTAAGGACTTATTCTACTTCTAAGTTGCAGCGCACAGCATTTGTCTTAAATTCTGCCAGCTACCACAATGAACTTTGTCAGGAACAAATGTTGTCTTTTTACGTCTGAAACACACATACTAAAAACCAACATTTAAAGGTTTTCTGTCACAGAGCTTCGTTTGCTTTAATGTTTAAGTTGGACATCTCAGCAAAACTAATACACATAATGTGCTTCAAAACACAACTTACCAAAGACAAAGTTACTACTACTAAAACTAATCCGAACAAACAAATCCAAGGAGAGAGAGAGAGAGAGAGAGAGAGAGAGAGAGAGAGAGAGAGAGAGAGAGAGAGAGAGAGAGAGAGAGAGAGAGAGAGGTGTTAATGCTGGCACAACGAATCATCGCAGGCTACGCTACAACTCAATTGCCACCTTCAGACAGCATCAAGACAACAACACAAATGAACCAACAATCGTCAAGTCAAGTCAAAACACAATGCTGTTCAACTTGAATTACAAACAAATCATATGACACAATGGGTAGGACCCATTAATATCAATCCATTGAACAACACCAATATAACAAATCTCAGACTGATGAAAATCTAAACGAAAAGGCGACAGATATATCAGCTTCCCCAAGGAGATCGGGGAAGGAAAGGGACGGGTGGCCAAAGTGACACAAATGCGTGCGTGCACAGACGACTTTACGTGACTATAGCTGACTTCAAGTAACACCTGTGCAGGGACGACACAGACTGACGTGCCACGTGACGAATGAAGTCATCCAGGAAGGTGGATGACCACACAAATGGCTAAAAACGAAACGGTGGAAAGGGACGACACAGACTGGCGTGCCACGTGACGAATGAAGTCATCCAGGAAGGTGTATGACCACACAAATGGCTAAAAACGAAACGGTGGAAAGGGACGACACACACTGGCATGTCACGTGACGAATGAAGTCATCCAGGAAGGTGTATGACCACACAAATGGCTAAAAACGAAACGGGTGGAAAGGGACGAAGACGGTTTTGATCCAAGAGTAGGAAGAAGTTTCTAGGGAGAGCTTGACAGCAGAAAGTCATCAAAGAAGAACACCCCCCCCCCCCCCCCCCCTCCCTCCCCATCCCACCCTTCCACTCAGACAAGTGTTTCGGCCCTGAACTCCTTACACTTTGAGGGGGGCGGACTGCATTCTGGTCTTGACTTCCAGATGCCCTTCTACTGCCAACATTTTTCTTTTCCTGGCGCTGCCGAGATTTAAACCCGCAACTTTTGGACGGGTGGGCGTCTCGAGGCGTGCCTTTCTTTTGAGAGGGATGCTTACCGAACTGTTAACGAACATCTGTTCTAAGTTGTGTGTGTGTGTGTGTGTGTGTGTGGTGTGTGTGTGTGTGTGTGTGTGTGTGTGTGTGTGTGTGTGTGTGTGTGTGTGTGGTGTGTGTGTCTAGAGGGAAGAAGGTGCAAATATGCATTCCTCTGTGTGTGTGTGTGTGTGTGTGTGTGTGTGTGGTGTGGTGTGTGTGTGTGTGTGTGTGTAGTGTGTGTGTGTGTGTGTGTGTGGTGTGTGTGTGTGATTGAGTGTGTGTGTGTGTGTTGTGTGTGTGTGTGTGTGTGTGTGTGTGGTGTGTGTGTGTGTGTGTGTGTGTGTAGAGGAAGAGGTGCAATATGCATTCCTGTATGTGTGTGTGTGTGTGTGTGTGTGTGTGTGTGTTGTGTGTGTGTGTGTGTGTGTGTGTTGTGTGTGTGTGTGTGGTGTGGTGTGTTGTGTGTGTGTGTGTTGTGTGTGTGTGTGTGTGTTGTGTGTGTGTGTGTGGTGTGTGTGGTGTGTGGTGTTGTGTTTGTAAGTATGTGTGTGTGTGATGTTTGTGTGTGTGTGTGTTGTGTGTGTGTGTGTTGTCAATATTTGGTATTCTGTTTTTGGGTAGGTATGTATTCGAAGTCCAATTTGCACTTTTGAAAGGTGTGCTCGTACGAGCTTCATCAACCTATTGTGAATACGTCTTCGTGAGTACATTGTTAGAACACCTAACAACAGATTCAACAGCAAAGAGATAGTATTAGTGCAAACAGGCAGTATCACTGTATCTGCAGTATATACATATGACTTACCCAAGTCCTATTAGATCAGTAGAATGCAAACTGATAGTAACATTGTGTGCCCTTATATGTATGGCAAACTCAAAGTCCCATTAAATCAATAGAAATCAATTCGATTTCAGTCTTGTACATATACAAAAGAGATTCCAGCTGTGCAGCAAATTAAGCAAAATGTGCACCTCACACACACACACACACACACACCACACACCACACCACACACACACACACACACACACACACACACACACACACACACACACACACACACACACACACACAGGGGAATGTATATTTGCACCTTCTTCCCTCTACACACAACACAACACACACACACACACACACACACACACACACACACACACACACACACACACACACACACACACACACACACACACTTATGCTCAGAAGTTTCTTTTCTGTGAGCTAGCTTCCATTGTGTATTGACTTTCTCTCTGCAGTGTGATGGTGAGTCACTGTCACATTCTTTATACTGTGGTCTTCGCCATCTGCAGTATGTTGACTGCAAGGAGTCTTCAGCTTGCCTCCAATCGATGCGGAGCTTTGAAGTTCTGATGTTTGTTTCTGTTTTATTCAACAACGGTAAACATTGATTAACATCCAGGACAGGAGAGGATTCCGTGTAAATTTGTGTTCTTTTGTGTGTTTGTTTGTTAATCTGTGTTTGTTTTTTTCGCAACCCATGATAGGAGAGTGATTTGTTGTTTGTGAGTTTGTGTATTATTTCTTTGTTTTTTTTCTAAGAAGTTTCCCAAAGCTTTTGCTGTAAACTCAATGGCCCATGGTCAAAGTCTGAACGAAGGCTGGAATGTACGGACTTGAGTGACGCTACGTTCACTTGGTGTACTCTTTCGAGGTGTAATTGCCTGACTGAATGAAGGGATACAGTCTCATGTAAACAAGAAGAGACACACTGTGGTGATTTTACTTTAAGACTCAGTCTGTCTGTCGAAATCCATCGCAGGGATGCTAAAGTATCTCACTAATGACGCTAAAGTATCTCACTAATGACGCTAAAGTATCTCACTAATGATGTTAAAGTATTCTCACTGATGATGCTAAAGTATCTCACTGATGATGCTGAAGTATCTCACTAATGATGCTGAAGTACTCACTAATGACGCTGAAGTATATCACTAATGATGCTGAAGTATCTCACTAATGATGTTAAAGTATCTCACTAATGATGCTAAAGTATCTCACTAATGATGCTAAAGTATCTCACTAATGATACTGAAGTATCTCACTAATGATACTAAAGTATCTCACTCATGATGCTAAAGTATCTCACTGATGATGCTAAAGTATCTCACTGAAGATGTTGAAGTACCTCACTGATAATTATACAGTACCTCACTGATGTCTGATCACTGAGACACTTCAGCCTCCCTGTGTGAACATGCCAAAGGGTGAATTCTGTTCTCTCAGGCAGTGAACAACTTATAAGCGATGGTAAACATTAACAAGAAGCGTCTCTTCTTCCGACTTGTCTCAGCATCAACATGTACTCTAGCTTCTTCAGGCCTTCTTGTCTCAGGGTGTGCAAAAACTCTCTCTAAGGGTTTACAACTTACTAGAGAATTTTTTTTTTTGTTGGGAGGGGGGCTTTATTCACACGTTGTTTTTCACAGATCTGGACTCTGCTCAAGGTCTCGGGCAACTTAGTAAAGCCAACAACTATCAGAAACTTACAACAATTCCGAAAGTATTCCTGCTGTTGAGTGTCATTTTACATAAAGGCTGTCCTCGCTTGGAAGCCAAGCTCGAAGCGCTTTACAATCCACATTGCTCCTTCACACTACTGACTGTCTACCTGGGTAGAGCTGAGCAAAAACCTTCCATGATGGTGCCAGTCCTTGAGTTTTACGTTTTGTTCGTTGGAATATCAGTTACTAAGGTTTTCACGCATCCATTCCTCATTTCTATCACGTTCCTGGAAAAAAAATGAAAGAAATCTTCCTTGAAGACCTATTGTCTGGAACCAATGGAACTGGTGAGGTGAATTCACGGACATAGCCTCCAATGCAAGATTTTCTTTTTTCCCTCTTTGTTGCTTGTTTGTTTTGTTTTTGTAAGTGACACCACCAACTTGGTGCAACTGGTTGGGGAGTGAAAGATCATATTGGGTCCTCTGCCACCACATGTCCACATTGTGACCATGGGTGTGTTGGCAGTACTCTGACATCCCCTAGTAGGATACCCCGACCGCAATCACGTCTGATACATTGTTTGAGGCTGTGGTCATCAAACCACAGCTACTCCCCGAATGCTCCTCCGAAGGATCTGCTGCCCAGTAGGATCATCAATCACGCTCTTAAAAAGAATGAGAGATCCACAAACAGGCGTTCGGCAAGGATATGGGCACCCCCAGCGTCGCTCACCGTTTTCATTATGTACATGAACTGGCTAGAGAAGCAAATCCTGATGAGAGGCTTGATCCAGTTCTCTGGAAGTGGTACATCGATGGCATCCACGATGAAGGAGAACAGACCAAGTCTGGGGCATGGCTGAACTGACAACACATCAGCAACTACACCAGCAGCCGTAGATGAGTCAGTATGCCATGTCCCGAGATCGGTCTGTCTATCCCTTTATTTAAAAGGTGACCTGACCTCGGATCTTCACGTCAAACAGATTATGCCAGGAAGCTGTACTTTGATTGGACTTGCTATGAGCCTGTTAGTTGCAAAGTGAGGCGACTGCAGGCGGAAATTTAAACAAAGTGAGCGACTGCAGGCGGAAATCTGAACAAAGTGAGCGACTGCAGGCGGAAATCTGAACAAAGTGAGGCGACTGCAGGCGGAAATCTGAACAAAGTGAGCGACTGCAGGCGGAAATCTGAACAAAGTGAGGCGACTGCAGGCGGAAATTTAAACAACGTGAGACGACTGCAGGCGGAAATCTGAACAAAGTGAGCGACTGCAGGCGAAAATCTGAACAAAGTGAGGCGACTGCAGGCGGAAATCTGAACAAAATGAGGCGACTGCAGGCGGAAATCTAAACAAAGTGAGGCGACTGCAGGCGGAAATCTGAACAAAGTGAGGCGACTGCAGGCGGAAATCTGAACAAAGTGAGATGACTGCAGGCGGAAATTTAAACAAAGTGAGCGAATGCAGGCGGAAATCTGAACAAAGTGAGGCGACTGCAGGCGGAAATCTAACAAAGTGAGGCGACTGCAGGCGGAAATCTGAACAAAGTGAGGCGACTGCAGGCGGAAATCTGAACAATGTGAGGCGACTGCAGGCGGAAATCTGAACAAAGTGAGGCGACTGCAGGCGGAAATCTGAACAAAGTGAGGCGACTGCAGGCGGAAATCTGAACAAAGTGAGGCGACTGCAGGCGGAAATCTAAACAAGTGAGGCGACTGCATGCGGAAATCTGAACAAAGTGAGGCGACTGCAGGCGGAAATCTGAACAAGTGAGACGACTGCAGGCGGAAATCTAAACAAAGTGAGGCGACTGCAGGCGGAAATCTAAACAAAGTGAGGCGACTGCAGGCGGAAATCTGAACAAAGTGAGGCGACTGCAGGCGGAAATCTGAACAAAGTGAGACGACTGCAGGCGGAAATCTAAACAAAGTGAGGCGACTGCAGGCGGAGATCTAAACAAAGTGAGGCGACTGCAGGCGGAAATCTGAACAAAGTGAGGCGACTGCAGGCGGAAATCTGAACAAAGTGAGACGACTGCAGGCGGAAATCTAAACAAAGTGAGGCGACTGCAGACGGAAATCTAAACAAAGTGAGGCGACTGCAGGCGGAAATCTGAACAAAGTGAGGCGACTGCAGGCGGAAATCTGAACAAAGTGAGGCGACTGCAGGCGGAAATCTGAACAAAGTGAGGCGACTGCAGGCGGAAATCTAAACAAAGTGAGGCGACTGCAGGCGGAAATCTAAACAAAGTGAGGCGACTGCAGGCGGAAATCTAAACAAAGTGAGGCGACACGCTTGTCTGCAGAGGAATTTTTAGTTGAAAACAAGGGCAATAACTTCTGACCGCCTACCAGTCGCAGAGCAAAGACGAGAGGGAAGCGTTGGAGACGGCCACAGTTTGTTTAGATAGCGCACGGCTGCCAACAGCTGTCAGCTTCCTTGCGCTAACCTCCCACAAGCTTTCCTCCCTTCGCGTAATGTGATATTAGCTGTCTGGCTTTCCACAGGGTTGACTGTTTTCCGGAAATAATGATCTCCTTCAAACACAAGATCACCGAACTTGTTGACAGTGCAAAATCTGCATTTTACAGCTCAAAAGTTGCAGCTTCCAACTCGTGCAAAGAGTTATTTCAAATCACAAACAATCTGATAGGTAGAACCAGTGACCTTGTCCTTCCAAACATTTATTCTCAACAAGAACTACCAGACATTTTTTCAAATTATTTTTCTGACAAAATCAAAAGCATCCGTGATAACATCGACCAGCAGCCTGCTCCTTTACCCTCAGACACATGATGGGGACAAATGTGTTGGTAAACATCTTACCTCTTTTTCATGTGTATCTGAATCTGATGTCCGAAAAACTGTTACAAATGTCCCCCAAACCTGTTCTCTTTACTCCTGGAAAAATGGTTTTGTCCCAGCTTTTAGATCATCTTAACACTCATCACTTGTGGAACAAACTCCAGTCAGGCTACAGAGCTGGTCACAGTGCAGAGACAGCCTTGCTAAGGGTGTTCAATGATCTTTTGAAGGCAAATGATGACAACCAGATTTCAATTATTACACTTCTTGACCTAAGTGCCGCGTTGGATACAATCGGTCATGAAATTCTTTTGACCCGTCTTCAATCTGTTTTTGGTATTCACGGTAAAGCTCTTTCCTTTTTCAGGTCATATTTGTCAAATAGAACACAGTTTGTCTCTGTCCATGATTTAACCTCTAAATCAAGTGCCCTGCCCTTTGGTCCCCCAAGAGTCAGTCCTTGGTCCCATTCTGTTCATCATGTATATGCAGCCTCTTTCTGATATCATCGAGCAACATACTGTTTCTCATCACATGTTTGCTGATGATACTGAATTGCACAAGTCAGCTTATTATCCGCAAATTCAGAGCGTGTTGTAAATAATGCAAAGCTGTATAGCAGATGTTAAACTTTGGACAACACAAAACAAACTTCAACTCAATGAAGAAATAACAGAAACCATCCTCACAAAGTGTACTGGTGGATCTGATCTTCCAGGCTCTCTTACTATTGGCCGCTGCACAATTCCATTCACCAAATCAGCCAGAAATCTTGGTGTTGTCTTCGACGAAACATTGTCAATGAAAGATCAGATCAGTAGAGTGTGTCAATCAGCATACTTTGAACACCACAGAATTATGGACTGTGGTGTGTCTCTATTTGACACCAAGAGCACAGACACAATCAGCCGTGTCTCCCTGATGAGTCCGATCCAGCGGACGAAAGGCCTAGGAGCAGGCAATACAAATAAATGTGCCTTCGAGAGGGATTACGATGGTTCTCTCAGGCAGCTAGTGAAGGGCTTTTCATAGTTATAATATATTCCCCCCATTTTCTTCATCTTCAATTATTTATTTTTTTTAAGTTCAAATCTTTGCCAAGTCATTACTACAACGACTGAAGAATTGTTAGCCTGCACTTGTTTTCCCCCACTACTTACTTGTTCAGCATTCTATTGTTTGGTCAATCAGTGGGAGATTGCATCTCTTAGGAGATCCAAGTAAAGGTTGTTCTGTACAATTCTTAGCCACTCACAATGCTTGGGTTATTGAACAGCAGAGCTGACCACTCAGACTGTTCCATATCTTTTGATCTCCCTTGCATCCTTGAATGGATCCTCAAGCATAGGCTCAAAGATTGTCCCCCACATTTTATACTGTTTGAATAATGCTTTTAGTTTTTCAGCAACTTTTTTCCTCTCCACACCTTTGTTTTGTTCCATTTACTACCCTTCACTGGCTGCTTTGGGGTGCTGTTGGATTCTTTTTGAACCTTTGGTGGTGAGAACACCACAGAATTATGGACTGTGGTGTGTCTCTATTTGACACCAAGAGCACAGACACAATCAGCCGTGTCTCCCTGATGAGTCCGATCCAGCGGACGAAAGGCCTAGGAGCAGGCAATACAAATAAATGTGCCTTCGAGAGGGATTACGATGGTTCTCTCAGGCAGCTAGTGAAGGGCTTTTCATAGTTATAATATATTCCCCCCATTTTCTTCATCTTCAATTATTTTTTTTTTTTTTTAAAGTTCAAATCTTTGCCAAGTCATTACTACAACGACTGAAGAATTGTTAGCCTGCACTTGTTTTCCCCCACTACTTACTTGTTCAGCATATTTTGAAATTCGGAAGATCGGCTCCATCAGACACTTACTGACCACAGATGCTGCTAAAACTCTGATCACATCGCTGGTACTCTCCCGATTAGATTACTGTAATGCCTTACTAGCTGGTCTGCCCAAAAATCTTACAGACAAATTGCGAAGAGTGATGAACTGTGCTGCTCGTCTAATTTTCAAGGCTCCGAAGAGAGAACATGTAACTCCTCTTCTGTCCGAGTTACACTGGCTTCCTGTTTCTGCCAGAATAGAGTATAAGATCTGCACTCTTTGTTATAACGTGTTTGTTGGCACATCACCCACTTATTTGTCTGAACTTTTGCAGTTTTACGCTCCTCCTAGGTCTTTACGTTCCTCTGACGACAATCGTCTCTTCAACAAACCAAACCCCAAACACCTTTAAAAGACTTTAGGAGAACGGGGTTTCTTCTGCCTTGGTCCGTCAATGTGGAATGATCTCCCTTTTCCTGTCCGCCATGCTCCATCCCTCTCCACATTTAAATCAAGGCTAAAAACACATTCATTCCAAAAGTACTTTCCCCATTCCGTGTCATGAAAACTATAGCACTGTCAGTTATTGTCCAGTTCAGATTCTACCAATTTTGTAGAGTTGTCAAATGTTCAGTTACGTGTGGTGGTGTCTGCCTGTTCGTGTGTCTGTGCAAGTCTGTCTGAGTGTGTGTGCGGGCGCGGGCGCGGGCGCGTATGCAGCCTTTGTGCGTGTGTGTGCGTTGCTTACTTCTCTTCTGTCTTCTTTTTAATACTTTACAAGATTTTGTTTGGAAATGAAATGAGGCAGGGAACAGTAAACAATAAACAGTAAACAAGTGGGGTAACTTTTGCTCCCATAAGAAAACCTAACACAGAGTAACTTTCATTCAAGACTGGCACAGCCTTTTAAACTTGAATAAAGTCAGAAAATACATAGACGAACAATCTAATAGTGGGGGAAAAAACAAGCGCAGACCAATAACTGAACACCTTTAAATGTGTGACTCAAACTGTTTCTTCCCGCGCTGCACACCAGTGCCAAAATGCGTAAGCCAACCCCTGACCTGCTCGTTGTCAGAGGGAGAAACATTTTCAGCCTCAGACAGATCCTCATACTTTCAGATAAGCCTCGTAGACCTGACCCTCATGCTCCGGACCGTCGTCACATACTACAGCTGAGTGCTGTGAACAGCCACCTAGGGGAGACTATCTGTTTGCATATGGTGGTTACCCCTTGGTTCTTCAAGATAACACTCTTCGCGAAGAACAAATGTCAGCTTATTTTGACTAGGGTGATTATTATTGCAGTACAAACTATATGGGCGAGATAAGAGAGAGCCCATAGGGGGCGGGGAGGAGGGGTTAGGATAGGGATGGGTGTGGGTTGGTGGATCGGTTGGGGTTACGCAAAAGATTCTACGTGCACACATCTCCCATCAGGGAGAACTGGGACACAATGGTGGACAAGTGTATCAAATCGCCGGGGCACACTCTGAAGGTCATGACATACACTGCTGATCAGATCCACAGTGCTTAAACGTCCAGAGGACAAAAAGGGAACTCTGGGGATAGAATCTTTATATCAACTATCCAGAAATATTTCACCTCTTTGACAAATCCCAAAGCTTCCCCTCGACCTCTGTACATCGTGTTATTGATGCTGCTTTGGTATTGATCTCTGTACATCCTGTTATTGATGCTGCTTTGGTGTTGATCTCCTTCACCATCCTTTTCTTCTTTGTGTACATGTTTGAGCATATAAGTCTTGATGGAGAGTGTGAGCGTGTGTGAGCTCAACTGTTTTGAGAGAGAGAGAGAGAGAGAGAGAGAGAGAGAGAGAGAGAGAGAGAGAGAGAGAGAGAGAGACAGACAGACAGACAGACAGACAGACAGACAGACAGACAGAGAGAAAGAAAGAAAGAAAGAGGGGGGGAGAGACAGAGACAGTAACAGACAGACAGACAAACAGATAGAGACAGAAAGAATTCAGTTTTGTGCAGTGTTACACATGAACTTTACGTCATTGCAGTTTAGTGATGGTTTAAATAGAAAAGGGTCAAAGAAATGCTTTACGCCAAAAATTCCAAACTATAGTGTTGGAGCTGCTTAATTTATGGCCGCTGAAACAGATGGTGGAGGTTCCCTTCATGTGGGGCTTCCCAAAGAGTGCACAGAATTCCAAATGATGCCACAGGACCCATTCAGGTGCGCAGGCTCACGCTGCTCCTGCACTCACTGCAGTGGCTGTAGATCTGTGATGCGATCGACTGTGGCCTAAACTTTCAGTTTTTAACACAAACACACGCTCGCGCTCAAGCAAGTGCGCGCGCGCGCACACACACACACATACACACACATGCGCGCGCGCGCACACACACACACATACACACACATGCGCGCGCGCGCACACACACACACACACACACACACACACACACACACACACACACACACACACGCACGGACGCACGCACGCACGCACCCACGGACGAACACACATGCATGCACGCAATCATACATATCTACGCGCGCGCGCGGGAGCGCGCCCACACACGCACACACTCACACACACACAAATGCACACGCACACGCACACCTACGCATGCACGTACGCACGCACGCACGCGCCACACATCACACATACACACAACACAGGCAAGCAAGCAAGCGCAACTCACGCACGCATGCACAGACATGCACATACGCACCAAACGCACTTATCTACAAACACGCGCACGCGTGCGCATACACACACACACGCATACACACCACACACACGCACACACAACACACGCGCGCGCGCGCGCACACACACCACAACACCACACACACACACACACACCACACACAACATACATACATACACACGCAACGCATGCACGCATGCACAGACATTCACGCACGCACGCAAATGCGCCTGTCTACACACACACGTGCGCGCGCGTATGCGCATACACACAAACACACACACACACACACCACACACACACACACACCTAAACAGGCGGCGCGCGCGCGCGCGCACGCACGCACGCACGCACGCATGCACGCACGCGCGCACGCACGCACCACACACACACCACACACACACACACACACACACACACACACAACACGCAAAACACGCATGCACGCTCGCACACTCACGCATGCATTTAAATGCACATATCTATACACACACACACACACACACACAATTTCGTTCTTTCGTTGGGGGCGATATAAAAACTTTAGTTTGGCGTATAAAAAATAAAAAAATAAAAATATATTTAAAAATATATATATATATATATATATATATGCCAAACTAAAGTTAACGGCCAGAAGAAAAATATCTCTCAAAACCCCAAAAAAATCAAGAAACACCTTCAACTTTTAAATGTTTTAAAATACATGAAACCTTTCGATTCGTAAAAAAAACACAACAAAGAAATTTCATTCGCCAGAAACGTCGAATTACCCCCCCCCCTTTGAAAATTTTGCAAAAAGGTTCTTTCAGTTGGTCAATTCTAAGGGTGTCCCCCACCCGGGGCTGCAAGCATTCCCCGACCCATGAGCCATTGGTTCACGGGTTTGGAGCATTTTGAGAGTTGCCATCCACCCGGCGCAAAACCCCAGAAGAGTGTCGCTCAGCAGGGGGGGGGTGATTGTCCCTCCCCCGGGCGCCCAAGGATATCCCAGGGTTTCTAGGGCCCCAAGTCGGTGTGGGGGCGGGCCAGTTACCCTCACAATCTGTGACGCGCAGAACATCTTGGAACCCCTAGCGCGATGAGGGTCGCTTTATCGTTTTGGGATATGCGCCGGGTCGCATAAATACGTCGCCGGGAATTGTATCGCAGCTAGCATTTAAAGTGAAATATTTTTGCAGCGACAATTTTGCTGAAAAAATTGTCGCGCGACAACTTTCACGAAAAAAGTCCTATAGAATATTGAGCCGTCCCCAAAAAAGCAGTAAATTTCCCGGGGAAAAACGTCGCGCGACAGTTTTATAGCGACAGTATTTATTCGACACCGGCAACCCCGGCTTGCAGTGGGAGGACAAGGCTCCCATTTTATTTATCCCTGTACCGACCCGGAAAAATTCCTCTAAACGGGGACAGTGGGGTCCTCCCTTTGCAGATGGAAGCCAGCCCACACCATAACTGAACCGCCTCCGTACCTGCATTTTCCCTGGACACAGGCGTCGATGAAACTTTTCACCGGGACGCTCCAAGCGCGTATGCGGGCATCACGGGAAGACAGAGTAAACCGGACTCGTCTGTAAAGAGTCCCCTGCCCCACTGCTGCCCTGTTCCAAGGTCGATGGTTTTGGCAGAACGCCATCCGGGCCCCGGGCGATGACGTGGTGTGAGGGGCACACGGACGACAGTTTCTCCTTGAGTGCGGGCGCACCTCACGCAGACGACGGGTTCACCGTCATGCGACTTATGGTGACGTTGGTAGCGCCCTGAGGTTGCCTATCAACGTCCTGCGGGTGAGGGTTCGGTGACGTAGAGCCAAGAGCTGGAGGTAGCGATCGCCCTCTTCGATCTGTACATCTCGGCCGCCCAGACCGAGGTCGCTCATCAGTACTTCCGGTAGTCTGGAAGCGTTGGTGGAGCCGCTGAATAACAAGGGGCTAACTCCTAGCCGTCTGGAAACTTCTCGGGCCGGAAACCCCGTCCTGCAGCCATCCCAGCGCCCGTCCTCGATCCACTTTTTGTCAGTTTCGTTCTTGGAGGCAATGCTTAATCAGAGCTCTGGTGCGCGCCCCTAAATACCCATTCCTGTGCAACTTTCTTTGAAAAGTGTTCAGTATAGCCATGGTTTGCTCGTGCAAAATGCCAAAAGCCTACTGCAATACTGCTTCTTCAGCTAAATTCGAGCAAATTTTTCAAGAAAGTCTCGTGTTTGACAACCTTTTCACTGCCCCTAAAAACGTTGTTGCTGAACTGCAATTCTTGCAAAACATGGGCAGGCACGTGGGAGCAGTCCAAAAAGGCTTTGGGAAAACCCAAGTTGACCATTTTTTCGTCACGCGGTGTTGGCAGAAAAATACATAAAGGAAAGCAGCTGAAATCAGAGGCCGCCCTTAACTTTAGTTCCGCAGTGTATATATATAATATATATATTATATATATATATATATATATATTTTAAAATATATAATATATAGATAGAAAAGATAGATAGATAGATAGATAGATAGATGATAGATAGATTAGTGTGGTTAAATACCCAAAATGATTTTGATAGTGCTCGACCCCTTTGGGGAACAACATTGGGTTTAAAAAAAATTTTTAAAATAGAATCTACAAATTTTTTTCGAGCGCGTTGCGCTGTCATCAGGATGGTTTTTGGTTTGCCCCGCCGATGTTATATAGCGTGTGGGCTCCCGTTTGCGGTGTTTGCACGTGCGGTTGGCTGCACGTGTTTTTTTGGGGGGCTTTTCAGGTTTTTGTTTGGGTGTATTCACTAAACAACGTTTCCATTATGCCTGCGTTGTTTACTATTTCTGTTTGGTGTTTAAAGTTGCTAAGTGTGGTTTGCATAGTATTAACCATTTTTCAGTTTAAACATAGGTTGCACCTTTTGAAATATTGCTGTATGGTGATGCTCTTTTTATGATTTTTCCCGGGTATATTGTAGCTTGTTTTTGCCCTCTTTACGTTTCCAGATATATTTGCTCAGTTCTGTTTGGTTTTTATATTTTTCTTTATTAAATGACTGTTTGTGGTTTGCATATCTGGTTTTGAAGTGGTTTTCAGTGATCCCTATGTATGTTTCTTTTTCATTTTCTGATGTCACAGTGGCTTGGTATACAATGTTGTTGTGAAGGCATTTATTGCTCAGGGGGCACTGCTCTTTTTTGATGCAATTGCAAGATTTCCTTTCTTCACCCTTCTTTGCTGTGTTGGTTTTCATTTTATTAGATGCGTCAATTACAATTTTTGAGGTTGGGCATGCATGAATACGATAGTTTGACGGTGTTTTGTTGAATATTTTATATAGTTTGAGTTCTTTTGGGAACGAGGTTGTTAAAATTTTAAAGAATTCTTTTCCTATGTTTGTTTTGAGTTTTCCGTCGTATGGTGGGTTGTACCATGTGATTTTTCTTTTCCTGTTTTTCTTATTTCTATTTGTGTTATTGTCTGGATTGTAATTGTAGTTTGTATTGCTTTTGTAAGTTTTGCTTTATTGATTTTAAAAATACGATTTTAAATATATATATATATATATACTGACTTCCATAAAAAACGCAAAAGCAAAACAAGCTGAAGGTTAGGGGCAAATTTTATTGGTCACAATTGTACAGAGTGGAAGCGAGAATTCAACGGGATTTGATTCATTACACCGGTAATGTGTGACAATGTCATCAGCAATATGTTTTTGTGTGGAAAATCCAAGGTCACGTGACAAACCACCTTGAAGTCCTCATACCGTGTATGGCCACCATTTGCGTTGACAACTGCTTGACACCTGCGGCTCATAGAGTGGACCAGGTGGTTGATGCGTCCCCTTGGCACACCAGCCCACACATGGACGATGGCCTGGTGAAGCTGAGCCGCTGTTGCTGTCGTGGACGCAGGAGGTCCAACCGTCTGCCAAGTTCATCCCAAAAATGTTCTATTGGGTTTAAATCGGGACTGAGGGCTGGCCAGGGCAGCACATTGACGTTGTTATGCTGAAGAAATTGCTGGGTGGCCCTGGCGTGTGTGGTCTTGCATTGTCCTGTTGGAATGTCCAGTTTGGGTGTTGCGCAAAAAAAGGAACGACATGGGTCTGAGCACCTGGTGGATGTAGCGCTGTGCATTGACACCCTGTCCGTGACCAGGACCAATGTTCTGAAAGATGACTGGTCCTATGGCGTGGTTAATGCCAATTGTACCTCATATCATAACGTTCGGGCCTCCCCAGGGGTTCCGCTCTACCACACAGGAGTCAGCATAGCGTTCACCAGGTCGACGCCATATTCTGACACGACCGTCAGCCATGTCAATACAAAAACGGCTCTCATCTGAGAACAGTATGCGTCCCCACTGCTGCCTGCGCCAGTTGATTCGGGCTTGTGCCCACTGCAGCCTGTCCTGCCGGTGTCTTGGTGTCAGTACCGGACCTCTGTGAGGACGCCTACATGCCAGCCCGTTCTCCTGAAGACGCCGCCGCACAGTGTTGAGGCCGATTCGTTGCTGGAGATTCCCAGGCACCTGTCGAGCAGTGTTAGCGGCTGTTTGCCGCCTGTCCCGCAGATGGGTTCGAACAAATGGCGATCCTCTTGGTGTGGTGACCCGAGGACGGCCTGGCCGGGGACGATCATCAGTGGTACCAGTGACTCGCATGCGGTGCTGCAGACGATAGATGGTTGAGATGTGGACGTTAAAGATGTTGGCGACCTGCCTGGCATCCACACCAGCCTCCAGATGGCCTAGGGCACGATTGCGTTCCTCTGCTCGTAGTCTTGGCATCTCTGTAGCACTCAGACGGCAAGTCGTTATCTGAACCTTGTAGCGCGGCTTTATAAAGGCTGCATGCCTGCGTACTTGTCGCTGGTTAACTTTGCTCTGCATGGTGTACACATGCCTCACATGCAGCAACCAGTTTGCATTTTTGTTGACCCTCCAATGCCGGGAATGATGTGTTGCTCACACAATTTTTTCACTGCCCATAAGTCTTGGACCCAAACAACTTGCCACAATGGTTCAATATTGTATATTCACCCCTTTTGACCCGAAAAATAGCCTTTCAATTTTTCGCGTTTTTTATGGAAGTCAGTATATATATATATATATACACAAACTGCTAGCGAGCGCGGGATTGCACGAGTTGAGAGGTAATTGACTTGATTGATCGATAATACCTTTTGTTTGCACTGATCTCTACTGACTAAAATCGCTAACAACGTTAATGATTTCCCTGTCCCTATGTCATACTTACATTAAATGGAACGGGAGGAAAAGGAAGAAACAAAGCCCAACCAATGAGCCTTCAAATGTGTAATAATTATGTGTGCTTCCATTAGCATGCTTATTTGAACATGGATTCATGTTTACGCGCGCGTGCGCGCGCACGTGTGTGTGTGTGTGTGTGTGTGTGTGTGTGTGTGTGTGTGTGTGTGTGTGTGTTGTGTGTGTGTGTGTGGTGTGTATGTTGTGTGGTGTGTGTGTGTGTGTGTGTGTGTGTGTGTGTGTGTGTGTGTGTGTGTGTGTGTGTGTGTGGCGCGCGCGCGCACGTCCGCGCGCGCGCGCGTGTGTGTGTGTGTGTGTGTGTGTGTGTGTGTGTGGTGTGTGTGTGTGTGTGTGTGTGTATGTGTGTATGTGTGTGTGTGTGTGTGTGTGTGTGTATGTGTGTGTGTGTGTGTGTGTGTGTGTGTGTGTGTGTGTGTGTGTGCGTGTGTGTATGTATGTGTATGTGTGTGTGTGTGTGCCGTCTGTCTGTCTGTCTGTCTCTATGTCTCTACGTGTGTGTATGTGTGTGCGTGTTTGCGCGCGCGCGGTGTGTTGTGTGTGTGTGTGTGTGGTGTTGTGTGTGCGTGTGCGTGTGTGTGTGTGTGTGTTGTGTGTGTGTGTGTGTGTGTGTGTGTGTTGTTGTTGTTGTTCTTCTTCTTTTCTTCTTCTTCTTCTTCTTCTTCGAATTAACGTCTTTTCACTTTAAAGTGATATTAGACAGGAAGTGAGCATTTACTCGTATATGTGTATGTGTGTGTAGTATGCATGCGTGCTTGCATGTGTGTGTGTGTGTGTGTGTGTGTGTGTGTGTGTGTGTGTGTGTGTGTGTGTGTGTGTGTGTGTGTGTGTGTGTGTGTGTGTGTGTGTGTGTGTGTGGCGCGCGCGGCGCGAATGTGTGTGTGCATGTGTGTGCGCGCGCGAATGTGTGTGTGCGCGCTTGTGTGTGCGCGCCTATGTGTGTGTGTGTGTTAAATATTAGTGGAAATACTACATGAGATCATACTACATAAGAACAATCTTTAGAAAAAAGCAACATTAACAAATCGAACTGCAATAGTCTAAACAAAACAGTCTAAAATCTGCAGAAATCATAAAAACGAGCCGACTGGACTTATCATTAAGTTCTGAACAAAGTTCAAAAGAAATACAGGTTCTTGGAAAATGCATTTAGATTCATCTTTTCTGAATTTTGATAGAGCTGATTCAAAATAAGGACAAAAGTACAAAATATGTGTTGTTGTACAACTATCAACAGCCCCGCATACACATTGGATGTTTTTTATGAACTTGGTTTTGAAAGCGTTTAACCTAAGTCTGTAAAGCAGTGAAACAATTGTTTTGTGGTGCTTTGGGTGTTTATTGACATTATTTTGGTAAAACGTGTAAATTGTTAATGAATTCTTTTTCTTTTTAAATTGTGATCGAGCGTTTTAAACAACATTTTATTGAAGAATTAGGCTTATGTACTTTGGGAAGCATGTAGTCTTTATACATTTTTCAAAATTTTCAAAAGAAGCTTTTCGTAATAGAGAGTAACCTTCTTGTAAACTCGAAAGAATGGAATATCCTTGGATTTAAAAGATTTTTTGCACCTGCCCGAGCAGTCCGATCAGCCCATTCATTTCCAGATATTGAACAATGAGATGGGATCCAACAAAAATCAACTGCGATACCCCTTGATATAAGAACATGAATACGTACTTTAATTTCTGTGATGATTTCAGCCCGGTTTTTCGGATTTGTTGATTCTAAAGCTTGGAGAACGGATTTAGAGTCTACACAAAAGAGTGCACCATAGAAATTGAATGGTGTATCAATGACATACTGAATAGCCATTAAAACTGCTATTAATTCAGCTGTGAAAATGGAGAAGTCCTTACCAAGATAAAAAGATTTCTCAATTTTTAAAGTGGGGATGACAAAACCACAGCCTGCCTGATTGTCTAATAAAGAACTATCAGTGAAGATTTTTAGATGATTGGGATAAAATCATTCATATGGGATCTAGCTTCATATGCAAGAACATTGATGTTATCAAATTTGGACAATTGTGTATAGTTATAATCAAACTTTGCCTTAAAAAGCTCCCAGTTTGGGATAGGACTTATTGGAAAACGCACAGCTAATTTCTTTTGATTGGTGTTTAATTTTGTCAATGGTTTAGAAGAAAATGTAAGAATAGTTTTATTAGATCGGATACTTTTGCACGCTTAGGAAAATGAATATCGGACCTAATTTCAAGTTCCATTTGGTTTGAATTTTGAATGGTAGAGCATCTTAAAATGTATTTAGCACAGGCTAATTTCGCTGATCATCAAGAGGCAAAACACCTGCTTCATGGTAAGATCCTATGATGGAACCATGGAAAGGAACGCCAAGGGCTATTCTATATGCTTTACAATCTATGCTCTGCAGTTTTTTCAATAGATATTTTGGAGCACTAAAGAATACCTCTTGTGCATACGACAATTTAGCTCTAGCTAAAGCAAGGACAAATTAATTAATGTATTTGTGTATTGACCCCAGCTTTGTCTGCTTATGACTTTTAGAAGGTTCAATGACTTTCTTGCTTGATTTACAGCATGTTCTAAATGCAGGTTCCAAGAGAGCTTAGACGTCATATAAACAGCAAGAAATTTAATGTTTGAAGCGTATTTAAGTGTGATGTTGTTAACTTTGAATTCTGGAGCATTGTGAACAGATCCACTTGCATCAAATAGCATCATGTGAGATTTTTGAGGTGATAAGCTAAAACCATTTTCAGACATAAACATGGCAATATTATCTAGATCATATTGATATGCTCTTTTTATAAAAATTTATAGACCTGTTTGATGTTTTCTTTTTTAAAGTAACATTCATCCACAAACAGATATCATCGGCATACTGAATAAAGTTACTTTTTTGGAAATAAATATTGGTAGATCGTAAGTTAGGATATTAAATAGAATAGGAGCAATTACAGAGCCTTGAGGGATACCCATATCAAGGAAATCTTTTAGAGGAATAAATGTGACCAATTCTTGTTTGGATACTTCTGTTGGCCAAGAATGTTTTAACATAGTCATAGATATGACCAGAAAGCCCAACCGTTTTTAACTTGTATAGTAATCGTTCATGCCAAACCTGATCGTATGCCTTATTTAATCAAAGAATGTGGCAAGAACATTTTGCCTCTTGGCAAATTGATGTTTGATTTGAGTTGTTAATTTCACTAAATGATCAACGGTTGATCTGCCTTTTCTAAAGCCTCCTTGGTTTACAGGGATAATCCCACGATTTTCGCAATGATAAGACAATCTTCGCATAACATCTTGCACACACGTAAAATCCCATCACCAACTTTCGGAAGAGTAGGCAAGTTTGGCCGTTGGTATGGATGACACGTTACACATAGCATGCACCCTGCGTGAGAAATGGAAAGAATGAAGGAAGTAAGGAAAATGAGTGATCGATATTGAACGATATTGACTGGATGACACGGGAAACGACTGAATGAAGCGCCGGCTGGCAGCTCTTCAGTCGGCACTACCCAGGTAGGCAGCCCGTTATGCAAACGAGTGTTGATTGTAAAGCGCTTAGAGCTTGGTTTCTAGCCGAAAATAGGCGCTATATAAGTATTCATTATTATTATTATCATTATTATTATTATTTAAAACAATTTGCTCCATTAATTTGCATACGTGAGATGTCAGAGAGATAGGTCTATAACTATTTATACATCGTGAACTGGTTTGCCCTGCTTTAAAATAGTGACTATAATTGAATCTCTCCATGTGGATGGGATGTTACCTTCAATCCAGCATTTACTAATAACTCTGTGTAAAAAATAACAAAATGTTTTCTGGAAGATTTTTTTATTAACTCATTGGAAATGGAATCCAGGCCAACAGAAGTTTTCTTGGTCTTAGGTAATGAACAGATAGCAGACAGTAATTCTTGAAAAGTAATTTCAGCATTCAAGTAGTGATCATTATTTTTCTCAGGGTCATTGTATATGTCATTTTGTGATTGATTTTCCCTCAAAGTTCTGCATTTGTCTGATAGACTGTTGTAAGAGCTATTATTTACAAAGGTGTCAGCAAAAGCCTCAGCCTTTTGATATTCTGAAGGAAATTGTTTATCATCTAGAATAACTGGATATTCTGGTAGATGAATCCCATTTTTCATTTCATGGATCTTTTTCCAAATTTGACTTTTATCTTTATGGTCACTTATTTCATTAAAACAAAACGTTGACCAATAGTTGCTTTTAGCACTTTCTATAACTCTTTTTCTTTGGAGTGTGTGTGTGTGTGTGTGTGTGTGTGTGTGTGTGTGTGTGTGTGTGTGTGTGTGTGTGTGTATGTGTGTATGTGTGTGTGTGTGTGTGTGTGTGTGTGTGTGTGTGTGTGTGTGTGTGTGTGTGGGGTGTGTGTGTGTGTGGGTGTGTGTGTGCGTGCGTGCGTTTGCAAGTATGAGTGCACTCATGTGTGTGCATGTGTATGCTTGTGTGTGTTTTTCTTTGTAAGTGTGTGTGCGTGCTTGCGTGCGTGCGTGTGTACGTGCGTGCACGCGTGCGCGCGCGCGCGTGTGTGTGTACGGGGTGTGAGCGCGCTTTAGCGCGTAAATATGATGATAAAACGTGGGTCTAGGAGCATGTATGTCCAGACAGCCTAGCAATCACCAAAACGCACCATCACAGTGAACAACTTCTGACAGACACAGGGCATGTAAGGGAAAGGGCCAAAGAAGTCATCCTGGACTGAATGCTCTGTCAGTTTCCTTGTTCCTGTGAAGTGCGAGTCACTGGGACCAGCAAGCCACAGGTGTTTGGGTCTATGAAGAGTTCATCAGGCGTGCACTTCATCTGGGTCACCTGCTGTTTAGAAATACTTTCATCTTTTAAAAAAAACGTGATCAGGGAAGACACTGAGGGAGATCTTGCGTATGTGAAGAGTGCATGGAAAAGGAAAAACAGACAAAGATAGAAAGAAGAGCGTTCTATGATTGGCGACGCAGGGGAGGGACAATAGGTGCTTTTGTTTGTTTGTTATTGTTGTTGCTGTTGTTGTTGTTGTTGTTTGTTATATCTTATTTCAAAACTGGCAACCGTTTTAAATAAAGTTGTAGATTACAATTTCCCTAAAAAAAAAAAAGAAGGAAATATGGCACAACCACCAGAGAGGAAAAGCCCCAGAGATGACTGTTATCAGAAACATTGGCAATTCTGATAATGATGCAAGCAAACACAAATAAACAAATAATGAAAGAAAGAAAGAAAACTATCACGTTAAAACCAGATAGACAGATAGATAGATAGATAGATAGATAGATAGATAGATAGATAGATAGATAGATAGATAGATAGATAGATAGACAGACAGACAGACAGACAGAAACAGACAGAAGACAGATAGATAGATAGTAGATAATAGATAGATAGATAGATAGATAGATAGATAGATAGATAGAGATGATAGATATATAGATAGATAGATAGATAGATAGATAGATAGATAGATAGATAGATAGACAGATAGATAATAGGTAGATAGGTAGATGAATAGACATATATGACCATCTGATCGATAAGAAGGTGAGTGATGTGATCTCGTCTTCAAACCCAGCAAGAGACGTGCTGCGCAATTCATTATCTTTTGATTTTTCTCAATGTATTTCAGAGAGATTCCAGGTAACAAAAGTCAGTTCTGGAAAAAAAACAGGGAACGTAAACAAAGCATTTGTTCCTTTGGTAGGAAATAATCTCCTGAAAACATCATCCTCCTGATCTCAATATGGGCGTTCATGTAGATCTTTAGCGCTCAGTCTTTCACAGAGGTTTACTGTCACCAACAACATCCTGATTACGAGCTGTATCAACAAAGAAGAACGAAAGTCAGAATGAAAGTCTATGTTGCAAGAGGAAATGATGAAAGACGATCTGAGAGATGGAAAAGGTATTTCATTCTGATCTGTAGCTATTAACTTACTGTTGAGTGTCAAGCCTGTACATGGCCAATACAGATCTGCACAGATTATAGTCTATACTACTAAAGCGATGCTTTAGATGTCTTTCCTTCTTTCTTTTTCAAACGTTATTTGTGGTCGTCTGGTATGAAATACTACTGACTCGAAAAGAATGTCACTCAACAATAGCAAAAAAGGGAATCCAAAATACTGATAATTATGAACAGGTGCTGCGTATTTGATTTTTGTGTCTCCTAAACCAAGAACAGACTGTTACTGGTATGTAGGATAATGGAACAATAACACTGTTGTCACTGCGCACATGAATGATGTTGTAAATAGTAATGTGACAGGTATTGATAATCAACAGATATGGCACCTGCTGTGATTTGTCTGTAATAAGAAAAATGCCTTCCAATCACCGTTGTCATACTTTCGAGACAACCTGCCAACTGGTGTCGTTTGTAATGCAAACGAATAAATCTGTCTTCCCAGAGTATAGGAAAAAATATGGCGGGCAGTGAGAGACGTTTTGCGGATGTGACGTCATCTTTTGCGGCTGGCTTTGACATGATGCCTTCGATGTCCTCACTGATGATGGAAACCGTGGTGACCAATCACACGATCACCAGTTATCCTCAGGTGACAGACAAATCCCTGGGTGAATTTGCCGACGCAAAAACTGCTCTCTTGATTGACAGGTGATGAAAAGGCACCCAACAGGACTCGCACATTGCCGCTCATTTCGTTCTTTCTTTCTTTCTTTCTTTCTTTTTCATTTGATTTTACATTTGATCTTGTTGTATGTTAAGTTGTATGATTTTTTATCTCAATAGCATTACGCAAACCCAAGACAGTTTTGTTTAGAGTACTTCAATGAGTAGTACTCTCTCTCTCTCTCTCTCTCTCTCTCTCTCTCTCTCTCTCTCTCTCTCTCTCTCTCTCTCTCTTTTAACCGACCCTTCCATATGAAAGCTTGTTTGATATCAGTATTATTAAATTCCTTTTAAAAGCAGTTCGACCAAAACCTTTAATGTGATTTCATCTCATCTTCCGCATTTCACCCGAATCAAGTTGGATTCAGATAGAACCACACTTGACGCACCATGCTGACCAGTTTTTATTAAGGAATAGTGCTTAGATACGATTTTTTTTTTTAATCTATCTGAAAGTTCCATTTTTTGTAGATTTTACAAATTCTTTGATGTTTTTGACAAAATGTTTTCTGAAGAAAACTAGTTATATAAGATCTAGTTGCAAAGTGAGATGACTGCAGGCGGAAATCTAAACACATCTTAAATGAATATTAGCGAACCGCCCCCAAAAAATAACGTGGAAACACGAATCACAAGACAAACACGACGCGTTTCGACCTCTTAGGTCTTCTTTAGGCAAGATACAAAACAATTATCATTACAACGAAAATGATTGACCAATCACTTATCTTCAATCACATCAGCCCAAGAGAGGTCTTGAATCCTATCTTGCAATGTTAGCAAATGAATAAATACAAATGAAGAATAATGCAAACGAATAAATCTGTCTTCCAGAGTATGGTTCTATCTGAATCCAACTGGATTCGGGTGAATCATCTGCATTATGATCACTTATCTTCAATCACTTCAACGCCTGTCTTGCACGGAAGTGATTGAAGATACGTGATTGCTCGGTCATTTTCGTTGGAATAATTGTTTGTATCTTGCCTGAAGAAGACCTAAGAGGTCGAAACGGTGTTGTTATGTTTTGTCTTGTAATTCGTTTGTCTCGTGTTTCTTTTTTTTTTTGTTTTTTGTTTGTTTTTTGTGGGGGGGGTGTGGGGGGGGGGGGGTGTGCGGTTGGCTAACATTTATTTAAGATTATCTGTGTAAGGTTAATGGTATTATCTGTAAATTATAAGCTTTCCTTTAACAATAGGTTAGCCATTATTATCACTATTTACACGGATATTGCCAGAAACGCCTCCCGGCTTTGCCACAAAACAGATATGAGGGATGGTGGCACCCCCATCCTAGAGGACAATTGCGTGGAGTGCTGAATCTTTCTTTTTATCAGTGACACAAAAGAACCTATAGCAAGAAGTTTACTAGAACGAGGGACTAAACCGGCGTTTATCCACGGAAAAGGTTCTAAAGAGACGCGCTTAGAACTATTGAAGGGGTTTTTCAGAAATATCCAGTTATGTTCATCTGTAATGTTCATCTCTAATGACCCGATTCATTGCGATAAGCGTTGCTCATTAATAACGTAATCTATATTGACCAATTCTAGAGAAACCGTTGTCTTATTGGGCAGTTTAGCAAGTTTATTTGCTGCTAGATCTCAGTGCCGCTGCCCGCATGGTGTATGTCTTCATCAATAAAGCTCAGTTCTGTCAGATGTACATTTCTTCCTGCTGAACGCGAAAGCTGTTGCTGTCACAGTCCAAAGACCGTTCTCATCAATGTTATAAACAAAGATGTTTCCGTCTGTTTTTAGACAAAGGTTATGGATTGATAATTCATTTAACAAAGGCTATTGCTCCATTTTTCTAACTGATGGTCATCTTAAACGGAATGTGTTTTTCATCGCAATGAGGGTTTGGTATTTTATTCCGGACTTGCACGTACGCTGGAAAAGAAATGGTGTATGTGCACTATCTGAAACGGGGTGTGATTTTTCAGGCAAGAAAAAAGTAAGGACTGTGTTGTGGTATGAAGATTAGTTCGATTGGAATTGTTTGAAATCTGTGGGAAGGAAGAGAAATCACGCACTCTTTTGACTCAAAACGGTCGTAATTTACTTGTACATATGTTTACTACATTTAGGGGGAATGGAAATGGGCTTAATTCAGTGTATTCCTACTGCTGTAAATATTTTTTCAATCCCGAAATAGTCACACGATTTCATATCACTCTTATAGAAATTTAAAATCATTACATTTCACTTCTGATATCTGATAACTGTGAGACTGTTATGTTTGATTACCAGAGTGTGTTTTTGTTGTTGTTGTTGTTGTTGGCATTTTAGATCATCGATGTGTATCTTTAACATGCCGTTTGTGTAGCACATTCAGGTTTGTGTTCAAACGCATAATCGTTTATGTTTACTTTACGCATGTCAATATCATTCAACTTCCTTAACGTTGAAAACATGTGACTAAGAGAGATAGGTTCAAGAGAAGTGGATTATATCATCATTACATCATTCCTAATTGACTAAGCCCAATTGATGTATGCCACTTTACAATGCATCTTCTTTGGATGTAATAAAGTATTCAGTTGTTGTTTTTTGCATGAGTGTGATTTTTTTTCTGATGTTTCCCCCCCTATTTGAAAGTACAATAAATAACATTGTGATCGCTGCTCAACTTGTCCAGTTTACATTCTCATTTTCAGAATCTACGTGCCCATCTTGATGAGTGTGGGCCTTGTCTTCAACTTCCTGTGCTTCGTGACTTTCGTCTTCACCAGTCTAGCACCACCTCCACCTGTATGTACATGGCGCCATTGCTGTCCTGGATTCCGTCATTCTCGGTCTCGCCCTGAGTGTTGTCGTGAGTCGCTACCTTGGTCATACTGTATTCTACATGAGCAGTGACTGGAGCTGTGGTCTCCACTACTTTTTGTTTTATTTCACCATCCATTTTGAGTCCTGGTGCTTCTGGCCATGACTGTGGACCGTTTCATTGTGGTCACGTTCCCACTCAAAGCTCAGAGCCTGTGCACTCCTAAATCTGCTCTCAAAGTCATCACGGGATTAGGGATCTTCTCCTTTGCTCTTAACTTCCAAGTCTTTTTTCTAAGGCGTTTTGGTCCGACAGGAAACGCTGAAGAGCCTTTAGCGTGTTGGTATCCAGCCGGGAGTGTGGAAGACTATGTGAAGAAGATATACACTGTTATCGACGCTTCCATCTACAGTTTCATTCCCTCTGCCTCTCTGCTTACCTTGAACCTCCTCATCATCAGACAACTCAAGTTCTCGCGTAAATTCAGTAAACAGTTCACAGACAGCCGGAACGTTAGCACTTCCGTCAGAGCCAATGACCCACCAGTGAAGACGACAGAACTGAAAGGTACTGCCCAGGGGACGACGAGGAAGGTAGACAGTCAGAAAAGTGAGGGGCCTGGCTCCACAAAATCAGGCACGGGAAGCACCAACATCAACATCATGTTTTTACTAGTGTCCTTCACCTTCCTGGTGCTGACGTCACCGATAGTGATCGTGCTGCTGTATGAGAGGTACTACTGGCAGCCCAGAACCAATGCCGCCAGGGCCCGATACCTGCTGATCCTGGCGTGTGTGGACAACGTCATGTACAGCAACCACGCCGTCAACTTCCTGCTGTACTGCGTCAGTGGTCGTCGTTTCAGACAGGAGCTGAAGAGTCTCTTGGCGCAGTTCTGTCATCGTTTCTGAGGTAGGCCAGACCTCACCGTTATCATCGTCATTAATAGCCACCAATGCCAGCACTGTACAGGTAATCTTGGATCATGCATGTATACACTGATTTTGGATCGTGCGTATACATACTGATCTTGGATTGTGGTTGTACACACCTACACATCCTATCATAGCAACGCACACTTGGGAGTCAAACATGTTGTCTGTTGTGCTTGAGCGCTTGTACGCATGTAAGAGAACTCAGAACTTAGAACTCAGAATTTTAATGTACGTCGGCCTTTGGCCACAATACATGGAGGTAACAAATGGAAATGGGGGTGATGGGCGAGGGAAGGAAGTCAAGGAGATGGGGCGAGCCACGAATGAGGAGGGGTGTGGGGGTGAAGGGAGGAGATGAAAAAAAGATAAATATATTCCACAGTTTCACACTTCACAATCTTGACAATCTCTTCTAAATATAAAATGTGTAGTGGGGAAATTCTAAAACGTATCTTAGCAAACAAAGCTACGCTACATGAGTGAATGATAAGAGATCTATATGGCATGCGAAGTTTCTCCTTACCTTTGAAACCCAACAGTTTTGCCAGCTCTGTCTAATTCGAGCAACATCATGTAAGCTTTATGTGGCAGTCTTTCAGCATCCACATGCAACAGTTTAACCAAAATCTTAAACATGCAACGTAAGAATTAACATACATAGGGTATCTTCCCAGATCTCCATATACCATCTTATTTGGAGTTCTACCTGGAACACCCATAAACCTTTTACATGCCATTATATGTACTTTTTCTGTGTGATCCAATCTATTTAACCCCCACACTTCTAATGAGTATAATAGTTTTGGGCTTTTATCTTTACATCAAAAATTTTAAAGAAGGTAATTGAACTCATTTCCTTATACTTTGGAAAACCTGCACAGCTGTAAAGTGGCTTTCTTTCCTGTTGTTGGCAAATGCACTGTGGCCTTTCCAGCACTAATCATAGTTGTGAAATTAAACCCTAAATAACAATAACTATTTAACACCTCTAGTCGTGTACCATCATAGAACCATTTTTCATGATTACCATCACAGAACCATTTTTCATGATTTTTATGAAGAATGAAAGGGCAGCGAAAAAGGAAAGTAGGAGTAAAATTAAACTATTTCAGAAGAACTCGAAAAGAAAAAGACAGAATACCGTACGAAAAGCAAGGAAGAGTTACAGATACTTACTAAAAGTAAAAAGACAAGCGTTTGGAAAGCCAGCAAGCAGATATGTTAGCGAATGTAACTGGCAACTCCTCGCAATTTTGGAGAAACTAAAGGAAAATGGGATGCTGGCAGAATGATAAAAATGATAGCAATAGCAGCATAGATGACTGGATCAAGCATTTCAAGAGTGTTTTTCAAAACAGCGGCGAAGAATACAATGAGCAGTTTGATATTGAAATCGATCTGTCCGAAGAACCGGACCATGTTTTGAATCAGTTTATTTCAGAGGATGAAGTCATTCAAGTTATTTCAAACTTAAGAAAAATAAAGCTAGCGGAATAGACGATGTTTTCGCAGAAATGTTAAAATCTGGAGGTTCAACTGTAAATAAATTTCTGACAAAACTATTTAATACCTTAGAAAAGTAGTTACAGACTCAGAATCAAAAACTTACATGGAGAATATTTCGACAGGGTCGCCCTGTCTTCTTCAGCTCACTGTTGCTGTTGTGGCAGCGAAGCTTGATGGGACGACTGTTGTGGGGGTGAACGGTCTGTCAGGATCTGATTGTAGATGGGGGGTGGGGGGGGGAGGGAGTTCAAAGCCTTGATCTCTGTTCAGGCTGGGGCGTCTGGTCTTCATTTCGATGACTTCTTTAACTTTTCTTTTTGTGAGGAAGGGCTCTGTAGACAGGATCTTGGTTTCTTGGGGGCTGAAACTGTGGCCTGTGGCTTGTAAATGTTCATGTATGGCAGAAGTAGATCGGTTTTGGTGTTCCTGTAGACGGGTGGTGAGTGGTCTTGCTGTCTCGCCAATGTAGGTATGGGTACAGTCTTGACACCCTACCTGGTACACTACACCACACTGCTTGAGGGGGTCCTTTTGTCTTTGACATGGGTCAGTTGCTGGCGTAGGGAGTTGGTGGGTTTGTGGAACACTTTGCATCCATGTTGTTGGAAGGTCCTGGCTAGACGCTCTGAGACTCCTTTAATGTAAGGGATCCCCACTTTCACAGTGTCCGTATCTGTAGATGAAGGGTAGCGAATTCGAGGGTTGTCCCACATCCATGCAGGGTATCCATTAGCGGAAAGGGCAGTCTTTCAGCTCTTCCTCCTTAGTGGAACACAGTACAGAGGCTCTGTGCATGAGGGTGTTGACAACAGATCTCTTGTGCTGGAGGGGGTGGTTAGAGTGAAAGTTCAGATATTGGTCAGTGAAGGTGGGTTTTCTATAAACGGTGGTCTCCACCCTGTCGTAATGGGTTCGGGTGATGAGTGTGTCCAGGAACAAGATCTTCCCTTCTACTTCAGTTTCGGAAGTGAATTGGATACTGTTGTCGATGGAATTCAGGTGGGTGGTGAAGCTATCAACCTCCGTCTTCTGTATGCAGGTCATGGTGTCATGGAAAAGTTAAAGAAGTCATCGAAATTAAGACCAGACGCCCCAGCCTGAACAGAGATCAAGGCTTTGAACTCCCCTCCCCCCCCCCCCCCCCCCCCCCCCCCACCCCCACCCCCCACCCCTCCAAGTAAGTTTTGATTCTGAGTCTGTAAACACTTTTCTAATGTCGAATCCAGAATCCAGAAACCTATTTTCTTATTTACTTAATACCGTTTTTGATAAAGGAGTTTATCCTCGTGAGTGGACGAAATCTATTATCATACCAGTATTTAAGAAAGGCAACCCCGATAATGCTGATAATTATATACAGGAATATCTTTGCTGAGCATCATATCTAAGTGATATACATCATATTAAAC
Source organism: Conus ventricosus (assembly GCA_018398815.1). Lineage (NCBI taxonomy): Eukaryota > Metazoa > Mollusca > Gastropoda > Neogastropoda > Conidae > Conus > Conus ventricosus. Next base: position 118,140,491 of record CM031596.1, on the reverse strand, counting down.
ACAAGACTACACCTGGTTAGAAAACAATAACTTTATTTCAGAAAATCATGCAGGATTTCGAAGAGACCACTCTACTGTTGATCATATTTTTATAGTGTATGCTGCTGTCCAGAAATGAATGAATAAGAAAGGTACAAAACTATATGTTTCTTTCGTTGATTTTAGAAAGGCTTTCGACTCTGTGCGTCATCACAAACTTTTGGAATGTATAAAAAAACAAAATGTGAAAGGGAAATTTTTGGCGTCTCTCAAAGCAATGTACAATTCATTACTGTCGTGCGTTCGATCAAACCATGAATTTTCTGAGATGTTTGATTGCCCAATAGGAGTAAGACAAGGATGTGTTTTGAGCCCCACATTATTTTCAATGTTTATAAACCAGTTGGCAACTCACATAGAAGAAAAGGGTAAACATGGTGTGCAGCTGTTATCGGGTATCATGGAGTTATTCATATTATTGTTCGCAGATGTTGTACTGTTGTCAAGTTCCCAAATGGTCTACAGAATCAACTGAATATTCTGCACACATGTTGCAACAACATGAGCTATATGTAAACATCGAAAAAAACAAAAGTTATGGTATTCAGAAAAGGGGGATTCCTGGGAACGCATGTAAGAGAGAGAGAGAGAGAAGACGAGGAGAGAGAGAGAGAGAGAGAGAGAGGAGAGAGAGAGAGAGAGAGAGAGAGAGAGAGGAGGAGAGAGAACAGGAAGAGACAGAGAAGAAACTGGCAAAGATTAAAAAAGAAAAGAGAAAAACAAAGGGGCGGGTTGAGGGAGGGAGGTCGCGAGAGAAAGAAAACAGGAATGAAAAATTAGGGTGTCAGATTATAAATCTAAAATCTTTCAAGAGTAGCAGACAGGATCTTCAAAGTCCGTCTGATAACAGAACCATTCATATTCCCTGCTCAGGGGCCTTTCGTCCGCTAATACGGACTCATCGGTGAGACGGCTGACTGAGTTCGTGCTCCCTTGGCATCAAGTGGAGATTTACTACTAAGTCTATAATTCTGTGGTATTCCCACCACCAAGGGTTTCAAAAACAGAATCCAATGGCACATAAAAAGCAGCCAGTGAATGGTAAAAAATAAAAACGGAAAAAAAACGCTGTAAGGAAATAAATTGCTTAAGTTAAAAACTAAAATCCGTATTCAAAGAGTTTGAATAGTAGGAGGTGTAGGGGTATCTTTGAGCCTGTGCTTGAGAATCTGTCTAAGGATACACGGAGGTCAACCTTTGTAAACGGACAGAGTGGTCAAATCTACTGTTTACAAACCCAGGATTGTCGACAGTGGCATATTACTTGTGCAGTACGGCCTGCAATAAGATCTCCTGAGAGAAATAATCTCTCACTGTTTGACCAAACAATAAGATGTTGAACAAAGTAGTAGTGGGGGGGGGGGGGGGCAAAAGCGCATATACATATATATATATATATATAGAGAGAGAGAGAGAGAGAGAGAGAGAAAGAGAGAGAGAGAGAGAGAGAGAGAGAGAGAGAGAGAGAGAGAGTGAGAGAGAGAGAGAGAGAGAGAGAGAGAGAGAGAGAGGAGAGAACTCAGAACCTGTTTACTGTACGTCGGCCTTGGGCGACAATACAGGGGACGGGGCACGGGGACTGGAGAATAGTCAGCACTGAGCACAATACATGTGCAAGACATGCAAAACATAAGCAAGTCATGGACTTATCAATATGGAGAAGATGAAAACAATTACCACCATTAACAAAACCATACACTGTTTGATAATTACCAATTTCCATAAACATTGAAGTTTGAAATGTACACATGTAAAGTGATTATATAATTACCCTATCATTTTCTGCCTTCTTTATACCTGCATGAAAAACATACCTAGAAAGATTGTGTCTTAGATCACTATTTTCTGATTCAAGAATCTTATGCATTGGAGTGTAACATGACCACTTAGAAACTTCTCTCTTAAGTCATTATACATAATGCACTCCTTCAAAAAATGGGCCTCATTTTCAGTTTTTGATTTACAAAAGGACACATTTTTATCTTGAACTCGATCACTATATCTATAAACATTGTTGTTGAGTGGTAGAACATTAAACCTTATTAGAGCAATAGCAACACGAAAACAATACACATCATATGACATATGTACTTATACTTTTTCAAAAATGACATTGAAAGTTCGATAACTCTCATATCTGTCTCTATCTCGAATAGAGCCCTACCATTCTTCTATAAAATATCTACTAGTCTCTGTTTAAACATACCCAAAAAAGTCTTTCTATCCCTACACCTTGTTGAAACCAGACTATGTAGAAACCAGTTGTGCATAAAATTTCTTTATTTTTGACGCCCAACGTCCCCATTCCTGTCCAATTCCATTAACATTAGATATGCCTTATAAGGCAATCGATCAGGGTTCATATGTAACAGTTTTAACCAATATCTAATGGAATTCGTGCATGAGTTAACACCAACGCGGATATCTACCCAGGTCACCATATACCGTCTTATTTGGAGTCTTGACTGGAACGCCTAAAAATCTTTTACACGCCAACATATGAACTTTTTCGATATGTTCTAATCTATTTAATTCCCATATTCGGATGAATATAATAAAATGGGTTGGATCTTCACGTCAAATATTTTGAAAAAGGTTTTATTGTTCATTTCTTTAATTTTACTGAAAGTCCTATTTAATTGAACCACTGCTTTCTTTCCTTTTGTAACCAAGTGATCAGTTCCCTTTAATGCACTAATCATTGTTGTAAATTGAAACCCAGATAAACAATAAACTATTACCACTTCTAACTTGGAGCCATTATAAAACCACCACTCACGTTTTCCAAGAAAACCCTCTTTCCTAAAGACCATTACTTTAGTTTTATTCGGTATTAACTGTCAACTGCAAAATATCAAATATTTAATTGCTGTTGTTCAACCAATTGGTGTGATTGAAAGTAGAACAACATCATTAGCAAAAAGGAGAATAAAAAGTTCTACTACGTCAGGCAAAATTTGAACACCTGATTACCTTTCGTTCACACTATTGGCTAACTGGTTAATGAATATTGAAAATAACACAGGGCTCAAAAACAACCCCTGTCTAACACCAACAGGACACGCAAAAAATTCAGACAGTTCATGTTTACCCGTATACATGACAATGATGAATTATACATAGCAGACAAAGAAGCAAAAATTTCCCTTTGACACCCCTGGTATCTAATGCATTCTAAGAGTTCGTCATGATGAAAGAATCAAGGCCTTTTAAAGTCCACGAAGGCAGCGTATAATTTCCTTCCCTTCATAGACATACATTTATGACGGTTGCATATAGTGTAAATATCTGATCAGTAGTAGAGTAGTTTTTCCTGAATCCTGCTTGGTTTTCAGAAATCAGCTGGTTGTTGTTAATACCAGGAATGTAATTTCCTGTTTAATATCAATGAATAGCATTTTGATACAATACTCAACAATGAAACACCTCTATAATTGTCCACATTTTCAGGATTCCCTTTCTTGTGAATTGGAATTATAATTGCCTTAAGACCAGCATTCTAGGTAGATACCTTTTTCGAAAAGTGTGTAAAATAGTTTATGAAGAAATTTTGTGGTCTCCTTACCGCCGTTTCTGAGCATTTCGGCATAAATTCCATCTATACCGCAAGCTTTATTAGATTTTAATTTTCTCATTGCAAAAATGATTTCCTCTTCCGTAATTGGGCTGTTTATTCATGGTCAACTTGCTCTGGTAAGTCTACTTCCATTTGGGAATGCTCTTCGTTGCTAATCTCATTGCTCCGGAAACATTTTTAAAGTGACTTACCCAGTCAGTGGTGTCTATACTATTTACACTCTTTCTCTATTTCCACAGCCCAATTTCTTAAGTTCCTTCCCAAAAGTGTCGAATTAAAAAAGTAAATCTGCAAGAGAATCAGCTTTTTGTTTCCGATATGCTTTGTTCTTCAGTTTTAGTAACTTTTTTGTAATTCTTCCATGCTGCAACATATATAAGTCTATCTTCTTCATCTCTAGATCTCCTGAACTGGTTTAACTTCATTCTAGTTTCCTTTTTAACCATGGACATTCCTCATCAAACCATTCAGACTTCTTTTTTCGGACCGGATGACACCGTTGTACATACATTTACTAGCATCGTGCAAACATTTGTTAAATGTCAATAAAGCCACTATCAACGTCACTGTCTATTAAATCATAGCCTCATAAATTTTACTCTGTATTGCATTGCTCTTCAGAGCGTTAATGAAATTACCTTTTTTATCTTCTTTCCAAACTAATTTTTCTGTCATTGTATTTCCACCTGAATTTTCTTTACGCTTATTTTCTCCAGTATCCACTGTTTTCCAAACGGATGTCATAATAACTGGAAGGTGATCTGATTCTACCATATTTTCAATGATTATGGAAGATACATTAACCTCGTAAAAATAGTTCACATGACATAATGAAATAGTCTACCGTACTTGGCCCAGTGATGAAACATAAGTGTAGCTGTCATCAAAATGTCTTTCCATAAACCATTCAATATAAAACAATCAAATATGTGACAAATTTCCAATAATTGGTTGCCAAATACATTTTTATGCCCGTCTTGAGATTTTCTACGAAATTCCATGGTCCCAAAGCATCATTATAATTTCATCTTCAACATCGTTATCGAAGAGGCAATAGTTTTCGTCTGCTGTTCGTGCATCGAGGTCACCAGTGGTAAAAATGTAGAAGTCACCATACAAATCCTGTTGGTCTAATAAGCATTGTTACAGTAATTCCATCGTATATCCATCTTGTTGATGTTCCAATAAACAGAATCATGTGGGGGTATATATGTACATACCATCATTAAGTGTTTTGTTGTTGAAAACAAATCTTTGCGAAGTTTTACAATTATTGCATTCTTGCTTTGCACTTGTACATGCTCAATGAAACTCGCATACCTTTTCCTAATCATAACAACAATTCCACCAGAATGTCTACTCTGACGTGATAATTTAATAGCTTTTAAGGTGAATACCACATAATCATAAAACCAGGAGGAATGCAAATTATTTGACAAAAATGTTTCTGTTAAACAGATAAAATCATGCAACAACAACAAATCAAAAACTCTTTATTTTCTAATTTTGGAAGTAGCCCGTTAACATTATAATTCAAAAATTTCAGTTGAGACGTTATTACAGTATGTACGAAAGATCCCACAGAACACTTGGTCTGCTTTGTTTCTGGCTCGCTGGAATTAATTGTATCATTGTCTGATATTGTGGCCCGGCCTATTTCCTATTTATTTTTGCTGCGGGAGCAGCTTTTACTGACTTTTCGCACGTCAGATGAGGGACACTCCTCTCTCTAGACTGACCTCTCGCAGGAGTTTGTCTAAGAGCGTCCACTATGCTACTCTGGCTAACCGATCTGCGAGCCAGTGTGTGGGTGTTCTTTGTTCCCTGGCTGTTTCCGAACAGCGGAAACTTCTGGATGCCGCTCCTGCTCTACAGGCACAGATGGTGGAGAGATGAAAAGTCCCCTCCCACTCTGTCTTACCATGACTGGCCCCTGAGTCAACAACCTTTTCTTGGGTATTCTCTGAGCAAACAGACCGCCCAACTGCCTGTCTGAGGATTCAATTACGTCTTGAACATCACTACCCTGTGGTACATTCGTGACAGTAATGATTTAGAGCTAAATAAGCCGTATGCATCAGTGTCCTTGCTCTCTGTTTGAGTCTGAATGTCGAGGTCAGTGTCAGTCAACTTTTGAGTTAAACTCTCTGCTGTCGTCGGATCCGTCACTGTCGATTCCAGTTCACCCTGAAAATCATCATCAACAGCATCAGGTAACTCTTCATCACCCGAACAGCCTTCACCTTCATCCTCACCGACACATTCGTTTTTCTGTTCTGTAAGTTCAGTTTTGTCCACTGGTCAAACCCCACATACTCCTTCTTGGCCTGTTATTCTGCCTTCCTGATTATTTACTTTAACATTCATACAAGATCAGCATTTTGGGCCCGAGTCGAACCTGACATGTTGTTCTTAATGTCAGTGTTTGCAGGGCAAGCGTTGTCATCCTTTCTGAAGCCACCTTGGCCAATAGACCTCACTGAACTGCTGGTGGTAGATCTGCGGTTCTGGATGTCCTTTTTGACTAGGACCAGTCTCCTGTGGTAAGATGTCTCTGGATCTCCGCCACTTGCTGCCTGGCTGTAGGAGAGATGTCCCGCACCACTAGTCTCTGACTGAGTCTTGGAAGCCAGAATTACTCGGCTGTTTGGGCAGTCAACAGTCTTTGTGACTATTTACGGCAGGGCAATGATCCATAGTCTCGTTTTCCTGGTCCACCTCGTCTCGTGGATGGACACAGCTTTTGACAGACGACGATGGAGCTTCAAGGACATTTTCCTGGTGAGGAAACTACTTCTTAGACGCCAACTTCTGCGAAAATAACAGAGGTGGCTGTCTGCTGAATTGGCTCTGGAAATCAGTTGTCTTTCCTCTGACGGAGGTGTGGCGAAATCTCAGTGTCGAGCATATCCACTGGCACCATTCCCACGATCCTGAGTAGCGTAACGCGGTGACCGATGTTGCGAATCTTGACGGTCCCTCACCTGAAGTTTGCCATTGTAGATGTAGGCGATCTTTCCCTGACTACGGTGAGGAAAGTCACCAGTTGTCTCTGGCGAGTGGTGAGGTCGGAAGCTACTCTGACGCCACTCTGTCTGAGACTGTCCCTGAACTGACTGTCCCCTAGTATCGCCACCTTGTTGGACCATGTGCTGAATTGCACCAGCACAGGTCTGGGAATCACTTCCCGGAGGCCTGGGTTTCCCAGTCGGAAGGCCTTGACGATGTCGTGGTGTCTCCAGCTGCCTGATGGATCATGCTCGTTCAGGAGATCAACGATAATCTGGCTTGTTCGGCCTCTGTCTTACCCCCTGTATTCATCCCCACTGATGAAGATCAGATTGCAGGATTTCGCATCTTGCTCAAACACCATCCAGGTTTTGTTCCAGTTTGTCAATTCTATCCCATATTGCCACGTTGTCCTCTTTCAAATCTTCAATACTTTTCTCTGTTTGTTTCAATGCAATCTTGAGTTCTCTGACATCATTTGATATACGTGAGACACTTATATCTAGATTCTGAAACTTCTCATTCAGCGTGTTTTTGATGCATGTAGAATGTAGCTGTTAATTCATGCTGCATCTGCACAAATCGCCACTCAAGCAGCTGCATGATATTCGGCTGAGAAGTAGACAAATTGTGAACCGACATTTTTCATGTGCCTGTGTTTCCCAGACTGATGTTAAAGGTTATGTATGTTTATCCATATAAGCTCACAGTCAGTACCGGCGTCCGTAACCTGTTTGACAACTTGAAAACTCGGGAACTCTTCAACCCACCGAGACAAACGCCATCACAAACACACGTGCAACCTGCACTGAGAGGGGTCGTGTTGACGACTGCCGGACAGGTGAGTTACAGTGACCTGGCGAAGCACGCGATTTTCTTCAGTTTATATTATCAATTAAAACTTGATGATTATTAAGCAACCGTCGAGACTTAGCACAATATATATATATATATATATATATATATATATATATATATTGAATTATAAACATAGCTTGCTCTTATGTCTTAGATTGAAGAAATAAGGAGAGATACGCATTCATACCTGCAGTGGCAGATGATTCTGCCTAACTAACAGTATGTGCTTGAGTGGGTGGATGGGGAAAAATAAAATAAATGCTTCTCAAAATGAGCCTTCAGCAAGCTTATATTCTCCAAGGGGGAGAGACATCCTCCAATAGGGAGGGAAACTCACTAACATGTAACTCCTAGTCATATACCGATATTTCGAAACTTGGTGGTTTCTCCTCAGTGACCGCGGAAAGTGGTAATTTGACTCCTGCCTTTTCAGTTTAAAGAAGAATGCAATCCCAGAAAAGGTTGGTGTGCAATACTGTGGTATGTTTGTTGAGTTTTCAAAAAACCAACCAAAGGTGCCATCTAAGAAGCAAAAGAAAATCATGAAAGAGCAAAATAACCTACATTTTCTTGTGAAAAGTAGAAAATATAAAAAGATATCCTCTAAGACACAAGTGCTGAGGGCCAGTTCTTGGAATGAATCTGCAAGGGACTAAAATACAACAAACTAATAAATTCCAAGGATAAGTACCGAGCACCGTTCCAGCAACTTACAGAGCAGCTTGGTGTTGCAATGACTGCTACAAATATTGAATTATAAACAAGCTTGCTCTTATGTCTTAGATTGAAGAAATAAGGAGAGATACGCATTCATACCTGCAGTGGCAGATGATTCTGCCTAACTAACAGTATGTGCTTGAGTGGGTGGATGGGGAAAAATAAAATAAATGCTTCTCAAAATGAGCCTTCAGCAAGCTTATATTCTCCAAGGGGGAGAGAAATCCTCCAATAGGGAGTGAAACTCACTAACATATAACTCCTGGTCATATACCGATATTTCGAAACTTGGTGGTTTCTCCTCAGTGACCGCGGAAAGTGGTAATTTGACTCCTGCCTTTTCAGTTTAAAGAAGAATGCAATCCCAGAAAAGGCTGGTGTGCAATACTGTAGTATGTTTGTTGAGTTTTCAAAGAACCAACCAAAGGTGCCATCTAAAAGCAAAAGAAAATCATGAAAGAGCAAAACAAGCTACATTTTCTTGTGAAAAGTAGAAAATATAAAAAGATATCCTCTAAGACACAAGTGCTGAGGGCCAGTTCTTGGAATGAATCTGCAAGGGACTAAAATACAACAAACTAATAAATTCCAAGGATAAGTACCGAGCACCGTTCCAGCAACTTACAGAGCAGCTTGGTGTTGCAATGACTGCTACAAATATTGAATTATAAACAAAGCTTGCTCTTATGTCTTAGATTGAAGAAATAAGGAGAGATACGCATTCATACCTGCAGTGGCAGATGATTCTGCCTAACTAACAGTATGTGCTTGAGTGGGTGGATGGGGAAAAATAAAATAAATGCTTCTCAAAATGAGCCTTGGAGGATGTCTCTCCCCCTTGGAGAATATAGCTTGCTGAAGGCTCATTTTGAGAAGCATTTATTTTATTTTTCCCCATCCACCCACTCAAGCACAACAGTCCTCAATCCACAATCAGATCCTGACAACTGTTGTGTGTGTGTGTGGTGTGTGTGTGTGTGTGGTGTGTGTGTGTGTGTGTGTGTGTGTGTGTGTTAGACAGTGTGTTGTGTGTGTGTGTGTGTGTGTGTGTGTGTGTGTGTGTGTGTGTGTGTGTGTGTGTGTGTGTGTGTGTGTGTGTGTCTGTTAGACAGTGTGTGTGTGTGTGTGTGTGTGCGTGTGTGTGTGTTGTGTGTGTGTGTGTGTGTGTGTGTGTGTGTGTGTGTGTGTGTGTGTGTGTGTGTGTGTTTGTGTGTGTGTGTGTGTGTTTTGTGTGTGTGTATGTGTTTATGCTTATCTGTAAACGTGGATATGCGTTTGTGCAGACGGGCACATTCGCGTGCCTGTGCGTATGTATGCCTCTGTGTGCGGGCGTACCCGCGTATGTGCATGCGTGTGTGCGCGTATGCATATACTTGAAGTGTATAAATGTGTCCAGCTTGTATTCCTTCATGATCCCGTGTGAACAAATGTATGGAATGCCTTCCAGAAGATGACAATTAAAGTCGCAATTGATTGTAAAAGGTTGGATAATTATAATGATGCTAATGATAATAATAATGATAATTGTAATAATGATGCTAATGATAATAATAATGATAGTGTCAACAACAACACCAAAAACAGCATTAACAAGAAGTATAATAACAATAGAATAATAATTGTAATGATGATGAGACGAAGATGATGATGATGTTAATCACCATCACCATTACCATCAATTTCAAAATAAAGGTAATATAGGTATAGACATGAACTCTGATATTAAACAAATAAATACTACAACAAAACGCAGAAATCCTAGCGAAAATCATCATGAACATGATCATCAACAGGTACACACAGAAAACCACCACTTCTCGGGTATAAGACCACATACGCAGGATCAGCTAAATGATATTGATGAAAGGAAACATCTTCGTCCTCCATACACACACACACACACACACACACACACACACACACACACACACACACACACACACACACACACACACACACTCACAACACACACACACACACACACACACACACACACACACACACACACACACACACTGTCTAACACACACAACACACACACACCACACACCACACACACACACACACAACACACACACACACACACACACACAGCACGCACGCACGCACGCGCCGCACGCATAACGCACGCACCCACCACACGACGTCACACAGCACGCACGCGTGACACACGCAAACACCACATCGACACTTTCACCCACACACACCACACACACACACACACACTACCAAAACTTTTTGTGTTGTTGTTGTTGAATTCATCAAGTCCATGAGTGTATGCTTGTTCGAGTTCGAAGTTTTCTGTGGATTGAACCCAGTGGAATTTATTTCATGCTTCTACCTTTGGCGTTTTGGAACGTGTTCAGCTCAACTTTCCCGATTGTTTGCCATTTATTGTTCATGTGTTTCCAGCTAAGACTCTAGTTTCTGCCTATTCCTTGATTTATTTAATTTCTAATATTCATAGACAAGGCGTATGCTATCTGATTGTCGCATGTGTAATGTTTGATTTCCGAGGCTGAAAGAATTAACAATTCCACAGAGTCTTCACCGAAAAGCTAGCAATGCTAACAAAATCTACCCTCTGACTCACTTTTCGTGCCACAGGCGACGTGAACGACAAGCACCATCATTTCCTATGTACATCTCAAAGGGAATGTTGTACTAAATCTCATATACCATCATTTCCTATGTGCATCTCAAAGGGAATGTTGTACTACATCTCATATACCTAACTGACACCAGATCCGTAGAACAGTCCATCAAAATGTTACAAAACCCGAAAGAAAATCATATCAAACAAATTAGTTGTTGTTTTTTTCTCTTTTCATCTGTTGCTTTGCAGGCCGCATACATTGTATATTAAGCATGTACAGCAGTACTGATGTCTCTGACAGGTTCTTTGTGTCGTCATTGGTACAGTATCTAGCAGTCTGTCTGCCTGGCACACCCGAGTTTTCTTTCAAATTATGACATCAGTACCAACCGGACCCTCCACCCACGGATGACAGAACATGGCTTAGTCATGGCAGAGACCACGTGCGACAGCAGTTGGGAGGAAATGGGACTGAACAATCCCTTAAAATCAATCTCAGTGCCATTTGGTCAGTTTCTTCTTCTTTGTAAGAAAGCCTTTGATAAATTAACACACAGGTCAGGGAAGTTAACGATCTTTTCCAAAATGTGTAAGCATTCTTTCTAAATTCTTTCTTGAAACCATACACACAAGAAATAATTTAAAGATCGCATTCTTGCAGACTCGAAAATCAGTCCACTTTTCACCGGAACCTGTAAACCAAAACGAGCTCTGACAGACTGCAAGGGCCGGAAATGATGTAAGACCAAGGGCGCGCAATGCAGACTTCGCGGAATGAACCAGACCTGCAACAGAAGTACGCTTCACGTCAATACTGTTCACGTGGTGCACGGGCGGGGCGGACAGCGCAATCGCTGGAGTGCATGAAAGAACCATATACTCAAAGAACTGATCCACGACCGCGCGTGCAGGTGAAAATGGTCATGATGCATTCCAACAACCCGTTGCCTTTGGGTGCTGTCTGGCGACAAGAGCAGAGTCTGTGGCTCTATTGTGAAATTAGGCATGTACTAAATTAATGACGACAGGTTTTATTCAGGACACACTGGTCTATAATCCACGGAATGCTGTCGGGTTCTTGAAACAGCCATGCAGGTAGCTGGAATTCACTGGTCTATAATCCACGGAATGCTATCAGATTGTTGCAACAGCGATGCAGGCAGCCGGAATTCACTGGTCTATAATCCACGGAATGCTGTCGGATTGTTGAAACACCCATGCAGGTAGCCGGAATTCACTTGTCTATAATCCACGGAATGCTGTCAGATTGTTGAAACAGCCATGCAGGTAGCTGGAATTCACTGGTCTATAATCCACGGAATGCTGTCAGATTGTTGAAACAGCCATGCAGGTAGTCGGAATTCACTGTCAGATTGTTGAAACAGCCATGCAGGTAGCCGGAATTCACTGGTCTATAATCCACGGAATGCTGTCAGATTGTTAAAACAGCCATGCAGGTAGCCGGAATTCACTGGTCGCAGTGGATTGAGCTGCACAGCGAATGACGTCTACCTGTCTGGTCATTGTCACCGCAAAGACATGCAACACGACAAAGCAGTTTTCATTCCTTCCGTCCCCCTCTCCTGCCCCCCAAACCTGCATGCACGCAATGCAACTAATGTGAAAGTTTAGTTGGTAACTATGGGAGTGACTGTCTATTGTTGTGTCCAACTGGCTGGTTGTCCACGACCTCTACTTCTTTCTCATCTTTCCAGCACACAGCTTGCACATTTTGGCTGATTCCATACCACACAAAACCTCCCAAGCCCCAAGCCCCCGAATCTTCTGTGAATTTTTATTGAAATGTTGCCATGTTTGTTTGTTTTCGTTGTTTTTGTTTTCGTTTTTCCTCTCATTTATCACTGCTAAACGGATTTCGATTCGACTTTTTCTTTCCTTTTCCTTTTTTGTGCGTGTGTGTGTGTGTGTGTGTTGTGTGTGTGTGTGTGTGTGTTGTGTGTGTGTGGGGTTTTGTGTGTGTGTGTGTGTGTTGTTGTGTGTTCCATACCTCCACTCTCGAAGATGAGTTGAAAGGTGACGTTACGCTCGACAGGCGATAGAATCGCAAAGACTGCACTGTTGCTGCTGTTGCAGTGATGGCGACGGTTCTTGCGCCGGAATAGCTCAGTTGGTAGAGCGCCGGACTCGTGATCCTGAGGTTGCGGGTTCGAATTTCGGTACAGGAGGATTTTTCTCTCGGAGTTAACATTGGTTCTGACTCCATTTCCCATACAGTCCTTCGAATGAGACTATAAACCGAGGTTCCGTGTGTGAATGCACGCAAAACATCTTGCACATACGTAAAAATCCCATCACCAACTTTCGGAAGAGAAGGCCAGTTTGGCCGTTGGTATGGATGACACGTTTCACATAGCATGCACCCTGCGTGAGAAATGGGAAAGAATGAAGGAAGTAAGGAAATTGAGTGCACGATGTTGACCGGATGATACGGGAAACGACTGAATGATGCGCCGGCAGGCAGCTCTTCAGTCGGCACTACCCAGGTAGGCAGCCCGTTGTGTAACGAGAGTGTTTATATATGTAAAGCGCTTAGAGCCCTAATCTTAAGAGAATAGGCGCTATAAAAATTAACATTATTATTACTATTATTTCATTGCCTTGTTTAATCTTTAGAGGTTGGCACCGAAACAAATCTTTCCATCATTTATTTTATCTACCAAGACTGCGCTTAGCCTTGTCGTGAATGGGCTCATTCTATTCGATCCGGTTTATGTTGCTTACAGCCCAGCCGACAGCAAAGGGCAATACCATGGCTGCCAACCCGTTGAAGTCATCTCTCAGCATAGATCATCATAGAGTGGAAGGAACAGGACACGGCTTAGTCTTCACTGGAACTTCGGATCAGCCAGATCTGACATGTCTGCAATGCTGTCCACGTTGGCAAGTTTGTCAGCATTCCCCTCTTCTCCCGTCCTCATCAAAGGCTGAAACAGACTCTGGAGTTACTTCCAAAATGCTCCACCAATGGTGAGGACAACAATGTCCCAGGACCCTTTTGTCATCCCGATAACAACTGTGGAAATATCTTCGCTGAATACTGAAGAATTTATGCTTCCTCCGGCCGTTTCTAGACGTAAATCGTCAATAATTCGACAGAATCCTGTAGCACATGGCATTCAACGGGTCTCTTCAAGAGACTGGCATAATTCACATGTTCTACATTGTTCACTGTTATCTTGTAATCAGCCTTTGCAATGCGTTCAAACACCTTGCACGACCCTGTCAAGCCAGTTCCAGTTCATTTTGTTTGGTTGGACGAAAGACCAAGACTCTGCTTTCCTGGTTCTAGAAATCGTGGCTTGGTCGTTCGTCAAAATACCGCTTACATTTGCCTGCTGCTGATGGGAGATTGTCCTGGGTCACGCCCTATGGCTCAGCAATGCGGTTCTTTCATGTTACCATATATTTGGCTAGTGTCCGGTGTCAGTGTCGCTCCAGTTGAACCTGCACGCCTTTCGGCATTTTGCGTGTTCTTGACCGTTCCGCCCATATAGCAACGGCTGAAGATTACTGTGCTTTATAACATGCAAACAGCGACACGGGTATTCACCGGTCGGTTTCAAGTTTCCACATGAGTGTAGCATTGACCATTTTTTCCATCAGTTTGCAGATACAGCTGGTCAAAGCTATCGGACGGTAATTGGATGGATTCGAAAGATCTTTTCCAGGTTTGGGTATAGGTATGATGAGGGTTTTCCGCCAGGACGGTAGAAAACACCCAGTGGTCCAGATATTGTTGAAGACTTTCAGAATGGTCTGGAGACAGCTTTCTGGGAGATGTTTTAAGAGCTGATAGTGGATCTCATCCAGGCCAGGAGCAGAATCGTTGCAGGTTTGCAGAGCTGATTTTAGTTCATCGATCGAAAATGGCAGATTGTAGGCTTCAGTGTTGTCCGATGAGAAGTTACAAGGAGAGTTTTCTTTTAGAAGTTTGTTTTTCAGAAAAGCAGGCGTTTTATTTGTGGAGGAAGAGATTCCATGAAAACCTTGTTCAGAGATGTTCCACCTGATGCGATCTTTGAACAAGGTTTCGGATGGGTGTTTAGAAGATGCATTTTAAAAAGTTCCGTGAATGAATGACTTGTGAGTTGATTTTAAGGTGGTGACAGCCCTGATATGGCCCTTTGCGGTTGGCTGGGCTATAAGCAACATTACCTTACCTTACCTTATTCACCGGTCTGATTCTTACGGGCGTTCTCAGGTATGTTGGCAGAGCATCGTGGTCAGCGTACTGTTTAACCTTTTACCAGACCGGTTTATACATTGCGGATGGTAAGACGTCGTGCGCGTTCCTCTACTGTACAACACTCAGTGTAAATCCGGCATCATCTAAGCCGTAAACTATGTAATACCACCTCACCCTGCCTGTCCTGGTCCATACATTAAAGGCTGTCTCCGTCACGACATCTAAAGATACTTGTCTCAGTGGCTCCAACTTTAAGGACCAAGTGACAACATAGCCTGTAACATAACAGTGTTAGTTCTTAAGGGCTTGGATGACTGAACCAATGATATTCATAAAGCTGTTCTGGAATACTTCCATCCTAAGAGATATTTTGTGCTTTCTTCGTTTGCCAGCAGCTCTCTAACAACACACGCATGACTGGCAGCGATACACATATCTCCATATATGCTGGGCAATTAATACCTTTGGAAAATGCCATCCTTCCTTATAGTTACTCTGAAATGTCCAGATATTGGGATGTCAGCGCCAAACATCATGTACGACATGCAAATCCCACGTGGCACACAGGTTGAGTGATCTCCTCCCGGGGTTCTCAAAGCCTTCCAAAAGCACCTCCTCCTTTTGTATGTACTGAACGCTTCCACACTTTGCAGTGATGCGCCTCCCATTCACACACGCTTCATAGGCACACTGAAGTGTGGTGACCTGGTTCTGTAGCTAAACTGATCTCGCAGAGGTGGTTGTTGTTCAGCAGCTTGGCGTTCATTTCGCCACAGGGTTCGTGTCTGTACTGATCCTTCCACCGCTAATCGGACAGGGCTAAGTACTCCTAACCTCTTTCTTTCTCCTTGACATTCAGCAAATGTTTTTCTTTATGTTACTGAAGACTTTCTTTGCATATTTTTTTTAAACATATGTATTCAAATTGAAGTTACGTGACATAACAAAGTACAATATGAAAAGTGATATTTCTCATAAAGTTATAAAAAAAACTGGTAAAGGAAGTCCAAATAAGAACTTTGAAGAGAACCATAGAGAACTAAGCCAAGAAAACGACAATGACAACAACGACGACACACACACATAAGTCCAAATTATAAAGACATGCATACGAATATAAAGACAGACAGACAGACAGACAGGCTGACAGGCTGACAGGCTCACAGATATACGTTCAGCAAAATAGCTGAAAAGCGTATTTTGAACCGGGCAGAGACAGTCGTTCCCTCGAAGCGGATATCTCAGGCTACTACATTCACAAGCAGCTAACTTTGGCATGTTGATGAAGCAGGAACAGCTGGCATACTTTTCCTGAAATCTCAGAAACCAGCCGCTTGGCCACTACTGTATAACATGTCAAAAGTCAGCCCACCCGGGTACCGCTAACTGTGCGAATGCTGATGGAGAGTATTCCGGGCTTGAACATAACCCACAGAGTTGGAACAAGTTGACATCTCTTCCGTTTATACAGTCACGTTCTGTGGTCCAAGCTCCCAGCTCAGAGCATCCTCTGTAATGTTCCCGATATAGTCATAGGTATAGCATCCTCTGTAATGTTCCCGATATAGTCACAGGTATAGCATCCTCTGTAATGTTCCCGATATAGTCACAGGTATAGCATCCTCTGTAATGTTCCCGATATAGTCACCGGTATAGCATCCTCTGTAATGTTCCCCATATAGTCACAGGTATAGCATCCTCTGTAATGTTCCCGATATAGTCACCGGTATAGCATCCTCTGTGTAATGTCTTCCCGATATAGTCACAGTTAGCATCCTCTGTAATGTTCCCGATATAGTCACAGGTATAGCGTCCTCTGTAATGTTCCCGACATAGTCACAGGTATAGCTCCTCTGTAATGTTCCCGATATAGTCACAGGTATAGCATCCTCTGTAATGTTCCCGATATAGTCACAGGTTAGCATCCTCTGTAATGTTCCCGATATAGTCATAGGTATAGCATCCTCTGTAATGTTCCCGATATAGTCATAGGTATAGCATCCTCTGTAGTGTTCCCGATATAGTCATAGGTATAGCATCCTCTGTAATGTTCCCGATATAGTCATAGGTATAGCATCCTCTGTAATGTTCCCGATATAGTCATAGGTATAGCATCCTCTGTAATGTTCCCGATATAGTCATAGGTATAGCATCCTCTGTAATGTTCCCGATATAGTCATAGGTATAGCATCCTCTGTAGTGTTCCCGATATAGTCATAGGTATAGCATCCTCTGTAATGTTCCCGATATAGTCACAGGTATAGCATCCTCTGTAATGTTCCCGATATTGTCACAGGTATAGCATCCTCTGTAATGTTCCCGATATAGTCACCGGTATAGCATCCTCTGTAATGTTCCTGATATTGTCACAGGTGTAGCTTCCGCCTAGCTCCTCGACCTGCATGTTATCGGCAAATTTGCGATGGCAGTCTGGTAACGGGCAAGCCACCCCACAACTACAGAGATGAATCGTTATCTGTTGCTCCTGAGTCACGATGTTCATTCATTTCGTGACTCCATAGACGGAGGCGTCATCATTCACTTTCTGTCATGACCGCGTTCATACATTAAAAACATGTCAATGACTTTAATGCACCATTTGTCAAATTGACTATAGTGCAGCGGGTTTATCCCTCATAGCAAAACAAAAGCTTTCACACAAATATCCGGACATATACCTTACCGCGGCTCTCTCTTCTCTCTCTCTCTCTTCTCTCTCTCTCTCTCCCCTCTCTCTCTCTCTCTCTCTCTTCTCTCTCTCTCTCTCTCTTGTAGCTCGTGTAGTGTGTGTGTGTGTGTGTGTGTGTGTGTATACGTGTGTGCGTGCGTGTGGGGTGTGTGTGTGTGTGTGTGTGTGTGTGTGTGTGTGTGTGTGTGTTGTGTGTGTGTGTGTGTGTGTGTGTGTGTGTGTGTGTGCGTGCAAACGTGCGTGGTACGTGTGTGCAATTACATCATTACTCTCTCTCTCTCCTCTCTCTCTCTCCTCTCTCTCTCTCTCTCTCTCTCTCTCTCTCTCTCTCTTGTTTAATTATTTTTTTGGTATATCAATCCGAGTCTGATCAAGTTTTCACGTCTCAACATTACAGCACTAAACAGTTCAACAGATGACTTGCTCTGGCCCACGCTTGTCCCGAGTCACCCGTGACTGATTATCTCACGAGTGAGGGCGGAATACCTCGTAAACCTGGTCATCTTGGGGTTGCTGGTTTGAATTTCTGTCCAACCGTTTCTGTAAAACGGGATTTTCCCCTCGGAGTAAACTTTGCTTCGACTCAATTTCCTGAAAAAACCCTTCGACTGAGAACTGAGATTCTGCGTGTGAACGCACGCGTAACGTCGTGCACACACGTAAAATCCCATCTCTACCTTTCGGAAGAGAAAGCCATTTTCACCGTTGGTTTTTGTCTTGTTGGGTTGTTGTCTGTCTGTTTCTTTATCTGTTGACTTGTTTGTTTATGAATCTTACCTGAACCAATGATCAGTTGCGCGATGACGATGGCAAGACTGCACTCAACGGAGGCTCGTGCTTGTGCTCAAGCTAAATAACCCACAATAGAGGTGTGTGGTCGGTGACACTTTCACCAGGCCACACGTGCATTGAGAACAATACTTTCATCTGTAGTAAGAAAAATCAAAATACACAATAAAAAAAAGATCTTCAATGGTCAGCAGGAGAAAAGTGAAACAGCTCAAAAGAATTCCCAGTTGCTGTCTGAAAAAGATGCGTGTGAAATTCCTTGTATGTTTCAATTTGTGTAAGATCTTGTAATCCTAAGGAAATAGTCAAGTTAGATATATGTATAAACAATCATGAATAATACAGTGTCCTTTTGTCTTTTGGTCATTGCGGCATCGTTTTGGATTTGGTCTTTTGAAACACTTCGGCTACATTGCATATCTTCGATGCCAGAAATATGTCTTAGAAGTTGATCATCTTTTCTCTCTCTCTCTCTCTCTCTCTCTCTCTCTCTCTCTCTCTCTTCTCTCTCTCTCTCTCTCTCTCTCTCTCTCTCTCTCTCTCTCACACACACACACACACCACAACACACACACACACACACCGCGCGCGCGCGGCGCACACGCACGCATACACACACAGACTTTATCTCTCTCTGTCTCTGCCCCCCCCCCCCCTCTCTCTCTCTCTCAAGGCAACACTGCGCACACTCTTAGAGAATGGGGCAGACTCAATCTGGACCTTTCCCATGGCAGACACAATATGACCAAACAGACGTCAACTGTAATAAGAATCTCAATTTACTGTTAACATTTTTGTGCAGTGGTAAGTGTCCATCAATGAAGCGATGCCAGTGTGTAAAGTGGAGAGTCCCAATCTTTTGAGGTGTGTGTGTGTGTGTGTGTGTTGTGTGTGGTGTGTGTGTGTGTGGTGTGTGGTTGTGTGTGTGTGTGTGTGTGTGTGTGTGTGTGTGTGTGTGTGTGAGTGTGTGTGTTTATTTGTTGTTGTTGTTGTTGTTGTTGTTCTTCTTCTTCTTCTTCTTCTTCTTCTTCTTCTTTACCTTGAGCATAGACGTCCACGAGCCTCCGTTGCGTGCCACCCTCCACCCCCCACACACACACATACACGCACCCACGCACGCACGCACGCATGCACGCACGCACGCACGCACGCACGCACGCACGCACGCACCGCACACACACACACACACACACACACACACACACACACACACACACACACACACACACACACACACACACACACAACACACACACACACACACACTGCCTCTGCCATTGCCTTCAGGGTTCTGGTCCTCTTCTTACCTGAAGTTCCGAGCTGTTTCATGTGATCATATGCTGATGAGCCTACAAATCCCCTTGCTCCAACTTCTGTGGCGAGATCCGGGCCTGGAAGCCGGATTCTCTCAAACTGCTGACTAGACTGGCACACTTCTCAGTCTTGTATGGTGTGCTTGCTCCATTCTGCTTTCGAATGGCACATTGAGTTCGGCCAGAATCATTTGTTTTGATGAACCTGAGTGGAGAACAATATCCAGTCTCATGCCACTGTTCCTGATGATCTCTGAATGGTTCTCCCATTCTGGAAGGTCTGCTGTGCATTCCCAGTCGTCTGCTCCATCCAGTAAACTCTGCTTCCATGCTCTTGATATCACAGCGTTCCCGACCATGATTTGTGGCCTCCTACCGTGTAGAACGTTGTTATTGGAGCTACTGGTGGCGTAGATCTTCCTCCAGCAGTACTAACCGCGTGTGCGATCTCCTTGAGTACTTGGTTGTGGCTCCATGTGTGCTTCATTTGTGTGTGTGTGTGTGTGTGTGTGTTGTGTGTGTGTGTGTGTGTGTGTGTGTGTGTGGTTGGTGTTGTGTGTGTGTGTGTGTGTGTTGTTGTGTGTGTGTGTGTGTGTTGTTTTGTGTGTTTGAAGGAGAATGTGTGGCTGCATTGGTAGGATGTGCCACGCGTTGTGGTGAAGTGGAAGGTGGAGGGCGGGGGGGGGGGGGGGGCAATGGGGTGTCTGTTCTTCCTTGGACTGGCTCAGCTGTTTGCCTTGAACAGCTGTGTGGTATTGTGTTTGCTAAAGATGATGATGATTGATGATGATGATGATGATGTGATGATGATGACGATGATGACGATGTGGATCGATGACGATCGATGATATGATGATGTATGATGATGATGATGATGACGAGACGATGACGATGACGATGATGGATGATGATGATGATGATGAGACTGATAGTTTTACTGTCCTTCGCTGGCTGCTCTAGGAGTGCTGTTGGATTCTCTTTTGAACCCATGGTGTGAGAACACCACAGAATTATGGACTGTGGTGTGTCTCTATTGGACACCAGGAGCGCAGACACAACCAGCCGTGTCTCCCTGATGAGTCCGATCCAGCGGCCGAAAGGCCTAGGAGCAGGCAATTCAAATAGATCTGCCTTCGAGAGGGTTTACGATGGTTCCCTCAGGCAGCTAGTGAAGGGTTTCTCATTCTTTAATATATTCCCCCCCCCCCCCCCCTTTTCTTCATCTCCCCCCCCCCCCCCCCTTCCCTTTTTTCTGCCCCATCTTCTGTGCCACCACAGTGGCATTGTATTAACGCCCTCATTCCAACTCCCCGTCACAGCCCGGTCCGTCCTGCCGCAGCCCGGCACCGCAATCCACAGGGAGTAGTCAATGTCAAGCCGTGGAGAGGCAACCCACTGGAGGAGACACTGCACTGCTACTGAGTCTCTTCGGTGGTGTTCAGTGGCGTCTGTTCTGATCTAACATATGCAGGACACCACCTACTAAACCCCCTACTGACTACAATAATTCTTTAGTCGTGGAGCTGGCGTGAGTGAGCTCTGTCTCCAGAGGGCGCCACCATGTCCGTCCAACGATAGTTGCTGTGAATTTGCCAGTGACCCAGACTGAATCAAACAACGGCCATAGACGTCGCGAGGACATCCAAATTGAAGTCACCATCAGAGCAGGGCATAAAGGGCCACAGAATTTGAGACTTTTTTTTATTATTAAATACTGATCGGGGAGAGTGAAGATGATGAAGATGATGCTGTGGATTGCCATTCCGGTCTGAGAGTGCATGACAGGAATGTACTCTGCCTTACGTTTATGATATACTGACTTCCATAAAAAACGCGAAAATTTGAAAGGCTATTTTTCGGGTGAAAAGGGGTGAATATACAATATTGAACCATTGTGGCAAGTTGTTTGGCCAAGACTCACGTGCAGTGAAAAAATTGTGTGAGCAACACATCATTCCCGGCATTGGAGGGTCAACAAAAATGGCAAACTGGTTGCTGCATGTGAGGCACGTGCACACCATGCAGAGCAAAGTTAACCAGCGACAAGTACGCAGGCATGCAGCCTTTATAAAGCCGCGCTACAAGGTTCAGATAACGACTTGCCGTCTGAGCGCTACAGAGATGCCAAGACTACGAGCAGAGGAACGCAATCGTGCCCAAGGCCATCTTGATGCTGGTGTGGATGCCAGGCAGGTCGCCAACATCTTTAACGTCCACATCTCAACCATCTATCGTCTGCAGCACCGCATGCGAGTCACTGGTACCACTGATGATCGTCCCCGGCCAGGCCGTCCTTGGGTCACCACACAAAGAGAGGATCGCCATCTTGTTCGAACCCATCTGCGGGACAGGCGGCAAACAGCCGCTAACACTGCTCGACAGGTGCCTGGGAATCTCCAGCAACGAATCAGCCTCAACACGATGTGGCGGCATCTTCAGGAGAACGGGCTGGCATGTAGGCGTCCTCACAGAGGTCCGGTACTGACACCAAGACACCGGCAGGACAGGCTGCAGTGGGCACAAGCCCAAATCAACTGGTGCAGGCAGCAGTGGGGACGCATACTGTTCTGAGATGAGAGCCGTTTTTGTATTGACATGGCTGACGGTCGTGTCAGAATATGGCGTCGACCTGGTGAACGCTATGCTGACTCCTGTGTGGTAGAGCGGAACCCCTGGGGAGGCCCGAACGTTATGATATGGGGTGCAATTGGCATTAACCATGCCATAGGACCAGTCATCTTTCAGAACATTGGTCCTGGTCGCCGACAGGGTGTCAATGCACAGCGCTACATCCACCAGGTGGTCAGACCCCATGTCGATCCTTTTTTTGCGCAACACCCAAACTGGACATTCCAACAGGACAATGCAAGACCACACACTGCCAGGGCCACCCAGCAATTTCTTCAGCATAACAACGTCAATGTGCTGCCCTGGCCAGCCCTCAGTCCCGATTTAAACCCAATAGAACATTTTTGGGATGAACTTGGCAGACGGTTGGACCTCCTGCGTCCACGACCAGCAACAGCGGCTCAACTTCACCAGGCCATCGTCCATGTGTGGGCTGGTGTGCCAAGGGGACGCATCAACCACCTGGTCCACTCAATGAGCCGCAGGTGTCAACAGTTGTCCATGCAAATGGTGTCCACACACGGTATTAGGACTTCAAGCTGGTTTGTCACGTGACCTTGGATTTTCCACACAAAGGCATATTGCTGATGACATTCTGACACATTACCGGTGTATTGAATCAAATCACGTTGAATTCTCGCTTCCACTCTGTACAATTGTGACCAATAAAATTCGCCCCTAACCTTCAGCTTGTTTTGCTTTCGCGTTTTTTATGGAAGTCAGTATATATCCCGGCGTCAACCTGGCCCAAGAGATACAGACACCTGCAGTGTTGGTCAGAAAATTTGAGCAACGCTCTCAGAGGCATATCCATTAAGTGGATAAAACTCGACTGTGTGATCTCAGTCTTCCCAGTTGAGCCCGTAGCAAACTCAACTCGGGTAGAAGCAGGTTGGGGCAGAAAAGAAAATGGCAGTTAATAATGTGCACTACCGTCCCAATACAGTAGACATCTGACTATTCTCTCCAACTTCCTGCAGTGGCTCAGGTAGCTGTGTCACGATTCGTTCGTTTTCCAAAGCTTGTTTGCCTGGAATTCACTGTCACAGTGGGTGTTGTTTGTTTCTTTACCAGAGTTAGCTTCCCACAGGCGATCCTCACAGACAATGGAGCTCAGTCCATGAGTCAGGTTCACTGCTTCGTGTCATGGAAGTCCGTGAATGCCTGGGATGCTTCTGACCACACAGTCGGGTCGAAAACTGGTTGCCCTTAGAGACACGGATCGAACAGTCGATTTGCAGTAGGTTGAGTTCAACGTCCTCACAGCAAATGCATTTAGGGACAAGCTGTTCGCTGCAGCCAGCCGCATCACGTAGAGTCGGCTGTCTGGCAGACTTGTCAGCTGGCAGGCTTGGTTGGAGTCAGTATCTTCGGTGGGAAGGAGGTGCCCAGAGTAGTCGCTTTCCTCAGGCAGAAGCCTGGGTTCAGCTGTTCGTTCGTACACTGTCAATGTTTTTCTTCTTTCGCGGTCAGTCGTGATGATGGTGTCGGCCTTGTGGCCCTCCCTCCAAGGCCGTCGTCAGGGCTGCCGTATGACTATCTTCGTGCTGAGTGGCGACAGTCCTGTGCCGCGTGATACTGACTCGGGGAAACGTGTGGGACAGAAGTCGCCAAGCCGCTGCGCGTAAATCCACTCTGCGCCCATGAGGGGCGTTCCCACCGCCACCCCCACCCTACCCCAAGGGGAGGACCCTGCGGGTCGTGCAGGCCACTGGAGACATCGCAGAAAGGCAGCGCCTTGTCACCGAACTGCCCCACAGCCTCGAGAGCCGTCCACGGGCGACACAGTCTTGTCCCGTCGTCACTGCTGAGGAAGGTAGTCTGCGCCGCCCCACGCCTGTCTGTCACCTAGACGCCTTCTGCTGGTAAAGCCACTCCCAGCAGGAATTGTCGCGCCCCACCACAGCGATTCCATTTCTTGCCTTTAGCTTCAATATGCTGGGAAAATCCTGACGCTTCCGAGCCGCCTGGCTATTTCACAAATCAGGATATCCTGAATAGCTAAGTATCAATTACCCTTCAATACTTAGAACGGGATTCTCTATGTTTGCCATGATAATGTGATACCAGCTGTGTCTGACACTCATCATCAGATCACAATGGCTGACAACACTGGGCCAAGCCCTCATGGGTTGGAGGTGACTTTGTTTATTCTTCTGCAACCAAAGCGGCCAGCAATGTTCCGCAAAACAGTGATTCCGACTTTAATTCAGTAGATTTCGCTCCCTAGCTGGGAAAGATGAATATATATAGGTGCAATGGACCTTTGAACTTTGCTGTCATAAAAGTTGTTGAGCCAAAGAAGGCTAATCCGAGAGTATGAGCGAGCAAGCCACCGTCAGTGTTACACCAGTGATTGACAGGATTAAACATTAGAACAGAGGAGAAGAAATATAGATGTATAGTACAGTGAGGGTACAAAAACGAGCGGCAACTGTACACGTACAGGAAGACAGGACGAGATGCGTGTGTAAACGTCGGTGAAATACAACTGGGGGCGTTTTTTATGCAGAAAATCTCACTTTCAATTTTTGAGACCTCGCGTATTGGGTATACTGTGCCTCAGAATATGTTGCTTCCTCTTGTGGGTCTTGGGGGTCGGGTGGAAATGGGGGTTGGTGGGAGGATGGAGGGGGAAGGGCAAGGTGGCACATACACGCAAATTACATTGGAATGGAAATGGGGTAGGAGGGGACGTGCGTGCGTGTGTGTGTGTGTGTGTGTGTGTGTGTGTGTGTGTGTGTGTGTGGTGTGTGTGTGTGTGTGTGTGTGTGTGTGTGTGTGTGTGTGTGTGTGTGTGTGTGTGTGTGTGTGATTTTTTTGTACTGTGTGCATGCATGTTTTGTGTGCGTGTGCTAGTGTGAAATCGATGAATGCGATGAAGTTCGTATGAGTGTGGCAACAAGTGAACAGAGACGAGATAATATTGGGTATTAGGTGCTCAAATTTGACTCTGACTAAGACTTTATGAACAGAAAACCTATGTATCAAAACAGGTTTTACTCTGTCCCTTTGCTGTATTTCTTTGGATGTTTATAATGTGCTCGCTTGGCTAAAATTCCTGTCGAATTAGAAAGGCAGACAGACAGACAGACAGACAGACAGACAAACTAAAAAGTAATTTCATGCAAGTTCTTCATGGTGAGGAGTGTTGATGTTTTGTTATTTTACGTCA
>CM031596.1:118107394-118109894 GCA_018398815.1 Conus ventricosus | reverse complement strand
TGTGTGTGTGTGTGTGTGTGTGTGTGTGTGTGTGTGTGTGTGTGTGTGTGTGTGTTTGTGTGTGTGTGTGTGTGTGTGTGTGTGTGTGTGTGTGTGTGTGTGTGTGTGTGTGTGTGTGACAGTTATTGTGTTATCTCTGTATAAAAAGGGGCGTTCCAGACACGCCAACAATTGTAGGGTCTTTCATTATGTAAAGTAGGTAGCAAATCATTCTGCGCGGTCGTGAATAGCAGAGGAGTGGAACTGACAGAAAAATATGGTTTTACATGGGAATATGAAGCAGGCTTCAACAACAACAAAAAATATTGCCTGTCATATATTTATTGAATGCTGTCCAAAAATATGTCGTAAACTCCAGTTAGCGCTAAATAATTTGAAAAAAATGTCGTTCGTACGATTTTCAGAAAACTTTACAGTCAAACAGAAAGAAGTTCTACGGAGAGACTGGCGGCAGACTACCTTGAGAGAAGACACCACCTTTCAGACACCACCCTTCAGACACCACCCTTCAGACACCACCTTCAGACACCACCCTTCACACACCACCCTTCAGACAGACACCACCCTTCAGACACCACCCTTCAGACACCACCCTTCAGACACCACCCTTCAGACAGACACCACCCTTTAGGTACCACCCTTCAGACACCACCCTTCAGACACCATCCTTCAGACACCACCCTTTAGACACCACCCTTCAGACACCACCCTTCAGACAAGTGTGTCGGCCCTGAACTCCTTACACTCTGAGGTGGCCGGGTCGCATCCATATAATGACTCCTAGATGCCCTCTACTGCCATAATGTTGTTCTTGGAGCCGGCAGAATCCGAAATGTACCTTCTCGAGGGTGGGCGTCTAAGACTTCCATGCTTTTGATGCCACAGCTGTTCCAGACCGTGACTTGTGGCTTCCTGCCGAGGATAACGTCGTGGATGGAGCTTCTGATGGCGTTGTGTTGCCTCTAGCAGGGCTGATCTACAGTCCAATCTCCTTCAGCACTTGATTGTGTCTCCATGTGCACGTTCCCTGAGTTTAGCGCTGCTTTGCACGGGGGCAGGGCATGTTTCTCTGTCTGCCTTGTCAGAGTGGACACGCAGGGTCATCTGATGTCCCCCATTTGACCAGGTCTGAACACGAGGGCATGTGGCCATATTTCATTTCAGCTGAGGATTCTTTGGGGTGAGATTTCCCACATAGTCCACTGCCTTCGTTGGCCTTTCTGGACGGCCTTCTGGATTCTCGTGTCATCCTCGTTCTTCTTCGACCACAAGATTACCATGCCTCTTTTTGCTTTCCCTTTTGCCTTTGGCCGTCATTACAATTCTGTTAATCCCAGCTCCTGTTTGCCTTTGTCCTCTTACTTTCATGATTTTCAGGTGTTCCTCTACCACGTTCACTGCCTCCTGAAGTTTCCATTTCCTGCCAGTCTTTACTTTAGGCTAGACTGATCTCACAACCTTTGTCTCCAGCACTCACAGCTATGTTAAGTAACCTTGCTGTATCTTTTTAGATGACCTCCATTACCAATACAAACCTAACCTGACGCGCTCTGTGCTATGTAAACTTTATACTGTTCTGGTGTGTTGTATATTCCATTCTGGAGATCCTCATAAAGAAACCATGGCAGTACGTCCTAACCATATCTGGTATGTTCTTTGGGACATGATACATCTCGAAGGCTATCATGTATAGAACTAATCCGTATGAATTTTCTTGGTACATATTTCATGGTATGTGTTTATGAGTGTTACTGGATATGGCTACTGTGTTTTTGTCCTTTTTTTTTTTTGCATTCTAGATCATTGCCTGTTTTCACAGAAGAAAATTCACCTTGCTCAACGGAGTTTGTCGTTCAAATAATGAGGCATCAGTTTATCCCAGAACTTCTTTTGAAAACTAAATGCTAAAATAATTGTAGCTCCTTGAGTCCTGTTTAACAAAGAAGATATTTTGTGCGCTCTCCCGCTCATATCTACCTTACTCTTGAAATAATTTGAACAGCTCGTATATATTTTAATTTTTGCAGCTCTGTTTCCTTTTGGGGTGGCCGTGGTTTTGCAGCTATTCGGATAAACTGGTTGTTTGACCATTTTTTTGTTTTGTTACTACTTTCTGCGAAACAACATTGGTATTACTCGTAACGTTCACAAGTTTGAAATGTAGATAATAATCAGCATATTTCAATGTCTGCTACTTGTAATAATGTGTCTCAGAAAATGTTACAGAATATGTTACTGATTCTTAAAAGAAAAGGGCTATAATTCTCTGACGTATAGATAAAACGTTCACCATACGCATTTTCATTTAAAAGATGATAGCAAATCTGTAAAAAAAATTGTTTTTGGAAACAGATGAGGTTTTCCTGTTTAACGTTGCCCAATGAACGTTCTGCAGGATTGAAATATGTTTCCACAAAGGTAGTTCATAGCTAGATAAAAGTTGTCAGTGACAATAGTTTCTGTAAAATGTTGTAAAGTCATGATGTTTAACGATATGGAT
>CM031596.1:118099894-118102394 GCA_018398815.1 Conus ventricosus | reverse complement strand
CATCCTCTGTTTTGTGGAAGCCACTGAAAGTACTAAATCCAGATACCTGTTGTGGATAAAACCGTATTGTCTGTAAAGGCCTGGCTTCCGTTCAGGCCGACCAAGCAGACGGCAAGCTACTGTCCCGTCCAGTGCAAGTGCACCTGTGATTTTTTTTTCTGTCCCATCTTCTGTGCCACCTCAGTGGCAGTGCACCCATGCCGCTCATCCCGAGCCCCCCGTCCACAGCCACAGCCCGGCCTGTCCCTCCGCAGCCCCGGCACCGGCAATCCACAGGGAGCAGTCAATGTCAAGTGTCAATGTCAAGTCGTCAAGAGGCAACCCACCGGAGGAGACACTGCACTGCTGCAGAGTCACTTTGATGATGTTCAGTGTTCTGATCCAACATACGCAGAAACGCCACCTCCTAAGCCCCCTACTGACGACAATAATGGTGTACTCGCGAGGCCGACGTGAGCGAGCTCTCCATCCGGAGAGCGCCACCACGTCCGTCAAACGACAGCCCCCACGAACTCGCCGATACCGGTGACCCCGACGGAACCAAACCGAGGCCATAGACGTGGATTGGACATCGAAACTGAGGTCACCTTGAGACCAGGGCATGAAGTACCACAGAATTTGAGACTTTTTTTCTTAAATGCTGATCGGTGAGAATGAGGATGACGAAGATGATGCTACGGATTTCCATATCGGTCTGAGACTGCATGACAGGGCTGTACTCTGCACTTGTTTTCATAACATATCCCGGCGTCAACCAGGCCCGAGAGATACAGAGTGTGTCTGTGATGTTGGTAGAGTCTGGAACCTTTGAACACGGTCCATGCCACCGCCGATTCCTGCAGACAAAATCGCAGTGTTCATGGCGTTGTTGAAGGTGCATATCGATAGGCCGCCAGGTCCACGTGCGTGGTGTGTGTGTGCGTGTGTGTGCGTATGTGTGTGTGGTGTGTGTGGTGTGTGTGTGTGTGTGTGTGCGTGCGTGCGTGCGTGCGTGCGTGCGTGCGTGCGTGCGTGCGTGCGTGCGGGCGTGCGTGCGTGCGGGCGTGCGTGCGTGCGTGCGTGCGTGCGTGTGTGTGTGTGTGTGTGTGTGTGTGTGTGTGTGTGTGTGTGTGTGTGTGTGTGTGTGTGTGTGTGTGTGTGTGTGCGTGTGTGTAACACGTAGAATTGTACTGTGTCAGCGAGTGGGTGATTGCAACTTTTAGGAGATCGAAGCGAAATGCTGAATATCCCAATTCTAAGCTGCTGTCCCCACGGATGTGACTTGCTGGGTTTAATGGTGAATAAACAGTAGATTTAGGTTAATAAACAGTAGATTTTAGGTTAATAAACAGTAGATTTTAAGTTAAATAAACAGTAGATTTTAGGTTAATAAACAGTAGATTTTAGGTTAACAAACAGTGGATTTTAGCTAAATAAACAGTAGAACTGACCACTTTGACACCTTTTGACCCCCGTTGTGTCCTAAAAATTAATCCTAAAGCATAAAGCTCAACGATGTCCCCCTCCCACTCTCCACCCCCCCCCCCCCCCCCCCCCCCCCCTCCTCAATATTTATCACTCTGTATAAGGTCATTTTTCTCTCTGTGTTTATTATTGTGTCTATGATTTTAATGTTTAAGTAACCTTTTCCCTAACACCGCTTTCTTCTCATTATACTTTTCTACCCTTCACTGGCTGGTTTGGGGTGGCATTGTAATCTGTTTTTCAACCTTTGGTGGTAAGAATACCTCAGGTTCACAGGTGGCGTATCTCCATTTGATGTCAAGGCAGAACCGACAGAATCAGCACTGTCCCACTGATGATTCCGAGTCAGCAGACGAAAGGTGTCTAGGCAGGATATATCAATGGTTTGGTTTTCCAGACGGACTATTATGATCTTCGTATGCTGCTAGTGAAAGCTTTTACATACTGTTCTATCGTCCTTTTTTTCACTCCCGTTTTATTTCTCTCCGGATACTTTCATTTCTTTCCAAACGTATTGCTGCTGCGCGCACTTAAATGGCAAAGAAATCTGTGTTGGTTAGCATTGTTTTTTCTTTTTTCGTTGTATTACATTTTTTCTTTATATTCAATATTTCCATAATTGCTATCACCGTTCTTTTGTTACTGTCGTTGATATTGTTTTCATTATCACTGACCATTCATTTTAGCAAATATTTTCCTCTGTGCCCCTCCCTTTCCAATTTTTACCAGTTTCATTCTGCAAATGAAGGTGGAGAACGCATTTCCCATGGGCATGGGGAAAGAAAAAGAAAGGAAAAAGGTCGCTCTGTGTTTCTTTCTTTTTTTTCCTTTTGTGTTTATTTCTTCTTCTTTTTTTTTGACCTGTCTGAGGAAGAGCAGTAGATGGAATCGTGTTTTGTAACATTTTCCCCCATTCATTCGGCAGTCTAGTCACTTCAGGTTTACTCTCAGACCAGATGAGATAGTTTGTTGTTTCCTGCCACTGTGCTTTTACAGTGGCCTAATTCTTTATAGAATCACCCTGAACATGTTCATG
>CM031596.1:118079894-118094894 GCA_018398815.1 Conus ventricosus | reverse complement strand
CTTTGATATTTCTTTGTCATTACTAAAGAGGTCTTCTGACAAGGTTGGGGGGGGGGGGGGGGGGTAACAGGGCAATAAGATTTCTCTCTTCCTTTCCTGCAAACAATTAGTACACATTCATTCCCAGTTTTTATCAAATCAAAGGTTAACAACAACAAAAATCGTAACATTTCCTTATGTTCTCACACACAGGAGTAATGCAGTAAGGTTATATAAAAAATAAAAACTGTAAGACTGACTAGACCATCCACTCAATCAAATGATGACATTGTACCTTACTGATTTCTTCCACATGCAATGAATGATATTATTAATTCATATATTTCTTATAATGTATTATCTTAAATTTGGACTATCCTTCATCTGTCTAATTTTCAATGCTTCCGCGGTGAATTTCGCAACTGATATGATTACAAGTTCATCATCTGATGACAACACGACAGCGACAGTTTGTCTTTTCGCTATATCTAACTGGAAAAAATGAACAACTTGTCTGCACTTCATTATAAACAGTTACAGTGGAACAGACAGTGTTTTTTCGTCGTCAGTAATGTGTCTACATGCAGGACAAGGAGATTCTGTGGATGTTTCACATTCAAACCATCTTTTGTTCGCATTAAAACCTAAAGTTCTCAACCTGAATCTTGCGTAATTCATTCTGTGCCGTTCATTCGTTATGAAAGAGAGAGAGAGAGAGAGAGAGAGAGAGAGAGAGAGAGAGAGAGAGAGAGAGAGAGAGAGAGGAGAGAGAGAGAGACAAATTGTTCTCTATCAAGAACAAGACTAATACCTTTATAATCCATAATGTTGCGCTAGTGAAACGTGGTAATAGGAATGCAGAAGACAGAGCTTTCTGCAACGGTATGATGTTGTGACGCAGTGGGGCGAGCACTTTGGAGAAGCAATGCTTCATAGACAAAGCAGTACAAGTGAAAACAGTAGTGCTGTTGACATATACTATTCACAGTGGTGATAATGGCACTATTCTTTATCAGTAAAGACTGCGCATGCTCCACGGGTCTCACAAGACTCGCTTTAGTTTTGATTTGTGGACTTCTTCGTCTACTAGGCCCGGAGCCTGGCTGCCTTTTGTGGTCTGGTTGGTGAAACTGCGACACTGATTTACCTTAATATCCTGACTGTTAACAAACAAACAAAACAAACAAAAAAGGTAAAAGAAAAGAAAAGCAAGGGGAAAATCTCTGCTGGTTTTGAGCCTAGAGTTGTTGAGATGGCTCGTCAGATAAGTCGTGCGTTGTGTAACCCGGTTATCTGTGGTGGGCGCTACTGGTTAGTACTGGTTAATCTTTTATCAAAACCTACTTTGGAAGGAAGGACACACAACACACACACACACACACACACACACACACACACACAAAACACACACACACACACGCACGCACGCACGACACATACACACAGGCACGCACGCTTGCGCACGCACGCACAGACAAACAAACAGAGAGAGAGATGCATATTAAATATATGTGTGCGTGTGTGTGTTGAGAGAGAGAGAGAGAGAGAGAGGAGAGAGAGAGAGAGAGAGAGGGGGGGGGGGGGGGGACTTCATCGAACACTACATTGTATCCAAACCACGCCATCCAGTGCCATTTCCTCCAGAGATACAGATATAAATGAACGTATCACTTCTTTTTGAATGAGATATACCACATGAAAAGGACTTTTTTTTCTTTCATTGTAGGGTTGGGATTAAGGGTGTTCAAAATGTTCCATTAATTTTTTATATTCTGGCTCTCCGTTGCACTTCATTGAAAGAATAAACCCCGCAAGTGGGAGGTTTGTGTGCTGGGCGTTACAGCTGCAACCGTCCAGTGTGCCGTTCAGACAAATGACAGTTACACTGTGACAGCTGACTGCTGAGTTAGATGAACCGGACCGGCGAGCCACCAGGCGGCCGTTTCAGCACAAGCGTTTCAGGTGAAAGAACGATCATCCCGAGCAGGGGAAAAACTGTGTAGAAGCTCTTTGAAACAAACTAGCAGCAGTTGCCTCCCTCATCAGCTTCGGTGCTTTTTCATTTTTTTTATTTTTTTATTTATGTATTTATTTATTTATCGGTTTACTCATTCATTTATTTCTTCATTCATTCTTTCGTTCGCTCATTCATTCGTTCATTCATTCGGTTACTTTTTTTATTTATTTCTTTATTTATTATCGTTTTAGATTTTTGTTTATGTAATCATATCTATATATTTATCTATATATTTATCTGAACAGTATTTGAAACCTATGTTTTCGAATGTTTAGGAGGGGATTGATCAAAAACAAGGATAGGAAAGAAAAGGCCTCTTAATTTGCGGGGTTTACTACCAGGTTGTGTCCTTTAACTTACGGGTGTGTGTGTGTGGGTGTGGGTGCGGGCGTGCGTGGCGTGCGTGCGTACGTGCGTGCGTGCGTGCGTGCGTGAAAGCGTGCGTGCGTGCTGTGCGCGCGCGCGCGCGCTGCGCGATGTGTGTGTGTGTGTGTGTGTTGTGCTTGTGTGTGTGTGTGTGTGTGTGTGTGTGTGTGTGTGTGTGTGTGTTTTGCAGATTTTATTGGTCAGATTAACTCATAGTTGCACACACACACACCACACAACACACACACACACACACACACACACACACACACACAACACACACACACCGCAAAATTAAAGGGACACAACCCTGGTAGTAAACCCCGCCAATTAACAGGCCTTTTCTTTCCTATCTTGGTCTTATTCCAATCCCTCCTGAAAATGTGTTGTGTTGTGTGTGTGTGTGTGTGTGGTGTGTGTGTGTGTTGTGTGAGTCTGTGTGTGTGTGTGTGTGTGTGTGTGTGTGCGCGCGCGCACGCGCCCGTTTGTGAGTGTTTGTTGTCTTCGTGTAATGTGTATGCAAGCAAATGTGGCTATGCGTGTCGGCGGCACCCGTCCACTAATTTCCTCATTGCTTATGATTCGGGGGAATTTCCCAGCGGCAGCTATGTTAGTCTACAGAATGTGTACGAGCAGTCTGAGGCCTGATATTCAAATGGGGGGGCAAATAACGCTTCTGAAGGAAGAACACGCAGGAGACACTCTTATTCCCCGCCACCACACCGCAGAGAAAGCCATTCATTTTGCTGGCTCATTTGCCGAGGATTGTGTCCCTTTAATGGGCTTCTCAGTTGTTGTTGTTGTTGTTGTTTGTGTTGTGATGGTGGTAGTGGTGGTGGTAGTTGCCTGTTGTATTTTCAATTACTGTTGTCCTTCGTTTTTTGTTTGTTTGGGGTTTTTATTTCTTTAATTGCTGGCTCACTTTCCGTGGATATGCAGAACGAAATAAATGAACAGTGTGTGAAAGTCAGATAAGGAGGAAAAAGTGGAGACAGAACAGACAGACAGACAGAGTCTTGTATTCTCGAGAGAGATTTTTAACGGGAAAGAGCGTGAAAGTGATTAAGATTCAATAAGTTTCTTCTTATTCATTAACGATTCTTCTTGTACAAAGGCTAAATCAATAAACATCAGGTCATTTTCATTGTTCGAGGCTAATCATCAAGCACTGAAGAGCATTTTCATGTACGGGGTAAAACAATACGCACTGAAGTGCATTTTCACGTACGAGGATCATCCACTAAGCCACTTAAGTGCATTTTTTCATTACGAGTATAAATCAATAAGACTGAAGTGCATTTTCATGTCGAGGATAATCAATACGCACTGAAGTGGCATTTCATGTTGACCGGGGGGAGCAGAATCAACAGCCACTGAAGTGCATTTTTCATGTACGGGATAATCAATAAGCACTTGACGTGCTTTTTCATATACGGAGGATAATCAATAAGCACTGAGGTGCATTTTTATATACGAGGATATCAATAAGCACTGAGGTGCATTTTTTGTACGAGGATAAATCAATAAGTGCTGAAGGAGCATTTTTATGTATGAGGATGATCAATGGGCCTGAACTATAAAGGAAAACAAGAAATGTTCAATATCCATCACTCTAGCTAAATCTGTGGTTAGTATAATTCATTATAGAATATAAAATTGAGTGATTTATTTATAACTCATGATATTACTAATATTAATACCATCATTGCTACCGCAACTGCAAATTGAAATTTAAAAAACCCGGTTTCCCACTTTAAAAAAAAACAAAAAACTTGCGTGACCCGGATTCGAACCGGGGTTTGCGGCCAAAAACGCGAGGTCCTAACATAGACTATCACGGCTTGTTACGTTGAGGAGATGCTTTAAACGAATTGTTTGTGGAAGACATATGATATGCATGTGTTGTATTTAACTCTGTGTGTGTGCCCAGACATACAGATAGGGACATTTAAATGACATATGTGGGAACGTTCTTTCTTTGTTTCTAATGAAAAAAATATTGTCGGCCTTCTTCTTCCTCTTTTGTTTCCTTCCTTCAGATTAGTTTCATCCGTTTTTGTAAATGACACTATAGAATAGAAACTGATGAATTATGACTTCTTTCTTTTTTTTTTTGTTAGTTCCCACCTTCACAATAGCGGTCTTTACACACGCTGTCTGAGACCTCCATTTCGATCGTAAGGGATTGCAAACGTTGAAGCAGTAGGCCTACGTCAGGTTGATGAACATGCGCGTGGATACAATAAGCGCTATTCTTTATCTGGTGCGCATATATATGAAGTTTTGTGCGAGATGATGATGATGATGATGATAATCATTATTCCACGGGAACAGATAAGCAAAAAACACCATGCTTTTTTTCATCCGGCCTTGCCGTTAAGGGACTAAGTATGACTAGCGACGAAAACTTACAAACTTTTAACAAACACACCTATATTTACAACATTAAAAAGTTTATGCATTAACAGTTCAGGCGTAGCTGACTTTAAAAGGAAAAAAGAAACGATTTAAACAACCAAACAAGATAAGAAATTGATTACAAGAAAGAAAAGAGGTCAGCACACACAGATATATGGAATAAGCGATCTCTCCTATCGAAGGGGAAGGGCGTGAGAGAGAGAGAGAGAGAGAGAGAGAGGGAGAGAGAGAGAGAGAGAGAGAGAGAAGGAGGAGAGAGAGAGAGAGAGAGAGAGAATACATTCCTTTTGTACGAATAACATACAACAAACTGCTAAGAATAATCAACTAAGACCATTACAATGCATCAGATAATATCAACTTTGTTCTTTCCTTTTTACATTTTTATGATGTGGTTTATAAGGCAAAACGAGAACGATCAATCAATTATCAGTAAGCAGGCAATAAATTCCTAGCATCAATAATTATAACATTTATTTTTCATGATGGTACGTGTATATGTGTGTGTGGTGTGTGTGTGTGTGTTGTGTGTGTGGGTGTGTTGTGGCTGTTTGGTGTGTTGGTGTGTGTGTGTGTGGAGCGTGTGGTGTGTGTGTAGTGTGTGTTGTGTGTGTGGTGATGTGTGTGTGTGTGTGTGTGTGTGTGTGTGTGGTGTGTGGTGTGTGTGTGGGTGTGTGTGTGTGAGAGAGAGAGGGAGAGAGAGAGAGAGAGAGAAGAGAGAGAGAGGAGGAGAGAGAGAGAGAGAGAGAGAGAGAGAGAGAGAGATGCCATTATTATTTACCTTCCCATCTTTGTTGTTTTCTTCTTTACCATTCATACACTACCCAACTTTACAATAGTAATTAAGCGACAATCCATCGAAACGCAAGCCTAGTTAACGAACAGAGAGAGAGGAGAGAGAGAGAGAGAGAGAGAGGAGAGAGTGAGGAGAGAGAAGAGTACAAATTCCATTTTTCTAATCAAAAATCACATGCTAAAATTCTCTAAATTTGAATAAAGAGCAATAATCAATATGATCACAGTCATCCGGACACACATTTATTCCACCTTGCAGTTACAGTGCTCAAAGAATAAAAGTATATTTAAGAAATCAATCACTTCGTGACAAAGCCCAATAAAACCGCGACCACACATAGTCATTATCCATAATATGATTTCAATCATTAATCTAACCATAGTAACCATATCCTCACATTTATCATTATCTTGTTTTTTAAAAACATCAGCGGAAAGGAAACGGCGTCGCGTTCGTATCAGTTTAATATGCGCAAAAAGAGGTGTGGCCTGGGTCTATGTATTTTGTTCTAATAGCAATGGGTCTGCTGTGGAAATGTGTGATTAGTTTTTCCCTGAGGATTCGTTATATGAGTACTCGGAAATGTAGTGGAAGTGAATTCCAAACCACGCTACTGAGTAAGATAAGCTTTGATTTAAATAGATCTATTCTAGGTGTGGGCAACCTGAATTTGGTTTAATCCCTAGGGTTTATGCTAAATTTGGGATGAAGAGTCTAGTGGTGGCTAATCCCGATTGCAATTTTTTGCATTAGTGAACATTGTTGGACAGCAAACATTTCTTGTAACGGAAGAGCCCCGCTTTAGTATTAATCCCCTTCACTAAGACTAGATGATTTTAATAGAACTTGCTTTAAGTGCTCTTATGTAGACACTCATAAGAGGTTTCATGGCATTAGCACTAGCAGAATCAAATAGTGTTGAACAATTAATTGATTGAAGAGAGAAAACTGTGCGTGTAGGACCAATTTCCGGCTGAAGGTTTAGAAACTGCTTAAACTTGCACAGGGCTGATAAGTTTGTCTGGATATTGAATTTACCTCAAATGCCAGAAGGTGATGAGGACCACGAAGATTATTATCCAACCATATACACCTAGGAATCGATGGTATCCACCACTTCAATTTCCTGACGTATTGATAAAAACAGATGGGGTGCTGTGTGGTTATGTTTAGTCTTTCTCTGCCTTGTTGTTATCGCATAGTTTTGTTTTGTTAGGATTCAGTGAACATGTGATTTACATTGCCACCAATTATTAAGGTACTAGCATTCTTCTGTAATGAAGTGAAAACAGCTTATCCAAGCTGGGGCTACTTGTATGGACAGTGGTATCATCACAAAAGAGTTCACATGAATCCTCAATATAAAGGAGGGAGATCATTTATATAAACTGCGAACAGCAAAGGACTCACACAGAAACCCTGGGGTACGCCATGTTGGATAGGTCTACTTCTTGTAAATTGTTGTTGACACAAACGATTTGTTGACGGTTTTTAGGAATGATGTTATCAGTTGGAGTTTTCCTGTTATACCATATGATAAAAGCTTCCTGCATAACAATTTTGATGGTCAATGACATCAAAGCCTTTGCAAACTTCAACAAAAACAGTGCGCCCAATATTATATTCTCTTAAACTCTGGCTAGCATTGATTATAGGTTTGTAAGCGCTGTTATGAACAAGAATGATTTTTCATGAAATCCCGATTGATTTTTATTTAGTAGGTTGGAGGAGGCAAAATGGTGGCAAAGATGCTTATTTATGTGTTTTTTCCAAGGGCTTGGACAGAACTGGCAAAATGGCTATAGGTCTGTGTTCGAAGGTTCAAGATTTGTCTCCAGATTTGAAAATTCTAAAAGGGTATAACTTTTGCACTTTGAAACTGAGCGGGAAAGTGACTTTTATCCATGCATCAATTGTAAATGTAGGTAAGGAGTTTCACATATAACAGGTGCTGTTAGTTTCAGTATTTTTTCATCAATCCGTCAAGTCCGCGGCTTCCTGGTCTGATTTTAATTGGCATTAAAGCTTGGGCAAACTTCACTACCTGTCTTAGGTGAAACTGGTGTTGACTGGACGAATGTTAATAGCTTTGCAAAAAGTTTTTCTAATTTTGTAATTCATTTGAGTCAGTCATCTTTTCTTTGACAACGTGTTCTGCAAACAGTTGTACAGTGTTGGTTGAGTTCATTTGGTGTTATGCTGGTAAGGGACTTGTTTTGACTGGAAGTTTTATTTGTAAGTTACATTTTTGCTTGCCAGATGGACTTCGGAATTTCTTTTTTGTTGGCTAGAAGTTCACAGAAAAGTCATTTTTGCTGTCCGTATGAGAGTGAAAATGACTTTATTGTACGTTGCTTTTTCATCATCCGACTTCCTTCTGCTTCAAGCAGATCGTCGCGTAAGAAACAAGCAGGCTTGTATTTCATCATTCATCCACTTTGGTTGTGCACTATGTTTAACTCGAACGCGTTTTGAATGGCGCATTTGCTTGTCATTAAACAGGAATTAAACGTGTGTAGCCAGTACTCAAGCGCTCTTCTATCGGATCAGTGTAATTATAAACATTTATAAAGGGGGAATTCATGAGCGTCAGTGAGAAGGTATCTTCTTGGAACGTGTCCAAAAGATTCTGTAAGTGATATGTTTGTGCCAGTTTTAGGAATTTTGATTCCACTTCTTTTTCCACGTTAATGCATACTGGAAAGTGGTCGCTTGAATCCATGCAAGGCACACATTTCTCAATGACGTTTGTGGTTCAGAAAGGTAGATGTGGTCAATTAAATGTTTTGCTAGAAGTGAATGTTACTTGGTTGGCATGTCTATAATTTTGGGATAAGTTGTAGAGGTAGTTCCGATCTGACCATGATGTTTGGCACTTCAATAGCTCAATGTTTGAAATCCCTAAAAGTATTAATTCTGCTGGCATAAGCGATGCTGCAATCCATAAGCCGTAAACTTGTCCAATCCACCAGGCAGTTTTCCGCTGGTTTCGATATACAAATCCTATTTAGATTGGTTTTGTTCTCTTCAACTGCCTATTACTAACCAAACTGCTCAATTCCAAACCTTCAAGTCACTCACAAACGTTGGGCATTTAATGTTTCATATGAACGTAAAGTAATATGCTGTAGATTTGGATTCGGTGGGATCCTCTGCGTACAATATTGTAGCCAGAGATTTAGGACAGTGGATCAGGGACAATATCTGAAAGTCTTGATTCAGTGAAAGCCAAATATATGAAGGGTTTGATCTTGATTGTACAACATATAGTGGGTACTCCTGTAACTTGTTTTGTAATATGGTTTATTTAGATGTCCATACGTTAGTCCGTCTTCCTGTGGCCATTTTGAAGATGAATTGCACCATTTGTGCAACTAAAAACAAATATAGCACCTAAAAAACAAATATAGCAAGGAAACTAATCACAGAGTAACTTTTATTCAAGACTGGCCACAGCCTTTTAAACTTGATAAAGTCAGACAAATACATAGACGAAACAATCTAATAGTGGGGGAAAAAACAAGCGCAGGAAACAACTGAACTGTCTGGCAAAGAAACCAACATTTGGACTTGAGGGGGAGGGGACGAGGGGAGGGGAGTTTGAGATGGAGGTAACGGGAAATGAAATTTTAATAAATAAATTTTAAAAAAATGTTACAGATATGAAAACTCTTCGCTAGCTGCATAAGGGAAACCCTCGAATCCCTTTTGAAGGCAGATCTATTTGTATTGCCTGCTCCGGGTTTCGCCCGCTGGGGTCGGGACTCATCAGGACGACACGGCTGGCTGTGTCTGCGTCCGGCGTTCAAATGAGAGGACACAACCCAGTCCAGAATACTGTGGTGTTCTCTACCACATGGGTGCAAAAA
The DNA here is from genome assembly GCA_018398815.1 of Conus ventricosus. Lineage (NCBI taxonomy): Eukaryota > Metazoa > Mollusca > Gastropoda > Neogastropoda > Conidae > Conus > Conus ventricosus. The sequence continues at coordinate 118,085,449 of CM031596.1, read as the reverse complement.
AGAATCCAAAATAGCCCCCCAGAGCAGCGCAATACAAATATATCTGCCTTCAACAAGGGATTGCGATGGTTCCCTTATGCAGCTAAGCGAAGAGTTTTCATATCTGTATACATTTTTTTTTTAATTTAATTTATTTAATTTCAATTTTCCCAGTTTTCTCCATCTTCAAACTCCCCTCTCCCCTCCCCTCTCAGTCAAATCTTAGCAGACATTTCAGTTGTTGGGACTGCGCTTGTTTTTTTCCCCACTATTAGATTGTTCGTCTATGTATTTGTCTGACTTTATTCAGTTTAAAGGCATGTGCACAGTCTTGCATAAAAGTTACTCTGTGTAGTTTCCTTATGGGTGCAAAATCTAACCCCACTTGTTTACTGTTTATCGTTTACTGTTCCCTACCTCATTTCATTTCTGATTTTGTTTTGATTAAATTGAGGTTATTTGTTTCTGTCCGTCTGTGTGTTTGTCTTTTGATCTCCCTTGCATCTTTGGGTGGATCCTCAGGCGTAGGCTCAAAGACTGTCCCCTACATTTTTATATTATTTGCATAATGTCTTTAGTTTTACAGCAACTTTTTTTCCTCCCCACACTTTCATTTGGTTGCATTTACTACTCTTCGCTGGCTGCTCTGGGGGTGCTATTGGATTCTTTTTTGCACCCATGGTGGTGAGAAACACCACAGTATTATGGACTGTGGTGTGTCTCTCTTTGACGCCGGGAGCGCAGACACAGCCAGCCGTGTCTCCCTGATGAGTCCCGACCCAGCGGGCGAAAGGCCTCGGAGCAGGCAATACAAATATATCTGCCTTCAAAAGGGATTGCGATGGTTCCCTTATGCAGCTAGCGAAGAGTTTTCATATCTGTACATTTTTTTTTTAATTTAATTTATTAAAATTTCATTTTCCCAGTTTCTCCATCTTCAAACTCCCCTCCCCTCCCCTCAAGTCCAAATCTTTGCCAGACAGTTCAGTTGTTGGCCTGCGCTTGTTTTTTCCCCCACTATTAGATTGTTCGTCTATGTATTTGTCTGACTTTATTCAAGTTTAAAAGGCTGTGCCAGTCTTGAATAAAAGTTACTCTGTGTTAGGTTTCCTTATGGAGCAAAACATACCCCACTTGTTTACTGTTTATCGTTTACTGTTCCCTACCTCATTTCATTTCTGAAATATAGCAAGGATACACTTGAATACAAACTCAATGTGTCCGTATGGTATACACACACAACAACTATCTTCAATTCAAAAGGATAAGGAATATGAGAAACACGCAAGTGAAAACTACAAATAAGTGTGATACAACACACTTACACACCAAATCCAACAATGCTCAATGAAAAAGGATAATATGAATATGGAAAGGGACAAAGTTAAATTCACAAAGTTACGTAACACGCTTGTGGCAAGTGTCACCGAAGAAGTGTCACCGAAGCTTTATCTACACCACAGGTTTCATGAGCGTGCTCACACACCAATCAGGTACAATTAAAACTATGATATAAAGTCCTCGTTTTCTTCAGAAATGCTAATAATGTAGTTCGCAACCACTTTTTCTTCTTAGTTTATCAGATAGTCGGCAGATTCGGAATTACACAGTTCGCCAGATGCATATAGTTCAAACTCTGCACTTTCCACACGAGTGTATATATAACCTATAGCACACACGCACGCACGACGCACGCACCACACACACACACACACCACACACACTGATTCAAGTCTAAAACTGGCCATAGTTTGGTGGCAGTGCATGAAGTGTGGCCACTGCCAAAAAGCAGGTGGGAAGCTACGAGGAAAGAAGGGAATAAACATAGGAGGATACCACGGCGGTGGCCATCTGGGTAGTGGCTGTGGAGGCGAGGTGTAGGTCTCTCTACTACCATACGAATTAGTTCCCCGCATGGTAGTGGGCCCACTGTCCGGTCGTCGGAGTGGGTGGGGTGGGGTTTAGAGTGGTGGTAGGGAGGGGAGGAAAGACTTCCGAGTAGTGTGGGTCGGCCGGAGAATGGGGAAGAGTAGGAGGGTTGTCAGGTTGAGAGGACTGTGATGTGTGATTGTTTGTTGGTAACATGCGTGGAGTAGGTGAATGGACGGGAGGAGGAACGGGAGCGGTGATGCAACACGGGGGAAGAGGAGAGACGTCCAGTGGGGCGAGGCCTGTGGTCACTGCCCTCTTTGTGCCGATGCTGTCTGCCTGTTTCGTAGCAAACAGATTTTCAGCAAGGCGTGCTGTCCCTTTTCTCCGTTGGCAGAATGGCATTTTGGTACAATGCCATTCTGGGTGCACCACTGCTGGGGTGAAGACAGCAGTGTGGTCCCTGTAGTGCACACCCATGCCGTCACACACCTGCTGCAGGTTCCTGTTGCTGTGACGGATGACTGAATTGAAGGGGTGTCGTCCTCTGGCAGGCATGATAGCAGAAGCCAGCAGTGACGCTTTGGGAAAGACCCTCCCGCACTGGGAAAGAAGGTCTTTCCACTTGTCACTGCTGATGGCACTGTCTGCTAAGGCCTGGACTTGTGCACAGTCGTGGATCCCAACATGAACTGCAGCCAGTCTCACGGTAGTTGAGGACTCTGGCCACTGAGCCACTCAGTCAGCTAGGTCACTGTTAGGTCACTGACACACACTTTTTGGGGCTTGCTGTTGGGAGGTGAGGAGCGGCAGGGATCCACCCCTTTCACTACATCATCCCCAGCAGAATGGTAGTGGTGTCCTTAGTGACACTGACATGGTGGAGAGGGTTGGGGGTGGTGTCCTTAGTGACACTGACATGGTGGAGAGGGTTGGGGGTGGTGTCCTCAGTGACACTGACATGGTGGAGAGGGGTGGGGGTGGAGGTCTGCTTACTGAGGGACTCAGACACTGCTGTGGAGTCTGCTTTGCCTGCGCTGTGTCCACCGTCTGCATTGCTCTCTGTGGCAGCGGCACTCCGCGGGGTGGGCAAAATGGGAGATGATGATTTGGGGGTGGATGATTTGGGGGAGGGTGGTTTGGAGGATGCAAGTCTTGGAGGAAGTTTGTGATTTGAGGAGGGGGGAAGAGGTTTTTGTGTGTTTTGGGCTTGTAAGTGCAGTAACTGAGTGGTGATGGCATCTATATCAATCTTAATGTGTGTCTTGCTTCTTGTAGTGCTGCACGAAGGGCCGAAACTTCAGCTTGTATGGATTGTGTTGTTTGTAAAAACTCTGCCTTGGACACACAGTCATCATGGCAGCAGCACACATCTGGCATGTTCCCTGGCTTTGAAGCTTGGTCACCGTCTTGTCACTGGAAACGTTTTCAGTGTCTGTGGTGGTGTCGCTGCTAACGCTTTCAGTAACTGCCGTGAAAGTGGTGTCTTGTTTGGGAGAGGGGAGGGGCATGACTGAGTCAGGTGGGGCAGGGGTCACAGTGGAGGATGGTGAGGAGGGGGGTGAATTTTCAGTAGAAGTGGGGAACTGTGAAGCCTGTGCACTAACGCTGACTTGACCCGTGACGGAAGATGGGCTCAATGAAGGGCAGTGGAGGGAGGGGAGTTCTGTCACTGGGTGAGAAGAACTGGCCTTAGCTGGTGAAGGGGGGGGAGGAGTGGAGGGGGGATGCTGAGTGTTGGCAGGATGGAGCGGTCAAAGGGCGGTCTGTATCTCCTTCCTCCTCACTGCTATCAGCCCGCGTAATTGGAGGGATAAGCACACAGCGCGTGGTCTCCTTTCGCGGTCGCACCAGTGCTGGCCTCATCCACTGCACACACCCCAACTACGCTGGTCGTCGCTGCTTCCATGCCTGGCACGCACATGTGTGTGATGGAGAGTGGGTCAGAGCACGCAGTCACACCCAGTGTGTGTACAATAGTACGCAGCCTGTCGAACTCCTCATCGACCCACTGTAGACATGCTTTCCCTTGTATAAGAATGGTACCAGTTGTATAGTATATATGCATCTTAAGAATCTTGACTTCCTCTGATCTCATCTCTATCGTAGATTGGCAGAGGTCTGAGGGAATTGGAGAGATGGTGGTAAAGTCTTCAGAGCAGTCATATTCTTTGTGTTGTGCACGGTAATTTTTCCATGTGCATTTTACTCCTGTAGGTGTGTATTTCCCCATGTATCTGTGATGTAGTGCAAACCTCCAGTGGGGCATACACTGTTTAACACATGTAACTGTTTTCTGTATTGGATCAAGCGGTATCCGTTATCTGCTCGAGGTTACCCCCACACACAATATACCGGTGTCTTTGGCCGGGGATCGAGTAGGGGGCCCCCATGGGGGCTCAGGGGTGGGAAAACCAAACCCCGACCATCAAACTGGGCCCCCTACGCTCCTGCAGCCCCCCGGGGCCCCGCACCCGCCGGGGCCGGGCCCCGGCGGGGTTTTTCCTGGAATTTTTTTTTTTCCCTCCTTAATTACACACAAAAACATGACGCGAAGCACTCTTGGGCCCCACCTTTTACACAATTTTTTTGAAGTGAATTTTTTAACATAAGAAAATATTTTTTGGAGAGAAGAAACCGATGGGGGGGGAGAGGGGAGAAGAAAGAGAGAGAGAGGAAGAGAGAGAAGGAGAGAAGGAGAAGGAGGGGGAGAGAGAGAGAGAGAGAGAGAAAGAGAAAAAAAAATTTCTTTATTCGGGGTGTTTGAAAACGCTGATGTGTTTTTTTTTTTTTTAATCCATCCTTGCCCTGAGGTGGACGACAAATGCAGTGAAATAAAATAATATATAAAAAACAAAAAAGGTTTTAAGCGTGCAATCAAAATGGAACTTTAAATAAAAAGAAAAGGAAAAACAAAAAAAAAAAAATGAGGGAAAAGAAGAGGGTGGGGGGGGGGCATAAGAAAGGCGTAAATCACAGCAATTAGATGATAAAACAAAAATAAAAAAAATATCCAAAGTATAAGCTTACACATTTTTTGGGAACACAGAGAAAGACAGGCAGAGAGGGGAGAGAGAGAGGAGGAGAAAAAAGGGGAAAAGGGGGGGGGGTGGGGGGGGGGTAGAGGAAGGGTGCGGGAGAAAAAAACATGAGAAATAGGAAAAAGAAAAACAAAGAAATGTGTAATCATTTTGATAGGGGGGAAATATTAAAATGTACGTGAAACAAAATGATAGCAATTAGAGAGAGAGAAGGGGAAAGAAAAGGAGAAAAAAAGGGGGGAGAGAGAGAGAGAGAGGAGAAAAGGGAGAGAGAGGAGAAGGGGGGGGGGGGAACAAAAGAAATGGAAAAAAAATAACAAGGAACAAGAGGAAGACGACAGACAAAAGACGCGGCAGAGTCCACATTCGTGTGTTGGTTGCACTAAAAATAAAACTAAACGCAAATTTTAAACCATCCAACACAAAATTTTCCGAAAACCCAGTACAAAAAAAAAAAAAAAAAAAACCTATTCATCAGAAAATGTATGAATGTTGATATGCAACCCCAAGTTTTAACCCCCTCCAAAACGATTGAAGGGGGGAAAAATCTATGGCAGCAGTACAACTCGTTTAGTGTGAAATGCAGAATTTGAAAAGGGAAAAACGGGAGGGGGGGGGGGTTGGGGGAGGGGGGCGATAGTCGTTGGTAGACGCCGGATCGTGATC
>CM031596.1:118039173-118059787 GCA_018398815.1 Conus ventricosus | reverse complement strand
GACTTCGACTTGGACTTGAACACACACACCACCACACACACACACCGCACACAACACACACACACACACACACACACACACTCACACCACACCACACTGAAAAACCGTACGATTACAAAAACCTCATTCACGAACAACAGTGTAAGTCAAAACACCAAACGTGACGGTTGTTGTTGCAGAACCTGATCGTGGAGACAGTGCACCACGGTCTTGTCTATGTTGATCCTGGTCTTCGCGGTCCTGCCCCAGTTTCGACCCAGTTTGTCACTCGCGTGGGCTTGTCTGCCTCCTGCTCAACATCGCCCCCCCTTCCCCCCGCCCTCTTCCGCCGATCGGAGGAACCTGTGATGCTTCTCCGCTCCACGCCTGCCACGACGTGAAGAGTCCGTCACCACAATATTTCAGGTGGGGTCGCTGGACTACTGGGGCTGGCCGGGCATGTGGCTGCCTTGTTTTCCTCTTCCCGTCCCTCCCCGCCCCCCCCCACGATCAGTTCTACGGAAACTCGACCTTGACCATTTTGGTGGCCCGTGTCCTTCGTGGAGTGACGTCCTTGACCTGGTGGCCCAATTGTGTCGAAGGCATGCCCAGAGACTGTACGCGCTGAAGACGCAAATCCGGACATCACAAAGTGAGATTGACCTGATTCACCTCCGTCGTGGATAGATTCATCGTGTCGGTCGCTGCCGAGTCGGATTGTTCGCCATAGGTGGTAGAGGCCTGTACCAAGGTGTTCTACGTGAAGGCACGGACAGCGGCCTCGGACTGCACACTCTTCGGCAACCTCACGCTGTACGACGGCACGAGCTCCCTTCCACGCCCACCTCCTGCGGAAACCCCCCAGTACACGCTTCATGCTGCCCTCGTCAACCATCCTCTCCAAGCGGATTCTGCTACGTGGTGGGTATGGCGGCCTGCAAGGTGCGCGCCGGCAGATCCCGTGCTTCGCTGTGCCCTTGGTGATGGCCACGCCCGTGCCTTCGCCTTTCATGATCCTGACCTACTCCCCGGAGAACGCCAACGACGCGTGTTGGCGTTGCTCGGTGCCCTGGCCGCGACCATAGAGGACCTGTCGGGGTTTCCTGAGGTCTACAACGTGGTGATGTGGCTGGCCCTGGGCTGCCCTCAGCTAGTCTCTCTTACCTGCTGGTGGGCCGGCACGTTGTGGACTCAGCCAGGGGCCAAACTGGCACCAGCCAACGGTAAGGATGGATGAGATCCTGTGTGGGTGTGTGGGGGGGGGGGATTGATGATGATGATGATGATCATGCTGATTGCTGGTGGTGGTGGTCTGGTGGTGGTGTCGCAGCTGCGATGAGTTGGATGTTGATGACTATGTGGGATGAATGTGATGTGAATGAGGCTGTTGTTTCTCATGAGGAGGATGGAGGAGGAGGAGGAGGAGGAGGAGGAGGAGGAGGATGGTGATGATGATGATATTGATGATGATGATGTGATGTTGATGATGATGTTGATTCTTCATCATATCCAGTGATGATGCTTGTTTTTTGGCTATGGGTTGTGGCACCCCCAGTAATTCGTTATTTACCAGATGGGATTTGTATGACTGTTTTTATTCCCAGCTGTTAGCACAAGGACCTAATATTAGATTCCTCATCGTAGGTATTCATTTGTTTATCCGCCAGCTTTTAACCTCTGCAGTATTGATGGTCCTCAATACTTAGCGGATGTGGTGTTAGGTATATGGACTGGTCCGCACGCGATGACACCTCTTGATGAACTTTGAAACTAAAACCACCTGTTTGAGGGAGCGGCCCCAAATCCGTGTTTCGCGTGTGTATTATTTATGAGGTGGTTTGTTTGGGTTTTCTGTGGGGGTTTATGTTGTTTTGTTTGTTTTGTTGTTGGAGGTAGTGTTTTGTTTTGGGGGAGTTTTTCTCTTGTGGGAGGGGGCGGGCAGATACATGTTAGATGCATATGACTGCTTCATAGAGGCACCTGCCCCCCCCCGCCCTGACCGTTGCTATGGAATCTTTCAAAATTGTATATTCTTATCAAACCTCTAGCCCTTGGTATACACACACAAAGGGGGATTAAGTACTTGATTCATTGTCGGCCTAGGCATGCACGTGAAAAAGGTGAAATATTTGAATGTCCAGTGCACTGCGGATTTGGGGGGCCCGGGGGAGGGGGTGTCAAGTATTTGTATCTGTCTTGTGTCCAGGTGTACGCTTAGAGGAAGACAGTCACCCGCCAAACTCTTTATAACTCTTTTTTTCTCAAGTTTTGGAGAGGGGGCTTTGGGAGGGGGCGCGAGGAGGGGAAGTATCTTACCTTACGTGGAAGGATTCAGGGGGGAGGAGAAGTGGGGGGGGGTGCTGGAGGGGGAAAGAGGGGTGACTGTCCATCTGCTACCAGACGATCGGACAAAAATCACAACCTTACTGGGGTATATCGGGTGAGTGGCATGGGGGAGGGGGGGGGGGGGTGGAGCACTTCTAACAGTAACCTGGAAAATCCAAGAAGGTGTATGTGGGGGGGGGGGGGGGTGGGGTTTCCAACATTTGCCTGATGTAAGAGAAATGGTGGTGGAGGCCTCCCCTATTGCTGGAAGAGCCAGCGTGAATTTCAACGGTTTTCCAGGATTCGGGGGGAGGGGGGGGGAATAGGGGGTGTAGGGGAGGATGGCGGGGAGTATTCCAGTCGTTAAGCTCTTGTCACAGACGTTGCGAATTCTAAGTATGCACGCGCCGTGTGTGTGTTTGTATGTTGTCTGTCTGTCCGGTCTGTCTGTTTCCGTGTCTGCTGTGGTGTTTGCGTCTGTGTGTATGTGTGTGTCTTCTGTATGTGTGTGTGTGTGTGTGTGTGTGTGTGTGTGTGTGTACTGTGTGTGTGTGTGTGTGTTGGGTGTGTGTGTGTCGTAGTGCGTGCGCGCGCGCGGGCGCACGTGTTGGTGGGTCTGTGGTGTATGTATGTGTGTCTGTGTGTTTGGGTCTGGTCTGAGTGCGTTGTTTCGTGTCTCATGTCTCTGTGTGTGTCTGTGTGTCGTGTGTAGTGGTCTCTGTGTGTGTCCGTGTGTCTGTGTATGTGTGTGTGTGTGTGTGTGTGTTGTGTGTGTTGTGTGCCGGTTTGTGTGTCTGTGTGTGTCTGTGTCTGTGTGGATGTGTGTTGTGTGTTTGTGTGTGTGTGTGTGTGTGTATAGGTGGTGTGTGTGGAGTGTGGTCTGTGTGTGTGGGGGTGTGTGTATCTGTGTCCCTGTGTATGTGTGTGTCTTTCTGTGTGTGTGTGTGTGTGTGTGTGTGTGTCTGTCTGGTCTGTCTGTTGAACTGTCTGTATGTCTGTCTGTCTGTTGTTTCAGCCTGCTCAACACGTCCCTGTCTGTCTGTGTGTTGTTGCAGCCTGTTCAACAAGTCCCTGTACTGCGGAGTGTTCCAAGCAGTCTCTGGTCTTCCATCGGTCCGTGACCGTAGCCCAGAGGGTCTGACAAGGTTGGAATAAAGTCTCATCTTTCTGTCAAGCTGGTCCCCCTCTCATCGCATCACGTCCTTACTCCCTGACTCCTTTTCTTTCTCTCTCTCTCTTCTCTCTCTCCTCTTCTTCTTCTCTCTCTCTCTCTCTCTCTCTCTCTCCTCTCTCTCTCTTCTCTCTCTCCTCTTTCTCTATTTGTTTCTGTCTGCGCGCGCGCATGTGTGTAATGTATGTGCGTGTGTGTGTTCGCGTGTGCATGGTTGTGGTGTGTGTGTGTGTGTCTGTGTGCTCGTGTGCGTGTGTGTGTGTGTGTGTGGGTGTGTGCTGGAGTGAGTGCCAGTTTCTCGTGCATAAATGTGTGCGTGCATGCGCACTCTGTGTGTGTGTGTGTGTGTGGTGTGTGTGTGTGGGTGTGTGTGTGTGTAGTGTGGGTGTGTCGTGGGTGGGTGTGTGCCTGTGTTTTGTGTTTATGTGTCTGTGCTGTGAGTGAGTGCAGTTTCTGTGCTAAATGGTGTGTGCATGCGCCACCTCTGTGGTGTTGTGTGTGTGTGTGTGTGTGTGTGGTGTGTGGTGTGTGTGTGTGTGTGTGTGTGTGCGCGCACCTCTGTCTGTGTGTGAGGTGTGTGTGTGTGTGTGTGTGTGTGTGTGTGGTGTGTGTGTGTGTGTGTGTGCGTGCGTGCGTGCGTGCGTGCGTTGCGTGCCTGTGCGGGCGTGTCCGTGCACGCCTTGTGAATTTCTCGAAGTAAATAGAGAGAAATAAAGCAAGTAGGCTGAACAAAAGATGAGGATCAGAGAAGTAGTATACATACACTTCACATGAACACAACCTGAACTATCCCAGCTAAGAGTCAAGAAGGACAGGAAGTTCAGATAAGCTGGAAGTTTATGATCGAAGATTATATGGATATGGCTCATTTTCTGGAACCGACCAGTGCAAATACAGCAACACAAGCGATGTAAAACAAACATTGTTACAGTATTAAAGAAACATTCGGACAAACACAAAACGTAACCTTTTCGAGGCAAGAAATACATCTTGATAGTGTGTAACATACATCCTAAAAACAAACAAACATGAGTGACACGTTTATTCATACGCTTTGAAACGGTTTTTACAATTAAACTCAAGCATAGCGAGACAACCTACTTACTCTACATGCGTCGATATGTACTGTATCATCAGACATTCTGATATAGATAATGATAGCTGAATGATGAAATTGTTTGGGGGAGGGGGGGGGGGGAGGTTGTTACTTTCCTCTCGAGTTCATACTTAGGGCCGGTGTATCGGCGTATTTACGTGAAGAAGTCGATGTGGAGGGGGGGGGGGGGTGATATACTATCCTCTGTGTCTATCCTTTGCCTGTCTATCGGCTAATGGGCTTGATGAAGCGTTTCGGATGGAGTGGTGGGGTAATAACCATCCTTCGTTTTTGTGTCTCGCCTCAGCCTGTCTATCGGCTAATTGACTGATGAAAGTGACATGGGGGGGGGGGGGGGTATGATAATCGTCATCTCTTGGCCCAGACTCAGCCTCTGGTTCGCGCCCTGGGCAAACGTGGAGGTGCTGAAGGAGGTAGGCGGAGTACCATTTGTCTGCAGGACAACATCCGGGATCCGCACTGGACCTGACCACCATGGTGTACGTGGGCGCCACCATGCTGCACGAGACGCGGATCGTATTGATTCTGATGATCCGCTCCAATAGTCAGGTCAGTACTACCAAGACGGTGAACCAGTCGTTTGAGTCTTAGTGTGGTGCGGTTGAGGCGTACGTGTTGGCTGTTGAGTCGTAAGTGGGTTGCTGTGGTGTCGTTCGTGTGTTGCGGGTGTATCCGTAAAAGTGTTCTGGTTATGGATTGCAAATGTGCTTTTTGATTTCTTTCGCTTTGGGCTGGGGCGGTGTTGGGGTGGCTGCCCGCTTATGGCTGAAAGCATCTTCGTTTTGAGGTGATTGTTGATTGTACGTGTGTTTGGTTTTATTGGTTTGCTGATAATATGGTTGTTATGTCGGTGTAAGGAGGTGTGGGGGGGGGGGCAGGCTGCTGCGGGGGGAGGTGCCGGAGCAGGAGGAGGTGGGTGGTGGAGGTGGTGCTGTTGACTGGGGTTGTTAGGGAATTTGGGTGGTTGGAGTTTGGTGAGCATGTGGTGCGCCTGGTTGGGCGCAGCGCATGCATGTGGGGCTGCCTGCTGATGCTTGCTGCTATATGCAGCTTATGCTTCAGATGAAGATTGCACTGGTGGGGCCACAGAGGTCATATTGGGGGGGCGGTGGCCTGTTGGTTTGCTTCCCCCCCCCCCCCCCCCCCCCCCCCCCCCCCCCCCCCCCCCCCCCCCCCCCCCCCCCCCCCCCCCCTCCCCCCGTCCACCCCCCCCCCCCCCCGCCTCCCCTCCCCCCCCCCCCACCCCCCCCCCCCCCCCCCCCCCCGCCCTAACCCCCCCCCCCCTCCCGCCCCCCCCCCCCCCCACACTCCCCACTACCCCCCCCCCCCCCTCCCCCCCCATACCCCTCACCCCCCCCGAAAAATAAAAAAAAATAAAATTTAAATAATAAAAACATTTCCACAAAACTCGTTAAGAATTGCAACAAAACTTGATGGAAGATGGAAGGGCCTTGGACAAATGCATTTTTAATGCAGCAAGATTTTGCTGGCAGCAAATTGTCTCGAAACCCAAACAAAGTTCAGCTTGATATTTACTTTTTGATATCCGGTTGCTTAGTCCAAACGTTTTGCGTGGAACATTCAGCACTGTTGGTGATATAAAACCGCTGGCATTTAGTATTGTTTCTATTTCCTTTTTTTAGGGCGCAAAGGAAAGATACTCTTTCAGTCCGTACCAAACTAATTCTTCCATAGCCAAAATGTGTTGTGTTCCCCCTTGAGCTGACGGGACTATAAGATATCCATTTTTAAGCATGTATGCCGAACCTAACTCCGCCTGGAGACACTTTTGGGGTATCATGCCGTCCCAAGACACGGAAGGAAGGAGGGTTGGAGTCCGGGGCCCGCTACTCCAACCGTAAAAACTAAACCACTGCTACAAAATACGCCCAACCAGAATCTAATCGACACCTAAGACCTTGATGAAGGGATGGGGTCTTTTGACAAAGAAGATGTCTGACGCATGCGGTGAAGCCCGAATTCTGGGGATGCCACATGGGCCGACCACTTTTCTTTCAACTAGGCAGCCAACATCGGAACATGGCAACGTCAGGACCCATGTATGTATGAGACAGGTAAGAACATTCCAAGTAGCGTCAACTCAGAGATGATAGAACTACAACCTACCCTGCTTGGAGTCGGTCGAAACTAGCTTGGACACAGTCCGGACTGAAACGATTGACCACGGGGGAGATCGTTGCTGTACTCAGGACGATGAAGAGGACAAATGCACCCCATACTCAAGGAGTCGCACAGAGGTTATTTAAAACAGGTCAGAGAGCGCTTATTGGATGGGAAGCTCATGGCCCAAGATTTCTTCCGGATCCTTAGAATCATGAAGAAGATCAACATGAATGTAATACAGTGCTATGCACCTACAAATGACAGCGAGGAAATTGACAAGGACCAGTTCTATAGAGACTGGCAGTCCTTCATAGATAAATAACAGAGAAAGGTCATTCACCATCCTGTTGGGGGACTTTAACGCCAAGATCGGAAAGGACAGCATAGTATGAGGACCATCATGGGAAGCCATGGACTGGGTGGGGACATGAACGAGACGGTGAACGACTGGCTGACCTATGTCCATCAAAAAACTTTGTCATCGGTGACAGCGGTTTCCCCCCACCCCCCCCCCCACAAGAACATCAGAAGGCCACCTGGGTTTCCCCATACCCACTCAACAGGAAACCTCAGATTGACCACATCTGCATCAAGAAGTAATATCAGAAGATCCATGCAGGAAGTGGAAGGCAAGAAGAGGAGCAGACGTGCTTCAGACCACCACCTCATTGTGACACGCTTAAAGTGAAGTTAAAGAGAATTGGATGACGACCACAAGCTGTACGACACAAGTTACAACACAGCTCTCCTGAGAGACATAAACAAGATCCAATAACTATAGAAACATTTTAGGCAAACAAGTTTCAAGTACTGCAAGAATGCTAGAAGAGGAAGACGGTCATAGAGGACAAGTGGAGGTGATCAAGGTGGCAGTAACATCAACATACAGAAGTGCTTGGGCCACAATAAGCTCCAATCACAAGGATTGGATTCTCGGCAGACAGCCTATGCAAGATCCAACAGAGGAAAGAGATGAAGAGGCATTCAACGTAAGCCGAACAAAGAAGCAGAGAAGGCCCAAAGCACAAGCAGAACACACTGAAGCAAAAAACAAGCAAAGATGAGCATCAGAACAGACAAGAGGATAATATGTAGATGACTAGCTACAGAAGCCGAACATGCAGCAAAAACAGGGAAACATGATAGGACTGTACGACACCACATAGAAGCGGGCAGGCAAGTATAGGAGGCCAGAACGACCAATAAAAGACGGAGAGGGAAGGCAACTGCAGGAGAAGTGAAGCTGAGGTACAGATGGGTTGAGGCACTTCGAAGAGCTCTTATAACAGACCTCGCCAGAGAATCCGCCAGACATCGAAGAGGCCGATTAAGACCTTGCCCATTAGGACTGCGGGGCACCAGGCCCAAAGAAGAAATTGGGCAGGCCAATTCTTACAGTTGAAGAAACGGAAAGGGTCTAGGGTCTGTCAACATTCCTGCAGCAGGCGTGATGAAAGAGCATAGAGACGGGTTGAGCTTGACAGTGCTTTGGCCTCTCTTCAAGAGTTCTGGGAGGAGGTGATATGTGCCAGCAGATGGAAGGAGGGATTCCTTATCAAGATTTCCATGAGAGGCGACCTTGGTAACTGAGCGAACTAAAGAGGAATAACACTGATGTCAGTGCCAGGAAAGGTTCTTCTACAGAGTCTTTTTGGTACTGGTTAAGGATCCCACGTTGTTGCTCACACTCGCGAACCAGCAGTACTTTCGCCGACGCGATCTGCACAGACATAGATCCAATGCTTCGCATCATTGTGGAGCTAATGGAACGAGTGTAACTCATCCCTGGATGTCAACTTTTTCGGACTACGAGAAAAAGCCTTTGAACAGGTGTAGACCGAGACTGTGAAGCTTCTCCGCATTATGCTGGGCCGGTAAGATCACTCAATCATCAGAAACTCGTACGGGCTCTGTCCTGGCAGAGTCATCCATGGAGGGCAGCTCACGAGGCATTCGAGTGAAGGACTTGGTGTCAGACAAGGGTTGCATGCTTTCACCATTTCTATCTTTACAGGCAATACGACTGGATCATGAAGACCTAACAGATCAAAGATGGAAATTGGGCATCCAATGGACACCCTGGAAGCAGCTCGTCGACCTGGCGCTACTCTCGCACACTCAACAGCAGATGCAAGTGAAGACATGCAATGTAGCAGCCAAATCAGCACAAGTAGGCTCATCATCCATAAAAGGCCAAGAGCAAGATTCTCAAGGCCAACACTGTTCAGCAACAACTCGATCGTGCTGGGATAGCGAGATGCTAGAGGTAGGTAGATGCACTTTAACCTACCTGGGCAGTGTCATCGGACAGCAGGGCGGCTCAGACGCCGATGGTAAGAGCAATGATCGGAAGGCCAGGACAGCGTTCGTACAGCACGGAATATCTGGAGCTCCAAGTATTCTGTCAGTCAACACCATAAGTCAGGCTCTTCAACACGAACATCAAGGCAGTTCTACTACACGTGAGCGGAGACCTGGAGAAGTACAGTAGCCTCCACAAGAAAATGCAGGTGTTCATCAACATCGGCTACTGCGCAAGTTTCTCTGCATCCGGTGGCCAGCAACTATCAACAAATGAGCTCTGGAGAGAACAAACCAGCTGACACAGAACAGAACTCAAGAAACGACGTTGAGGTTGGATTGGACATACGCTGCGGAAGCCTGACGAAACATCACAGACAAGCCCTAACATGAAACCCCCAAGGAAAACGAAAAAGAGGTCGGCAAGACCACCTGGCGCAAGTGACCTGGATGCAGACATTAGCGAATTATGGGGATGACTTGGAACCAGCTGGAGAAAAGAGCCACGACATAGAGGCCTGGTGGTTCCTTGGTTGGCGGCACGGTACCTCAGGAGGGATGATAGGCGCCGACGATGATGATGATGATGATGATGATGAGTAATGATGATGAGATGTCGAACCTAGGTTTTATCCCCACTTTTTTTTTTTTTTTTTTTTTTTGGTGTGTTTGTTTGTTTGGGGGAGGGGGCGGGGGAGTGTGGTAGGTGGGGTAAGCTCAGTTCAGTTCAGTGGGTATTTTAACGTCTGTTCGTCACTCGCATGATATCAGACGGACTTTTAAATGGGCAACAGAGATCAATGAGAATGTCTGACCTACTGTCTCTTGTAATTGCTCCTCACCTTTATCCTCAACCATGTTAGAATCTATAGAACTCTACACTTAGGATACTTCTGAAAATACTTGTGCTACAACTTACAAAACCAAACAAAAAAGATAAGAGGGGCGAGAAGGGGATTGATATTAAGCTTTATATGTTGGGTGCTCATGTGGATCAGGGTCCTTCGATCTAGGCAGGATTGTAACGATCTCCCGAGGGCCTTGAATTGTCACGACCGACCCCCTGGAGGTCAGCCCTGACAGGATCGGTTTAGATGGGAGCGAAAGGCGAGGGACTGACCTCACACGCCTTCGCAAGAGGACACACAGAAGGATTATGATACAAACCCATTTTATTCACATTCAAAAAACACGAAATCACAATATATATATTTCAACCGCACTTCCGACACATCCATGCACTATCTCAATTCAAGAATTCGAACACGACAACAGCACAATCACAATAAAGAATCTCAATACATGGCTTACACAATCATATCATAAATAAAATTATTTCCAGAATCCCATCCCTTGCCCTCGTCATGCAGTGCTCAAAACTCCTGCCTCTTCAAAGTTACTGGGAACACCCTGTCGCACTGGGTGCCCCAACGGTTTCGGTTCTTGAAGTGTGTTGTTCAAGGCCGACTCCTTGACACGCACAAACAGACGGTGAGAGGCGCGGTCCAGGGAGGAGGGACGACGGGCGCGTTCGCGTCAGGTCCCTCGACGGGATCAGGACCGTCCAGCCAAGGCCACGCGGGCTTTTCCACCAGTACGTGGCTCAACAGTGCGTGGTCCCCACCAGGGGCGTGGCCCAACCAGTGCCGCGTTACAACCATGGCTGGATCGCGTCAGCGCGTTACATCCAGTGCGCCCGTCCAACCAGCGTGCGTTACCAACCAGTGGGCAGTCCAACCAGTGCGTGGCCCCAACCAGTAGCGTGATCCGGGTGAAGTTCCCCGGGAGGTGGGAAAAGGTTAACTGGGAGGTAAAGTAGGAAAGGCGGGCACTGGAAACCCGCTAGTCAGTACTGTCTGACATGCTGTTAAACTTAACAGCCATCGCATGATGGGCGAGGGCGAGGGAGGTCTAATAAATACACCCACATAGCTCACACAGACCTGAGCATAACGCGGCAAACCAACCAAATCAGGAATGTTCGTTATCGCGTCCTCTCATGACGAAGAGGTATGAGACTGCATTAAAATTAACAGGTATTAAACAAATATGAATTTTCTTCATCCTTTCTCTCACTCACGTTTAACATTTTCCTTTTCTAGGATTTGATCTTATAATGCATCCAGGGCTTTACATCTGCCACCTCTTTGCAAATATAATAATTCTAATTGCACAATTATCCCACTTTTTATGGCATACATTTCAATATAACACAAATTTCATAAACCACGCACTATCCCAAATACGACTAATACATGCGTACGCACGCTCGGCGAACATAAAACTGTTCTGCACACCACAAACAGACGGTGGTCAGATGATATAAGAGTCCGGCGAATGTGACAGGGGCGGACGAGCGAGACCAAGCAAGTTCCAAACCCTGAATCACCAGGCTTCTCCCTCCCCGCCGACTACCGCATCACCCAAATGCATTAAAAAGGAGAAATGACTTTTAAGATTAGAATTTTGACTGGCCCAGGTTAAAGATTGAATTAACCAGAAAAAGTGGTCTCAAACAATATTTCTTTTTTAATTTTGAAAACCAAAAACAAATTGCGCAAAGAGAAGAATTAGCCGCTAACATCAAAAAAAAACCACAACAACAATTAATCCACGAAAACTGATGCTTAACAGTACCGTGGGTGATCCAAAAGAGGGCGGGTCCTAACGACTCTCTCTGCTCTCTGTCCAGTCGACCGAGAGGTACAGCAGCGAAGATGCGGAAAACGATGAAGTGATGTCTCTCTCCTACAGGCCGACTGTAGGAACTGAAGGTACCGACTGTACCTTCGTCGATTCGGTGAAGAACCAAGACCGGAGCAGGGCTCACCAGAGACATCTTCCGATCGAGTGAGAGAAAACCTGACCCTAACGATGGCCGGCCAACATGCCACCTAGTATCGGTGAGGAGATTACCTCTCCTAGAGGAACTTGCACGTTGCGGCAGGTGGAAAGACAGGTGAGAGGCGATAGACAGACAGTACAAGAAAATGATACCAGCCTCCCGTGAACCTGCAGGAGAATTGCACGGGCAGTGGAATTAGAGAGAGTGAGAGAGAAAGTTAACCTAACCTCAGCTGAAACTACACCAAAGGTGAACCACACCACAAGCCACATTACGGGTCGGGATATACGTCAATAACGACGACAACAACCAAATGATACAAATTCCACCATCCTAGTTGGGTCAATCGTCGTAGGCCTCGTGATCCGACTTACTCGTGACAAACCCCCCCTTCTAATAAGCATCTGTTTCTCTGAGATACAGTGCTCCTTTGAACCTTGAGCATGTGCAAATTCACAGCAATGGACCGAACCCAACCCTCTGTGACCTGATAGAGTACGGACAAACTCCCCCAATATCAAACAGTCCACGATAGAATTCCACTGGGTGATACATAATACTACATTTATCAAACAACTAAGCAAAACCTTCCAACAATGATAATTAACAATCCCGAAAACCTTGGACGAGTCACTACCGTTAACATCACTGAACTGAAAACTGTCACTACACCTGGATTTTTTTTACAGAGACCAAAAGGGGTATATACCCTGGTGAGTGGAAGTGTCCCTATGACTGATTTCTCCAATGTGCTGACTACGGAGCTCGGCTGAGATTGTCAGCATCCGTAATTGCTGGAACCCTTGAGATGGGGTAAATGAACGTTGACTCTGGCAGTTCCACTGCCTAATTCATGTGTCGTCGACTGGCTGCCGGATCCGGTCCAAGACTGGAGAGGGTTGTGATCGCTCTCCAGTACAAACTCCGGCCGTACTTCTTCTTGGGCACGCCTTGTTGCGCGTCCAATTGCCGGAGAAGCTTCGGCAACAGTAGGGGCATTCGATAGTCCTAGGCGGGCAGCCTACTGGGTACCGAGTCGCGTAGTCACCACTACCAAGATGTAGCGGTGGACCGCGGATTCGGACGGTGGCTTAATGGGTCCCACCAGGTCGATCCCAACTTTGCTGAATGGCCCCCAACCTGTGGCATGATCCAAGGGAACACGCCTCAAGCGCCCCTTAGGCGTTTCCGTTGGCGGGGTTATCGCAACTGCGGCAGACTGCCTAACCTGTGAGTTCATCCCGGCCAGAAGAAATCTTGTCTAACTCGCTGAGAGTCCGCTTTGAGCCCTTATGACCTGCCATGGGTGAATCATGGGCCTGCCGGAGAACAGATTCTCTCAAGCTTTGGGGAACGACAAGCTGCTTGGCCACACGATCTGCCTCAGTGAAAACCCTAAAGAGGTTTCCCCTTGTGGAGCTTGAAGCTCACCTTGGCGTGTCGGGCAGACTTGAGCGGGCTATCTACCAGTTGTCGCAGGCGTTGGACATCCAGGTCCCTGGCCTGAGACGGGACAATGCTAGCAGGATCGGCTCTTGCAAGAACCTCGTCAGAGATCGGCTGAAGAACGGGACGCAATTCTGTTCCTGCCTTCTTAGCTTTGGCGCGTGTGGTAACTCCCACACACGCCTGTAGGGCAGATCCGTAGACACGGACTGAATGCGTCCGTCCGCGAAGGTGATAGTATTCCCTTTAAAAAGGGATTCCAGAGGTCGCTCCACCGCGATGGCCCATACTTCGCCCAGAAGTAGGGGGTGGAGATAGAAATGAGTACGAAGGACGGGTGGAGGTAAACCAGCCTCCAACCCCGCACACATCATAACTAGCGCCCCGCGGGGCCTTAGGGGAAACCAAATCTTTCCACAAAGATCATTGATGCTCCCGAATCCTGATGGTGTCGACCAAGGAAGAACCAACAACAGAAAGAAACACCGGGCACTCTTACCACCAGAAGCTGGGATGGACCCCACGTTTGCCGAGGCCGAGGACGCTGGGAAGGACTAGCCCATAACTACCGGCGGCTTTAGGGAAATCTTTCCTATTGTGGCGGGGCGACCACAAAGAAACAAAACCGGGGTGCTGAAATCCCGATGAACTGCCTGGCCGGGTTACCTCGCTAGCAGTCGTCGGCGCCTTATTGCCGCTAAATCCTGTGGGAGGGCTTCCTGCCCGTATCTGGGCGATGCCCATAAGCTCTACGAGCCTCAGCAAACC
Organism: Conus ventricosus; assembly: GCA_018398815.1. Lineage (NCBI taxonomy): Eukaryota > Metazoa > Mollusca > Gastropoda > Neogastropoda > Conidae > Conus > Conus ventricosus. The sequence continues at coordinate 118,045,711 of CM031596.1, read as the reverse complement.
CCTCAGCGGTTTGAATCGCAGCCGCGAAATCCTGAGGTGCTGTTCCCCTATACGGTTCCTCAATCTGGGGACACGGTGTTGGTAAGCTGTTCGATGAGAATCAGATCCTCCAGCTCCAGCTTAGCCAACTGAGCCGTACCTAGCGTTTTGCCCCAGCCTATCTCAAACTGCACAAAGGTTCATCGTTGTTCTTTTTCATGGATCTAAACTTCCTCCTTGTACGTTTCTGGAGTAAGGTGGAAACGCTTAGCAGAGCCCAACTGCATGTCTGCTAAGCGCGCCTTCATTTAGAGTGAGCACACACCCCCTTGCAGTACCAGAAAACCCCAGAAAAAAGGTGCAGGGCCCTTTTGTTCCTCAGACAATTGGTATGAACAAGCAACTTTGTCAAAATGCTCTAAGAACATATCAATGTCCTCACTAGGTCTAAACTCTGGAGCTTTTTTTTTTGGGGCCCTCTAACTCTATCACTTGCCTGTTAAACTAACCCCTGATTTACAGATGGGGGAAAGCCGCGAAAGAAGTTGTTCCATCTCTTCCCTACGCAGATCTAACTCCTCCCGGGGGAGGGCTCCTGTCTGGCGCCTCTTCCTTACGAAGGGCCTCCTGTCTGGCAGCCTCCTTCTGCGCAGCATAGCCTCTTCCCTACGCAGAATTTTCCTGTCTGTCAGTCTCCTCTCTGCGCAGAGTTCCATCCTATTAGCTCTTCCCTACGCTGAGCAGCCTCTTCCCTTCGCAGAGTTTCCTGCCTAGCAGCCTCTTCCCTTCGCAGAGTTTCCTGCCTAGCAGCCTCTTCCCTACGCGGGAGCAGCCTTTCACTATGCGGGCCGCTCCAGAAACATCAGGACGGAGGTGATGTCCTGGGCGGGGTTCACCACTCCCGACATGGGAGGGATGACCCGTCTGACCCGTCCCTTGGGTCTCGACCTTCCCATGGGGGAAAGTCCCCGGGCATATTCCTTACGAGGGGAAAGCATGGAGAGAGAGGGCTTTGGTTTCTGCGACTCAACAGAAGCCACAGTTGCTTCGCTATACTCTGACGCTTCCGAGGGGAAAGTGCCAGTCGGGGTCTCAGCAGGAAATCCCCTAGCGAAGAAGAAGTGAAAGTACTCGCTGGACTATTGGGTTACAGCACTGGAATAAGTAGAAGTCACTGTAGTCGAAGTGTGGTACTATTAGTAGGGACTACATTTTGAAAACCCTTCTTTGACGCAGCGTCCCCATCCCACCAGCGCCGGACGTCGCCATGACAACAATATCCTACGGTTCTCAAATACAGGGGGAAAGACATTCCACTTTAAAAACAGATATTTTAGGGGTGTGTGTATATGTGTGTGTGTGTGGGGGGGGGGGGGGGGGGGACAAGTTCCGGCTGCTCCCACTCTGGCAACACCGCGCTCCACAGCACGAGCAAACAGTGCGGTGGGGCTCACGAAAAAAAAAAAAAAAAAAAAACTATGTCCGGCTGCCCCCACTCTGGCAACACCCCGCTCCACAGCACGAGCAACAGTGCGGTGGGGCTGGCCGGAAAAAAAAAACAAAAACTGGCAGCGGAATCCGGAGAGAGGAAAAAGTGACACTAACGTCCGATACACCCACCCATACTCATTAATACCGGTAAAAAAAACTGGCTAACTACAAAAACAGGAAGGGGAAAACTGAGCCGGCAACAGAAAGGAAAGACTTACGGCCGAATCTGCGTGAGGCACCCGGCGGAAGGGGTCTGGACGCGGTCGACTCCCCTGGTCTCACCTCGACTCCCCGGTCACACCGGATGTTCCTTCAGGCCACCAAGACTCCCTACACGCTAGAGTCACCCAGCCAACAACCCACGAACAAACACGACAAACTGGGCTAAACATATACAAAACAGCAGAACTGAACAGGTACTCCGTGAAACGGAGAGACAGTCAGAGCCTTCACATCCCGGACGAGCCCCCACAAATGTCACGACCGACCCCTGGAGGTCAGCCCCGACAGGATCGGTTTAGATGGGGAGCGAAGGGAGTGACTGACCTCACACCCCCGCAAGGACCACACAGAAGGATTACGATACAACCCCATTTATTCACTCAACACACGCAATCACAAATAAATATTTCAACGCACGCACCATGCACAATCACAATCAAGCATTCGAACACGCACAACATGCACAATCACAATCAAGCATCTCAATTTCATGGCATACACAATCATAATCATAAATAATAATTCCCGCACCATCCCTTGCCTGTCATGCAGTGCCCTCAAACTCCTGCCTCTTCAAAGTCTACTGGGAACACCCTGTCGCACTGGGTGCCCAAACCGGTTCGGTTCTTGAAGAGAGTTGTTCAAGGCCGACACCTTGACACGCACAAACAGACGGTGAAGAGCGCGTCCCGGGGGGCGGGGCGCCGTCGCCGGAGGTCCCAGACGGGGATCGGGGCCGTCCAGCCAAGTCCACGGGCTTTTCCCCCGTACGTGGCCTTTACCCGTGCGTGGTCCCCACCAGTGCGTGGTCCCAACCAGTGCGCGTTACCAACCCGTGCGCGTTACCAACCAGTGCACGGTCCCAACCAGCGTGCCGTTACCAACCAGTGGGCAGTCCCAACCAGTGCGGGGCCCAACCAGTGCGTGCTCCGGGTGAAGTCCCCGGGAGGAGGGAAAAGGTAACTGGGAGGAAGTAGAAAGACGGGCAAATGGAAACCCGCAGTCAGTATGTCTGACACATGTGTTAAACCTTAACAGCCACTGCATGATGGGCGAGGGGAGGTCTACTAATACACCCACAACATCAGCTCAACACAGACCTGAGCATAACGCGGCAAACCAACCAAATCAGGAATGTTCGTTAAAGTCCTCTCATACGAAGCAGGTAAGAGACTGCATTTAATTAACAGGTTATAAAACAAATATGAATTATCTTCATCCTTCTCTCACTCACGTTTAACATTTTCCTTTCTTAGGAATTGAACTAATAAGCACCATGGCTTTACATCTGCCACCACATTTGCAAATAATTTAAAAATTCAAAGGCACAATTATCCCCACATTTTATGGCAACATTTCAAAATAACACAAATTTCCAACCACGCATCCAACGACTAATCATGCGTACGCACGCTCGCGAAATAAAACTCGTTCTTGCACACACAAACAGACGGGGCGAAGAAAAAGAGTCGGCGAATGTGACAGGGGCAGACGGGGCGAGACCAAGCAAGTACCAACCCTGAATCACCAGGCTCTCTCCATCCCCGCCGACTACCGCATCACCAATGCATAAAAAGGAGAAAGACTTTTAAGATTTTAATTTTGACTGGCCAGGTTAAAGATTGAATTAACCAGAAAAGTGGTCTCAAAACAATTTTCTTTTATAATTTTGAAAACCAAAAAAAATTGCGCCCAAAAGGGGAAAAATTAGCCCGGGTAACATCAAAAAAAAAACACAACAAAAAAAACCACGAAATGATGCTTACCAGCTACCCATGGGTGACCCAAAAGAGGGGGGGTCAAAGACTCTCTCTGCTCTCTGTCCAGTCGAGAGGACAGCAGCGCAGATGCGGAAAAGATGAAGTGATGTTTTCTCTCCTCAGGCCCGACTGTAGGAAATGAAGGTACCGACTGTACCTTCGACGATTAAAGGGGAAGAACCCAAAACCGGAGCAGGCGCCCTAGAGCATCTTCCGCTCGAGTGAAAAGAAAACCTGCCTAAACGATGGCGGCCAACATGCCACGCTTTCGTCACGGTGAGGGAAAACCTCAAGCCTAAGAGGAACCTTGCACGTGCGGCAGGTGGAAAGACAGGTGAGGGCCCATAGACAGCCAGTACAAGAAAAGATACCAGCCACCGTGAACCTGCAGGTGAATTGCACGGGCAGTGGATTAGAGAGAGAGAGAGAGAAAGTAAAAACCCAACCTGAGCTGAAAATACACCAAAAGGGGCAACACACCACAAGCCACATTAAAGGGGCGGATATACGACATAACGACGACAAAAAACCAAATAATGAACAATTCCACCATCCTAGGTTTGGGGCAATGTCGTAGGCCTCGTGACAAATGTGACAATGATACAGTACTAAAATATTATCATTTTTGTCGGGTTTCCCTCTGTTTGTGTTCTTGTTGCTGCGAGAGTATAATCATTCTTGTTGTTTTTGCTCTTGTCGACGTCCCTTTCCCATGTCGTTGTTTTTTTGCTGTTGTTGTTGTCGTCGTCGTCATCGTCGTCATCAATCATCGCTATTGTTGATCTTCTTTGTTGTTGTCGTCATTGTTGTCGTTGTCGTTGTTCTTATTGTTGTAGTCGTTGTCTGTTGTCATCAGCGGTGTTGTTTAGTTGTTCTTGTAAATTTTGTCTCAGTTGTTGTGGTCATCACCACTGTCGTGTGTGGTGTGTGTGTGTGTGTGCGTGCGTGCGTGCGTGCGTGCGTGCGTGCGTGCAGGAAGGAATTCTGTTTTACGTCTCGTCACACATATAGGTGATTGCAGACGTCTAAATAACATATTGTTTACAATTTTAGACTATTATCATAAAAGAAAAGAGGACGATGTGGTTACATGGAACAAAAATAAAGGATAGATGAATTGTAGGACAGTAACTATGAAAAATTAGATAAAAATAACTAAAATAATCTAACTTACGATTATGATTATAAAATGTTCCTTAATGGACTTCCCAAAAGGTTACTCGTTAATTTAACAAGAGAAACAACTGGCAACGAATCTAAAAAGTCAAACACATTAACATGCCCAGTGTCAGCACTTGGTATAACACCATTCAAAAAGGGTTTCGTTAGTTCACAATCAAAAATCACATGTTGAACTGAAAGATCCCCACGACATACGCACTTAACAGTCTGGCAATACTTGGTTCGTAGGGAATTACATAAAAGTCTAAAAGTCAGGCTAGAAACCGGTCGGCTAATCGACACAAAGTTTGACAGAGTTTGCTGACGAGGTTTTGATGAGGAACTGTATTGACTCCAGAAATCCCTCTCGATTAAATGACTAATTTCCTTGTATGATAAAGGACAATCAACCTTTAATACTACCAAATATATTCTTTGCTCCCCTTTTTGCTGCTCTATCTGCTTGATCATTAAAAACGAAGGAGGTGTGCGATGGAACCCAAAAAAATACAACATTAGTACCATTCATGTAAAGACAGTGCAACATGTACTTAATCTCAAATAATAATTCCTCTCTTTGTGTATTTTCAAAACAATACAAACTTTTTAATACTGACTGTGAATCAACACAAAATAGGATATTAAATATTGAGACTGGCAAGGATATTAAATAATTTAATGCCATCAGGACAGCAACTAGTTCAGCTGTAAATATGGAATGACCCTTACCTAAATAATATGATTTTTCAGCTTTGAAATCTGGAATTACAAAGCCAGATCCCGCACTACCATCATCAAGAACTGAGCCGTCAGTGTATACTTTCAAATAGTTAGTAAACTTTTCTTCCATGTCAATTTTGATAGATGCTGCTAACACATGCGGCGAAATCGCTTTATTTAGATCAGAAGAAAAAATGTTAACTGTTACTTCCGTGCGTGCGTGCGTGCGTGTGTGCGTGCGTGTGTGTGTTTTGTTTCTTGTTTTTACTCTCTTTTTTTTACATATCGTCATCATCGCTGCTGTCGTTTAAGTTGTCGTTGCCGTCGTTGTTGCAATCGCTGTTATCGTTTATTCATATTGTCGCCATAATTGTCGTCGTCACTGTCGTCTGCCTTTAATTAGCCGAAGGTCTCGTCCAGGAAAGATGGAGCGTAACATTCCTTTCTGCATTCTGTGTTTCAGACTGGACGCTGACCAAACCGCCAGGAGAATTGCCATCAAGGCCTTTGAGGCGGAGTCTGATTACTACGAGTTCGAGGGTAGGAAGCATCATAGCAACTGTCTCTTTTTTCTTTCTTTGTCTTCTTTCTGTTCGTTTGTTCGTTTGCTGTCCCTTTGGTTCAACGTTCTGTTCGTTGGTTTGTTCGTTTCGTTGGTCGATTATTCGTTCGCTTCTTCATTTGTTTCTTCATTCGACCCCTCTTTAGTTTACTAACAAGCTGTTTGTTGGTTACTTAATTGTCCGCTTTCTTGATTGGCTGGTTCATTAGCTGGCTGGTCGATTTAGTGGTTAGTTAGAGGGTTTGTTTAATGATCGTTTTGTCGATCATTTGGTTCCTTGGCTGGTTGGTAGGTTGGTTTTATTAGCTAACTGGTTTGTTTGCCAGTTGGTAGGTTTGTTGGCTGGTTGGTTGGTTGGTTGGTTGGTTGGTCAATACTTTATTGACCGGTCAGCTCGTCATTCAGTTGCGTGGCAGCAAATGTAACCGATTGACTGTTGGTTGACTGTTTCATTGGTTGGTTAGATTGTTGGCTGATCATTTGGTTGACTGTTTGGTTAGTTGGCTATCTCATTCATGGTGGACTAGTTGCTTGCCTGCACAGGTGATTAGTTGAATGATCATCTGGCTAAATGGCTGTGCTGTTTGGTAGTGCTTGTGTGGGTAACTTGGTTAGCGGGATATTGGATGGGTGGTTGTTTTGG
>CM031596.1:117997168-118027660 GCA_018398815.1 Conus ventricosus | reverse complement strand
TTGTTTTCAGGTGATGCACATATGCGTTGGTTTTCAGGTGATGCACGTGTACGCTAATTTTAGATGATGTCATGTGCGTTTATTTCCATGTGACGTACATGCACGTTGATTTTCAGGTGATGTACATGTGTTGATTTCAGGTGATGTACTTACACGTTGATTTTTAGGTGGTGCAAATGTGTGTCGATTTTCAGGTGATGCACATGTACGTTGATTTTGAGGAGAGTACATGTACATTGATTTTCAGATGAAACACACATGCGTTGATTTTCAGTTAATGTACATGTACTTTCGATTTTCAGGTGATGCACATGTACACTGGTTTTTAGGTGATGTACATGTGCATTGAATTTTCAGGTGATGTACATGTGCGTTGAATTTTCAGGTGATGTAAATGTCCGTTGAATTTCCAGGTGATGTATTTATGCGTTGAATTTTCAGGTGACGTACATGCGCATTGAATTTTCAGGTGATGTACATGTGCGTTGACTTTTCAGGTAATGTAAATGTCCGTTGAATTTCCAGGTGATATATTCATGCGTCGATTTCCAGGTGATGTACATGTACTACTTCCTGGCACACCAGCTGCTGGGCCAGCCGATCAGCGAGGGGCGGAAGATGGTGAGGGCCCAAAACACCTTCCTCCTGGCCCTGGACGGCGACGTGGACTTCCAGCCCGAGGCCCTCCTGCTGCTCATCGACCGCCTCAAGCTCAACCCCCACGTGGGCGCCGCCTGCGGGCGGATCCACCCGATCGGGTCAGGTGGGTGGAGAGTGTTGGGTTCTGGAGACGGTGTGGGGTTCTTTGAAGTGGTGCATGGAGGTGGAAGGGGGGTGGGGTGGTAGGTGAACAGATCGTGGACAAGAGAGTCAGGGTGCCTTTTGATGGAATCTAAGTGTTTAGTTTCAAAGGGAGATGACTGCAGGCGGAAATTGAAACAAATGTTAAGAATAATTCTTAGAGAGTCCGCCAAAAACAAGGACAAACAAGTTACAAAACAAAACACCACGCGTTTCGACCTGTTTTAGGTCTTCTTTAGGCAAAATAAACAATGTTCAGGGCAAAGAAAACAAAGAAGATAAGTGATTGCTCGCTCTTCGTTTTCATTGTCCTGACCGTTGTTCATCTTGCCTGAAGAAGACCTAAGAGGTCGAAACGCGTCGTGTTTGTCTTGTAATTTGTTTGACTCGCAAAGAATTATTCTGAAAGTGTTCAGTTTTCTATGGAACCTAATCGGTGTCAGTGATCCACCAATTCAAATTCAGACGGTTGGGAGGAAGAAGTCAACAGATATCTTGACCGTTAGTGAGAGAAAATTGAAAACGCTGCAACGTTAACAGGATACAGGCCGAAATACTGATAAGCACACACACACACACGCACACGCACATACACACACACACAACACCACACACCCACACACACACACACACCACACACACACCACACCAACCACGCACGCACGCACGCACGCACGCACGCACGCACTCACACACTCACGCACGAGTGAGTCCGCTGAGGAGAAAAAAAAGGACAACTAAGTTTCAAGACAAAAACACGACGCGTTTCGACTTGTTAGTTTTCCCTCAGGCAAGATAAACCACTTTCGGGATAGTAAAAACGAAGAACGAGCGATCATTATCTTCTCATCTTGTATTCATGTTTTGTATTGTTAACGCAAAGAAAGCCAGCAGCGGCTGTAGAAAGGTTGCAGCAGACCTTGCACGAGAACGTGGCGACGCTTTCCTTTCTGTCGTGTCTCAGGACCCATGGTGTGGTACCAGAAGTTTGAATACGCCATCAGCCATTGGCTGCAGAAAGCCACGGAGCACGTGATTGGCTGCGTGCTGTGCAGCCCCGGATGTTTCAGTCTCTTCCGAGGCTCAGCGCTGATGGACGACAACGTGATGAAGAAGTACACCACTCCCCCAACGGAGGCCCGCCATTACGTGCAGTACGACCAAGGTATGTGTGGGTGGGTGGATGGTGGGAGGGCGAGAGGGAGAGAAGTCCGCCCCTGCATGCACTATGAGGTGTAGATCGATGGATCGATGGATAGGTTGACGAATCGATCGGTTCTCTGATGGATTTGTTGATTAATTGAGATACAACCCCCCCCCCCCCCCCCCCCCCCTACGGAGGCCGGCATTACGTGCAGTACGACCAAGCTATGGGTGCGAGGGAGGTGGGAGGGAGGGAGAGAGAGAGATCTGCCGCTACATGCACTGTGAAGTATATAAATCGATGAATCAATGGCTAGATTGATGCACTGATCGGTTCACTGATTGACTGGTTGAATGGATTGATTGGTTGAAGGGCATCACTCAACCACAGGAGGACAGGGGCTGAGCACAGTATGATCAAGGCATGGATTGATTGATTGATTGATTAATTGATTATATGATTGATTGATTGATTGACTGATTGATTGATTAATTGAGTGAGTGAGACAGTATGATTGATTGATTGATTGATTGATTGGTCGATTGGTCGGTTGGTTGGTTGGTTGGTTGGTTGGTGGTTGGTTGGTTGGTTGGTTGGTTGGTTGGTTGGTTGACTGGTTGGTTGGTTGGTTGGTTTGTCCTCCTCCTCCTCCTCCTCCTCCTCTCTCTCCTCCTTCTCCTCCTCCTCCTCCTCTCCTCCTCCTCCTCCTCCTCTCCTCTCCTCCCCTCCTCTCCTCCTCCTCTCCTCCTCCTCCTCCTCCTCCTCCTCCTCCTCCGCACCCTTCCATCTCCATTCCAACCCTCTTCCACCCTCTCTCACCTCGCTCTCACATCACAACCAACCCCACCCTGCCATCACATCGTGGACAGGTGAAGACCGCTGGCTGTGCACCCTGCTGCTGCAGCAAGGGTACCGGGTGGAGTACTGCGCAGCCTCCGACTCCTTCACCTACGCCCGGAAGGCTTTACGAGTTCTACAACCAGAGGCGCCGCTGGACGCCCTCCACCATGGCCAAACATCATGGACCTGCTGCAGAGCTGGAAGGACATCACCAAGCGCAACCAGGACATCTCCATGCTCTACATCGTCTACCAGGTCAGGGCCGGGTCGTGAGGGTTGGTATGGAACGTCCGCCATTCTATGGAAGGTCCACCATTTTTGTTGAAAGGTCCAGCATTCTATGGAAGATCCACCATTTTGTTGAAAGGTCCACCATTCTATGGATGATCCATCATTTTGTTGAAAGGTCCACCATTCTATGGAAGATCCACCATTTTGTAAAGGTCCACCACTCCATGGAAGATCCACCATTTTGTAAAGGTCCACCATTCCATGGATGATCCACCATTTTGTAAAGGTCCACCATTCCATGGATGATCACCATTTTGTAAAGGTCCAGCATTCTATTGAGGGTCACCATTCGCTGTATCGTCTATCAGTTCAGGTTTGATTCCTAGGGATCCTGCGACCAGTTCAAGAAGATAAGTGATTGTTCATTGTCCTGAAGGTTGTTTATCCTGCCTGAGGAAGACCTAAGAGGTCGAAACGCGTTGTGTTTTGTCTTGTAATTGGTTTGTCTGTATTGAACAGCGAAATTATTTGAAATTGCTTTTAAAATTTGATTCGAAGGGGTTTGTTGGCATTGATATTGATGGTAGTGGTACTCAGAGAGAGAGAGAGAGAGAGAGGGGGGGGGTGAGGGAGCGAGGGAGTGAGAGAGAGAAAGAGAGCGCGTTTGTGTGTGTGTGTGTGTGTGTGTGTGTGTGTGTGTGTGTGTGTGTGTGTGTGTGTGTGTGTGTAGTGTGCGCGCGCGCGCGCGCGCGCAAAACATCCCGACCTAAAAACAGCAATGTAGGTATGTATTATATGGGATGTCTGTTTAGAACTTCTGTCGAATGATGTCATGATGGGAAAAAAGGATTATTATGATCGTATCGTTCTTGAAAGTACAGCTATTGAGAGTACAGCTGAACCTTCCAAAATAAATACAAATTTACATGTTTGTTTTCTCTCTTATGTTTTGTATTCTGACAGATCAGTGAATGTGGTAGTAGTGGTGGTGGTAGTAGAAGTAGTAGTAGTAGTAGTAGAAGTTGTAGTAGTAGTAGTAGTAGTAGTAGTAGTGATAATGATAATGATGAAGATGATGATAGATCAATGATTGCTTATGTTGTTGCCATCCTCTCTTGTTAATCATCATAATCATCATAATTATTATCATCATAATCATCATCATCATCATCATCATCATTATCATTACCATCGTCGTCGTCGTCGTTGTCGTCGTTTATCCATCCTTCTCCTCCTCCTCCTCCTCCTCCTCCTCCTCCTCCTCCTCCTCCTCCTCCTCTCCTCATCATCATCGTCATCATTATCATCATCATCATCACCATCATCATCGTCGTCGTCGTCGTCGTCGTCGTCGTCGTCATCATAATGATAACAACAACAATAATAAAAGTAATGTTAATAATAACAGCATAATAATAACAATCAAGATAATGATAACAATGATAACAACAACAACAAATACAATATAGTAATAGTGATAATGATAATAATAGCGATAATAATAATGATCATAATCATCATCATCATCCTCATCATCATCATCATCATCATCGTCATCATAATGATGATAATGATAATAGTAATGATAAAAATAATAGTGATGATGATAACATAATATTTATAATGATAATAATAATAGTAATAACATAGTACTAGTGGTAGTAATAATAATAGTAACTATAGGGATAATAATATAATAATAATAATAACAATAATAATATTAATTACGATAACAATGATAATGATAATAGTAATAATTGTAATAACAATAATAATGAGAACAACAACAACAACAACAACAACAACAACAAAACAACAATAACGATAATTACATTCTTATTTCCGTTGTTGTCGTTATGTCACAGAGTGCCCTGATGGCCTCCACAGTGCTGACGCCGGGCACCATCTTCCTGCTGGTGGTCGGTGCCCTGACTGCTGCCTTCCCAGAGATCCCGCTCTTCGCCTCTCCTCTCATCAACCTCATCCCGTTGCCATCTTCGTCCTCCTTGCTTCGTGGCCAAGACACAGACCCAGGTATAACAGGATCGTGACTGTAACACCCTGAAGGTGCGAAGCACGCGCTCACCCTTTCAGACACACAACTTCTACAGCAAAGTTGGGATGGCGTTTACAAGGTACCTTAACTTTCGAAGAAAAACAGAGTAACTCTGCGTTGTCCACTCGCCTTGTTCATTCTAGGGACTATAGAAAATAAACTCAGCAAAGACCTAATGTCATTTGAACAGTCCCTCGCTCAACAGAGAAAGAAGTGATTAGTTGATCACACACACCCTCCCCTCCTAGATTGCCTCTGTCCTCCTTCCCCCACCCCCCACCCCAACCCTACTCTTTCCTTCCCCAGAGTGACAAATCAATGTCAGAAGTCTCGTGAGACTTGGTTAAAAGACTGGCATGACAAGCACGCGGGAAACATTCCGGTGACGATGAGATCTGCAGTTAGAGGTATGGCAACGAACGTCCTGGGTTTAGTTCAACGACAGCTCTTACGAATGCGCGTGTATTTGGTAATGTCTTTCTTGCTCCTTCATGTTTCCCGAACTCCGTGAAGAGTCAGTGAGGCACCACAGTGAAGAACTGTTCACCGGCTTGTCGCGTGTTGTGCCAAGGCCAATGGTTGCTCTGTCATTCTGCAACGTCGTCAGTCCGTTTTTGTTTGTTTTTGTTTTTTTGTCTACTCCTTTGTCTCCCTGTATCGACAGTTCTCGGGATAATTTCTTTTGGCAAGGCCATTGTATTTTGTTACGTAGCAAACCATTTAACGCAGTTTTTCTGTCCTTGATGTATGTCAGAAGATCTTATGATCTAATTCACTGCTTTATGGATCCGGCGCGTTTGTTCATCAGTGTTATATAGCACAGTGCAGCTGATGCTTGATATCCAGTAATGACACCTGATTGTCATGGCTTGGATTGTTTCCCTAGGTTTGCTGTGAGGGTCTATGACACGCATGTGTACGGAGATGGAATACACTGGTGCACACAGGAGCCTGATTGGTGTTTGGTGGAGATGCAATTATCCTTCCATAGAAGTTTCAGCCTGGACAGTGCTGATGTTGTCTTTGCTGCCATTGAGAGGATGTCTAGCTGGGACCCTCGTCGCTAATGATGGTTCCAGTTTCAGTTTCAGTTTTACCAAGGAGGCGTCACTGCGTGCGGACTAGTCCATATACGCTACACCACATCCGCTAAGTTTTGAGACCACACTGCGAAATGATTTAACGTTGATGGATAAAAGAATTCATGACTAAGGTGAGAGACTAAGAAGTCTCGTGGCCACGACTTAGCAGACATCTGACTACGCATTAGCCCAACCCACTGCTCAGACCTGGAGTACCTACCTAACATTGGTTGTGCCATTATTATCATTCCATGTCTGTGTGGTGAGTGTACACATGTGTGTGTATGGTTGTGAAAGCACGGGCTCGTGTGTGTGTGTGTGTGAGCGCATGTGTGTGTACAATGTGTGTGTATGTGTATGCATGTGTGTGTGTGAGTGTGCGCGCACCTGCGTGTGCGCGCCTGTGCAGACAATATTTTCAACATGCTAATGATGGATCCATGGAAATGACCTCTTGAACTGTTCTAGCTTCCCTAGCATACTTTCCTTGGAACTGAACATTCGAGTCTCAAGCACAGGAAGTTGGACGTCTAAGGGAACCACTCTGGTGAAGCTGGGATTGAGCAAGGCGAGGATAAGGACTTGCTTCCTTCACTTTTTGCCTTGTTTCTTGAAGAGGGGGTGGATGATGGGGAGGAGGAGGGAAGGGTGGCGGAGGCAATTGTCTAGGGCATTGTTCATGCCATGTGGGAATAAGACATTTGTTTAAACAGGTATGTATACTGTAAATAAATTTTCAGCAGGATTTTTTTTAGAAATCGTATACGCACCAGAACTTATTAGCCGCTGACATAGGTCGAGCACTCACATTGCTCTGAAATGAAATTTACTGAACGAATTCGAACTGGAATCGATCGATTTCATTCGATTCAAACAAACTTAATGGAACTTTTGAACCCTGATCTAAAGCGGACACAGTCGATTCCGACCGATTTGATCAGAACTGATGATGGACACCGACTCTAGCTGGCCTTTGTGTGTGTGTGTGATCTTCAGCTGCTGTACGGCGCCATCCTGTCCATCGTCTACAGCCTGCTGATGATGCTGGTGCTGGTGGGTCTGCTCAAACAGGCCGGGGAGTTCGGCTTCTGCTCCATCACCACCATCTTCGTCCTGGCCGTCGTCTCCATCTTTCTCCTCACCGCCATCTTCCACCCCCAGGTCTGTCGCCGGGTGCGGTGTGTATGGCTTCGTGATGGGAACGTTGTTTTCGTCTTAGAGAGAAAAGTTATTGACAATCCAGATAAACAGATTACAGCACAGAACACGATGCATTTCGACCTCTTAGGTCTTCTTCAGATAAAACAAACAACATTCAGGACAACGAAGACGAAGAACGAGCAACTACTTAGTTTCTCATATTCGGCGCCTTTGGCCAGAAAACCGGAAGTCCCTTTAAACCGGAAGGCATGACGCTTACCTGTGACCTGATCTTGACCATAAGCCAAAGCCTGATATTAAATCGACCGTCATCGGAACTCTAACCAAACCTCAACTGTATCTATCCTTTAAAAGCTGCAAAGAAAAAAAAAAAGAAACAAACTCTCACTGATGTATTGTGCTTGATAGTGTTAGGGTTGTGGAGTTAACTTCTCTTGTCTCCATCTATATGTTGTTGTTGTTTGTTGTTGTTGTTGTTGTTGTTGTTGTTGTTGTCAAAGTGAGGTGATTGCAGGCGGAAACTGACACAAATTTTTGAAGTAATTTGAAGTAACTCTGCCAGTCAAAATGTAATTTGTTTTGTCCATGTTAATTAGTGGAGCTACTTAAATTACTTTTCAAAAAGATTTTGTTGTTTCTTTCTGACGCACCGTAGTGAGTCACGTTCTTTGAAAAGTACGTGAAATCCTCGACGTTCAGTCTGTCAGGGTTCGATTCTCACTGGGTTTCTGAGTGGAAACTTTCTAACCGACTGTTCGTGCCAATCAGAAGACATCCTGTTTTGGGATGCACTGGGGAAAAGGATAATGGCTGAACATGATTACGATAAATTTCATTTTTGATCTTCAGCCCTGAAAGACAAGATTTGACTTGTTTGTATTGATGATGAAGTGGATTTCAAAAGAAGACGGTGAAGGAGACATCCAAATTGTTTAAAACTTGTCTTCTTCATCACTTATCCGTTTTATGTATAAGTTTTATAACGTATCAGGCCACGTGATTCATCGAATTTTGTTAACTTTCATGCGATTGGTGGAAAGAACCGTCTGCATTCACTTGTGCGTGCTTCTTTCAGGAGTTCCACTGCGTTCTCCACGGCTTCCTCTACTTCCTGTCCGTGCCCTCCATGTCCATGCTGCTCATTTTCTATTCGCTGGCCAACCTGCACGTGGTCTCGTGGGGCACGCGCGAGGCTCCCAAACCACCAATCCACAGCAGGGCAAAGCCGAGGACAAGAAGAAACAGAACTATTTCCAGCGGATGTTCTCCTCTCTGTCCTCCTCCGTCACTTCCGACGGTGGCCTGTGGAAGTGAGTGTGGATGTAGTTTTGTGTACGTTGTTGCTGTGTTGTTGAGGGTGATGGCTGATCCAAGCTATCGTCATCAGATGCTTGCACTCGTATTCCATGAACTGGAGAAATCAAACCGCATGTTTTCATATGTGTGGATGGAAACAGGTGCACAAAGATACGAATCCACAAATGCTTTTCAATGAAATGAACGAGCAGGCTCTCTCTCTCTCTCTCTCTCTCTCTCTTCTCCTCCTCTCTCTCTCTCTCTCTCTCTCTCTCTCTCTCTCTCTCTCTCTCTCTCCTCTCTCACACACACAGACACAGACACGCGCGCACACACATACACATTACACACTCTGAGTCTCTCTCTCTCCTCTCTCTCTCTCTCTCTCTCTCTCTCTCTCTCTCTCTCTCTCTCTCTCTCTCTCCTCCTGCACATACGCACAAGAAGAAAGCTAGACAAGCATTCAGATAAATTCACCAAAACTGCCAAATGTGATCATCATAGTGCTTATAATCAAACAGACCGAGCAGTAACTGCTTTCTAACATCATCCGTTATTCACCTGATGATTTATTAATAATTGATTAATTGATTGATTGATTGACTGACTGACTAATCGACTGGAATATGTACTGACTGACTGGCTGATCAACTAATTGATTTGTTGATTTGTTAATTGGTCGACTGATGACCTCACTGGCTGATTCATTGATTGATTGATGATTGGTTGATTGATTAGCTCACTGGCTGACTGACTAAATGATTCTTCCATTCCTTCATGGTGCCGACAGGTGTGTCTGCTGATTGATTGATTCTTTCATGCCTTCATGGTACCGACAGGTGTGCCTGCTGATCGATTCTTTCATTCCTATATGGTGCCAGCAGGTGTATCTGCTGAATGATTGATTCTATCATTCCTTCATGGTGCCAACAGGTGTGTCTGCTGATTGATTGATTCTTTCATTCCTTCATGGTGCCAACAGGTGTGTCTGCTGACTGATTCTGTCATTCCTTCATGGTGCCAACAGGTATTGGTGATTGATTGATTGATTCTTTCATTCCTTCATGGTGCCAACAGGTGTGTCTGCTGATTGATTGATTCTTTCATTCCTTCATGGTGCCAACAGGTGTGTCTGCTGAATGATTGATTCTTTCATTCCTTCATGGTGCCAACAGGTGTGTCTGCTGAATGATTGATTCTTTCATTCCTTCATGGTGCCAACAGGTGTGTCTGCTGAATGATTGATTCTTTCATTCCTTCATGGTGCCAACAGGTGTGTCTGCTGATTGATTGATTCTTTCATTCCTTCATGGTGCCAACAGGTGTGTCTGCTGATTGATTGATTCTTTCATTCCTTCATGGTGCCAGCAGGTGTGTCTGCTGAATGATTGATTCTTTCATTCCTTCATGGTGCCAACAGGTGTGTCTGCTGACTGATTCTGTCATCCCTTCATGGTGCCAACAGGTATGTGTAATTGATTGATTGATTCTTTCATTCCTTCATGGTGCCGACAGATGTGTCTGCTGACTTACTGATTCTTTCATTCCTTCATAGTGCCAACAGAAGCGTCTGCTGATTGATTTTGTCATTCCTTCCTGGTGCCAACGAGTGTGTCTGACTGATCGATTCTTTCATTCCTTCATTGTGCCAACAGGTTTGTCTACTGATTGATTCATTCCTTCGTGGTGCCAACAGGTGTGTCTGCTGCTCCAGCACGGTGGAACATCACACTCACCAGGTGGAGAGTGACGCCCAACGCCGCGGGAGGGGGGAGGACGGAGATGGGCAGGGTGGTGGAGAGGGAGCAGCATTCCAGCGACTGCCCAGCCACAAAGCAGGTGAGTTGGCTTCACGTTCACACCCTCCCCGAACCTCACCCCCCCCCCCCCCCCACCCCCCCCCCATCCCTTCTCCTCCTCCTCTTCTTTTTTTCTTCCCCCACCTCTTCCTTCTCCTCCTTCTCTTCCTTTTTGTTTCTTCCTCCACCTCTTCCTTCTCCTCCTCCCTTTCTTTCCTCCACCTCTTCCTTCTCCTCCTCCTCTTCCTTTTTTTCTTCCTCCTTCTCTTCCTTCTCCTCCTTTTTTTTCCTCCACCTCTTCTTTCTCCTTCTCCTCCTCCTCTTTTTTTCTTCCTCCACCTTTTGCTTCTGCTCCTCCTTTTTGTTTTCTCCACCTGTTCCTTCTCCTCCTCCTCCTCTTCTTCTTCCTTCAGGTCCTCCTCCACCTCTTCCACCCACTAACTTCATGGAAACATCCCCATTCCTTCTGCTCCTCCTCCTCCTCCTCCTCCTCCTCTTCCTCATCCAACTCCTCCTTCTCGTCCACCCCTTTATCATCAGAATCATCTTCATATGTGGTTATCTAGCTGCTGCTATTGTTGCTGTGTTTATGTTGTTGTTGGTCTTCTTCTTCTTCTTCTTCTTCTTCTTCTTCTTCTTCTTTTCCTCTTCTTCTTCTTCATCTTCTTCTTCTTCTTCTTCTGTGTTGGCTGTCGGTGATAAACACGCTCTCGCTTCAGTATGTATGTGTGTACTTGTTTGTTTCTTTTGTCAGAATTTTGTTTTGTTTTGTTTTGTTGAAGTGTTGATTTTGTTGTTTTGTTGGACCACCCCCACCCCCTCGCATGGACTCGTATTGATTTGTGTAGCGGCGTGCTGTCCCTATGTCAACCAGACAGACGCTACTGTGGCTTGTTGTTGTGGGCTAGGTTGATTGTCTTGATTAGAAACCAGCCTCCATTCAACCTTCAAGCAGTGGTGTTTTGAAAGCGGAGGAGTGTGGGGACGTGACAACAGACCAACAGTCTCATGCTACACTCGCCAGCAACTTCTGGCAGTTAACGTATCGATGCTTTTCTCTCATCTGAACCTGTCTGTCAGTGAACGTATCGATCCCTTTCTCTCAACTGAGCCTGTCTGTTCTGTGAACGCAGAATAGTTCATTCACGCCTCACTACGAAAGCTGTCGCGTCGTGGAGGTATACCGTAACGACGCTCCTTGACTGTTATTGTCTCCCCTGGACTAACAGAAAATGTACCTCCTCTGTCAACTACACCAATCTTAACCACATCCAAAGTTGTTTTTTCTGGAGAACAGATTCCTTCATTCATGAATCTCTGTATTTTATATATACATTCAGCTGCTACGACAGAAAAAAGACCCTGCCATAGCTTCTTTTATTTTCGACAGTAACCCCGATTTGTTTTGTATTACTGAATTGTGGTTCCTGCTCTCAGGCGGGGAAGGCAAGTGGAAGGTTTGGCACCACCTGGATATGAAAGCCTCTCTGTTCCTCGACCACCCCCACCCCCTTCCCCACCTCATCTTCCCACCATGTCATTTGTCAGGTCGGAGGTACCTTCCTACACTCTTCATTTGAAGGGGGCATCTGATCATCACCTTTCCCCAGCAGACTACCAACCTTTTACATTGTTCTCTCTCTCTCTCTCTCTCTCCTCTCCTCTCTCTCTCTCTCTCTCTCTCTCTCTCCTCTCTCTCTCTCTCTCTCTCTCTGTCGCCATTTTCGTCTTTATTCGACTTCTGTGCTCTCTGGTTCTCTCGTTTTTCGTTCTCGTCTGTCGCGTTTTCCAGTTTATTGAACTTGTGTGTTCTCATGATCATTCATCATCTGTTGCTTTCACTGGATTATTCGCCTCTTCAAATTCTCAGGATTGTCCATCCTGTGTGCTCTTCTTGAGCATGTTCTCTGGTCTGTACTCAAAACAACGTCTCCTCTGAGTTACCTCCCGTGACTCCTCTCTCTGTCCCACCCCCACCCCCACCCCCAGCCCCTGGCAGATCGGCATTTCCGGCGGCCCCCACCTACAATTGGACCGACGACCTGGAGGTGAGCGACGTCAGGGAGCTGGACACCTCGGAGACGCGCTTCTGGCGCGAGCTGGTGGACCGTTACCTGCTGCCCCTGGAGAAGGACCCCGAGCACGAGAAGAAGGTGCAGGATGAGCTGGTGGAGCTGCGGAACACCGTGTGCCTCTTCTTCTTCCTCATCAACGGCCTCTTCGTCGTCCTCGTCTTCACGCTGCAATATGTGGCCCAGGAATCCTCCAATCTGTCCATTGAGGTAGGGTTGGGGTTGAGGTTGGATTGGGGGTGGGGTGGGGTGGGGGTGGGAGGAGTTTGGGAAAGCGTGGAGGAGTGTGTTGTGTTGAGTGGTGGTGGTGGTGTGTGGTGGTGATGGTTTGAAGTAGGTCGACTCTTTTTTTGAGTGGTTTCTTTCCACGCCTGTCTACAATCCGCTGTTGGTTTCCGCGCGCGGGCGTGTGTGTGTGTGTGTGTGTGTGTGTGGTGTGTGTGTGTGTGTGTGTGTGTGTGAGTGTGTGTGTGAGTGGTGTGTGTGTGTGTGTGTGTGTGTGTGTGTGTGTGTGTGTATGTGTGTGTGCGAGTGTGTGTGTGTGTGTGTGTGTATTGTGTGGTGTGTGTGTGTGTGTGTGTGTGTGTGTTTGTGTGTGTGTGTGTGTGTGTGTGTGTGTATGTGTGTGTGTGAGTGTGTGTGTGTGTGTGTGTGTGTGTGTGTGTGTGTGTGTGTGTCTGTGTCTGTGTGTGTGTGTATGTGCGAGTGTGTGTGTGTGTGTATGTGTGTGTGTGGTGTGTGTGTGTGTGTGTGTGTGTGTGTGTGTGTTGTGTGTGTCTATATATATATATATATATAATATATATATATATAAGAGAGAGAGAGAGAGAAGAGAGAGATCAGTATATTTAAAATGCCTAAAACAATTTTTTAAGTGCTCAACCCCTTAGGGAGCAACATTAGTTAAGACAAGTTAAAAGAGGAATCTTAAAACTATCTACAAATTTGTTTCAAGCGTGTTGCGCTGATGACAGCGCAACACGCTTGAAACAAATTTTGTAGATAGTTTTAAGATTCCTCTTTTAACTTGTCTTAACTATATATATATATATATATATATATTTTAAATATATATTATATATATATATATATATATTATAAAAGTGTTCTTTAAAAATCTGAAGGTACTCAACCCCTTGGAGCAACATCTTTTTAAGAATATTTTTTAAAATGAAGTATTAAAATCAACAAGCTTGTTTCGAACCTCTCGCTCTCGTCAGGATATTCTTTTGGGCCACGCTATCTGTCTTTTATAGCGTGCGGGACCTGATTCCGTTTCTGCATGTGTGAGTCGCTGCACGTGTGGTCTGTGGTTTCTTGTTGGGGTCTGTTCAGGTGGATTTCGCTAACAAAGATTTCCATTTGTCCCTGAAATTTTGTTTACTATTTCACTTTTGTATTCAAGGGTTGCTATGTGTGGTTTACATAATTTTAAAACCATTTTTCTGTGGAGCATAGATTGCATCTTTCTGAAATATTGTTGATGATGTGTTGCTCTTTTTATGAGACCCCAAAGAAAAAAAAAAATAGACTACAACATATCATGGAATATCATAAAAAACAACATCATACAACAATATTTCAAAAAGTGCAATCTATGCTCCACAGAAAATGGTTAATATTTGTAAACCACACCAAACAACCTTAAATACAAAAGTAGAAATAGTAAACAATTGCAGGCACAAATGGAAATCTTTGTTAGCGCACTCCACCTGAACAGACCCCAACAAGAACCACAGACCACACTGCAGCGACTCACACATGCAGAAACGGAATCAGGTCCCGCACGCTATAAAAGACAGATAGCGTGCCCCAAAAAAATATCCTGACGAGAGCGAGAGGTTCGAAACAAGCTTATTGATTTTAATACTTCATTTTTTAAAAAAATTCTTAACGAATATATATATATATATATATATATATATATATATATTATATATATATATATATATATATTGAATTATAAACAAAGCTTGCTCTTATGTCTTAGATTGAAGAAATAGGGGAGATACGCATTCATATCTGAAGTGGTAATGATTCTGCAAACTAACAGTATGTGCTTGAGTGGGTGAATGGGGGGGGGGGGGGGGGGAAATGCTTTTCAAAAAGAGCCTTCAGCAAGCTTATATTCTCCAAGGGGAGACATCCTCCAATAGGGATGGAAACTCACTAACATATAACTCCTGGTCATATACCGATATTTCGAAACTTGGGTTGTTTCTCCTCATGACCGCGGAAAGTGGTAATTTGACTCCTCGCCTTTCGTTTTAAGAAGAATGCAATCCCCGAAAAGGCTGGTGTGCAATGCCGTAGTATGTTTGTTGAGTTTTCAAAAAACCAACCAAAGGTGCCATCTAAGAAGCAAAAGAAATCATGAAAAAAACAAAACAAGCTACATTTTCTTGTGAAAAGTAGAAAAATATAAAAAGATATCCTCTAAGACACAAGTGCTGTGGGCCAGTTCTTGGAATGAATCCGCAAGGGACTAAAATACAACAAAACTAATAAATTCAAGGACAAGTACCGAGCACCGTTCCAGCAACTTACAGAGCAGCCTGGGGTTGCAATGACTGCAAGAAAAATTGAATTATAAACAAAGCTTGCTCTTATGTCTTAGATTAAAGAAATAGGGGAGATACGCATTCATATCTGAAGTGGTAGATGATTCTGCCAAAGTAACATATGTGCTTGAGTGGGTGAAAAATAAAAATGCTTCTCAAAATGAGCCTTCAGCAAGCTTATATTCTCCAAGGGGGGAGACATCCTCCAATAGGGAGGGAAACTCACTAAACATATAACTCCTGGTCATATACCGATATTTCGAAACTTGGTTGTTTCTCCTCAGTGACCGCAGAAAGTGATAATTTGACTCCTCTGCCTTTTCAGTTTTAAGAAGAATGCAATCCCAGAAAAGGCTGGTGTGCAATGCCGTAGTATGTTTGTTGAGTTTTCAAAAAACCAACCAAAGGTGCCATCTAAGAAGCAAAAGAAAATCATGAAAGAACAAAACAAGCTACATTTTCTTGTGAAAAGTAGAAAATATAAAAAGATATCCTCTAAGACACAAGTGCTGAGGGCCAGTTCTTGGAATGAATCCGCAAGGGACAAAAAATACAACAAACTAATAAATTCCAAGGACAAGTACCGAGCACCGTTCCAGCAACTTACAGAGCAGCCTGGTGTTGCAATGACTGCAAGAAATATTGAATTATAAACAAAGCTTGCTCTTATGTCTTAGATTGAAGAAATAGGGGAGATACGCATTCATATCTGAAGTGGTAGATGATTCTGCCAAACTAACAGTATGTGCTTGAGTGGGTGAATGGGGAAAAAAAAAAAAATGCTTCTCACAATGAGCCTTCAGCAAGCTTATATTCTCCAAGGGGGAGACATCCTCCAATAGGAGGGAAACTCACTAACATATAACTCCTGGTCATATACCGATATTTCGAAACTTGGTTGTTTCTCCTCAGTGACCGCGGAAAGTGGTAATTTGACTCCTCTGCCTTTTCAGTTTTAAGAAGAATGCAATCCCAGAAAAGGCTGGTGTGCAATGCCGTAGTATGTTTGTTGAGTTTTCAAAAAACCAACCAAAGGTGCCATCTAAGAAGCAAAAGAAAATCATGAAAGAACATATTTCTTGCAGTCATTGCAACACCAGGCTGCTCTGTAAGTTGCTGGAACGGTGCTCGGTACTTGTCCTTGGAATTTATTAGTTTGTTGTATTTTAGTCCCTTGCGGATTCATTCCAAGAACTGGCCCTCAGCACTTGTGTCTTAGAGGATATCTTTTTATATTTTCTACTTTTCACAAGAAAATGTAGCTTGTTTTGTTCTTTCATGATTTTCTTTTGCTTCTTAGATGGCACCTTTGGTTGGTTTTTGAAAACTCAACAAACATACTACGGCATTGCACACCAGCCTTTTCTGGGGTTGCATTCTTCTTAAAACTGAAAAGGCAGAGGAGTCAAATTACCACTTTCCGCGGTCACTGAGGAGAAACAACCAAGTTTCGAAATATCGGTATATGACCAGGAGTTATATGTTAGTGAGTTTCCATCCCTATTGGAGGATGTCTGCCCTTGGAGAATATAAGCTTGCTGAAGGCTCATTTTGAGAAGCATTTTTTTTTTTTTTTTTTTTTTTCCCCATTCACCCACTCAAGCACATACTGTTAGTTTGGCAGAATCATCTACCACTTCAGATATGAATGCGTATCTCCCCCTATTTCTTCAATCTAAGACATAAGAGCAAGCTTTGTTTATAATTCAATATTTCTTGCAGTCATTGCAACACCAGGCTGCTCTGTAAGTTGCTGGAACGGTGCTCGGTACTTGTCCTTGGAATTTATTAGTTTGTTGTATTTTAGTCCCCTTTCGGATTCATTCCAAGAACTGGCCCTCAGCACTTGTGTCTTAGAGGATATCTTTTTATATTTTCTACTTTTCACAAGAAAATGTAGCTTGTTTTGTTTTTTCATGATTTTCTTTTGCTTCTTAGATGGCACCTTTGGTTGGTTTTTTGAAAACTCAACAAACATACTACGGCATTGCACACCAGACTTTTCTGGGATTGCATTCTTCTTAAAACTGAAAAGGCAGAGGAGTCAAATTACAACTTTCCGCGGTCACTGAGGAGAAACAACCAAGTTTCGAAATATCGGTATATGACCAGGAGTTATATGTTAGTGAGTTTCCCTCCCTATTGGAGGATGTCTCCCCCTTGGAGAATATAAGCTTGCTGAAGGCTCATTTTGAGAAGCATTTTTTTTTTTTCCCCATTCACCCCACTCAAGCACATACTGTTAGTTTGGCAGAATCATCTACCACTTCAGATATGAATGCGTATCTCCCCCTATTTCTTCAATCTAAGACATAAGAGCAAGCTTTGTTTATAATTCAATATTTTTTGCAGTCATTGCAACACCAGGCTGCTCTGTAAGTTGCTGGAACGGTGCTCGGTACTTGTCCTTGGAATTTATTAGTTTGTTGTATATATATATATACATATATATCAGTATATTTAAAAGCCTAAAAAAATTTTTTTTAAGTGCTCAACCCCTTGGGGAGCAACATTAGTTTAAAACAAGTTAAAAGAGGAATCTTAAAACTATCAAACAAATTTGTTTTCGAGCGTGTTGCGCTGTCATCAGGAGGTTTTTGAGCAAACCAAAAACCATCCTGATGACAGCGCAACACGCTCGAAACAAATTTGTAGATATTTTAAGATTCCTCTTTTAACTTGTTTTAACTATATATATATATATATATATATATATATATGTGTGTGTGTGTGTGTCCGTGTGTGTTGTGTGTGTGTTACTGAGTATGTGTGCGTGTGTGCGTGCGTGCGTGCGTGCGTGCGTGCGGCGTGTGTGTGTGGTGTGTGTACGCGGAGAACGGGAAGGGATAATAATTATCATGTGCGTTATGTGTGCCTCTGTGAATTTTGATATGCAAGTGTCGGGATTGCTCGCGCTGTGGGGGGGGGGGGGGGGGGGCGGTTGGGCTGGGGTGCGGGGAAGAACGAATGGAATGAATGTGTGGGGGAAAAAAGGAAAGGGGGGGGGGGGGAGTCACACAATCCATGTTCCCACGCGTCTAAGGTTATAAACATACCCTGCACCCCCCCCCCCCCCTCCAACGAGACGAGAGGGAGGAAGAAGAAGGAAAGGGTGAGGAGGCGGGTAGGGTGGGGGGGGGGGGAAGAGGTCATGGGATAACAAATTGATTAATTCCCAGGGTAACACCGTCAGCAGTCATCACTTAAGTCGCTCTGGCAGCAGGACATGACGCAAGTTACCGAGTCACAGAGTGAAATGTGATGCACGTGTCTGGCTCGTAGTCAAAAACTCCCCGGCCAACCAATAGCATCATGGGTGATTTTTTTTTTTTTTTTTAAAGATTGCGAACATTCCTGATATTATCTGGCTGGTAGCGATTTGTCTTCTTTGTCAGAGATTTGTGCAATTAGAGGCCCAGCTCTGGAAGGTTAAAAACAACACACAAAATAGGACAAAGAAAAAGTACTTCGTTTGAGATTC
The DNA here is from genome assembly GCA_018398815.1 of Conus ventricosus. Classification (NCBI taxonomy): domain Eukaryota; kingdom Metazoa; phylum Mollusca; class Gastropoda; order Neogastropoda; family Conidae; genus Conus; species Conus ventricosus. The sequence goes on along the minus strand of CM031596.1, from coordinate 118,009,136 downwards.
AGGGGTGGGTCGGTTCATTTGGGAGAGGAAAGGGGTGCGGTGAAGGGGGGGGGGGTGGGCAGGATTCGAAGTTTCTGGCAAGAACGAGGATCTAACCCCAGAAACTGAAGAAAGGTTAGAGGGTGGAGGGAACGGGTGAGGACGGGGGGGGGGGGGGGGGGGGGGGGTCGAGGTGAGTAACATATACGAATCTCAGGTGAGCGCCAGGAGAGCAAATTGGCATGGAAGGAAAGGTGAGGGGAAGGAGAAGGGGGTGAAGGGGACCGAGCATGACTGTGAAGAGAGCTGTCTGTCAACAATCAAACGACCTGGAACAACATGACCCGGGGGGGGGGGGGGGGTTAAACGGAGAGAAGTTGGGGGGGGGGAGGCATGGGGAAGCAGGGAGGGGGGGGGGGGGGCAGTGGGTGAGAGGGGAGGAGACAGATGAACAGCAGCAAGCTTTGTCATGTATGTCTGTCTCGCTGTCGGTCCATTATTATTTCCTCCTTGGTGACGCTGTTGTTGTTGAATACTTTTCGTCTTCTCTTTGTATTCAAAATGCTTTTCTTCTTCCAGCCTTATTACAGCCTCCGTCTGGTATCTTTCACTCTGTCCATCATTTCTGCTTGTCTATCTGTCTGTTTCTCTCTCTCTCTCTCTCTCTCTCCTCTCTCTCTCTCTCTCTCTCTCTCTCTTCTCTTCTCTCTCTCTCTCTCTCCCGGGGAGGGAGTATGTGCCCCTTTGTGTGGGGTGTGCGTGGTGTATGTGTGTATGTGTGCGTATGTGTGTGTTGTGTGTGTGTGTGTTGTTGTGTGCTGTGTGTGTGTGTCTGTGGTGTGTTTGCGCAGTAGTAGTAGTAGTAGCAGTAGTAGTTGTGGTGGTGGTGGTGGGTGGTAGTAATGATAGACTTTAATCTTTTTTGCGCTTTACTTGATTTCATGTACGCAGGTGTAACTGCTGTTTGTTACTATGTCGCTGTTACCATCTGGCGGCATATTTTGTGATACAAGATAGAACTGACAGACTTCAGACCAGACACTGCTCTGTTTAATTAAAATTTTTATCCTCGAGTAACAAAAATATTTGAGTCTTGAGTCTGTCATTGTCCCGCGTTTGCATACATGATGGAGGTTCTGTCGTGTCACAACTAGTGGCCATTACACCGTGGCATCTGCCAGGCAGCATTATGTCCCTTGACGTCTTAATGGCATGCCCTGTGCGTGCCTGCACCCTACGTGATGAACACAGCGCAGGCTTCCAAGGGTGGTGCAGGATTGCTCCCAGCACGTTTGGTCGGCAGTTGAGGACAGTGCTTCTCTGGGTCTCATCCGCACCTTCGTGTGTGTGTGTGTGTGTGTGTGTGTGTGGTGTGTGTGTGTGTGGTGTGTGTGTGTGTGTGTGTGTGTGTGTGTGTGTGTCGTGGTGCGTGGTGCGTGTGCGTGTCGTGGTTGTGTGTGTGTGTGTGCGTTTTGTGCACGTATGTATGGTGAAGGTGTTTGTGTCCTCGCGTTCGTCCCTGGACTGGCGTTTGCCGTCTGGCGAGTGTCATCAGCCTGATTCTCCAGCCTTCACAGTCTCGCTGCGCTCGTGACAGTTCCGCCGCTGTGGATCACCGCATCTCCACCTTCTGCTGCATCGCGCGCTGCTGCACAGTCCTGCCCGAGGTCACCGCCTCTCCACCTTCCTCACTCGCCGGCCCCAGCTGGAGCTCCTTCCCAAAGGACAGCGGAGCGGTGGCCCTCCTCCTGCCGCCTCAGCTCCGGGGCCGTGCTGGAGTGGGTGAAAGCCATGCAGAAGGTGGGTGGATGGTGGAGGAAGGGTGGGGGATTGGGGGAGGCGGGGTGGAGTTCGGGGGTGGGGGTGGATGGGGTTTGGTGGCGATGAAAGGGTCGGCCCCACGCACCAAGAATCTCCTACAGCATCATAGAGACAACATAATGTGCCAAGTGTTCTTGGACTGAGCCAGGAAGCGATGCTTTCTTTAGCCTACCTGGAGTCCAAGATGCTTCCCCTCTCCCTCCAACCCCCACTCTCCTCCCCCCAGCCCACCTCCACCCCTCTTTCCTCTCCGACCCTCACTTTTTATTTTAACGCTGAGTTTTACTGTCCAATCACTTTTCACTTCATTCCGCATAAGGTGACAAAAGTGTTGTGTAAAATCAGTTTGTGACACCGCGTATTACCTGTTTTCCTCAATCAATTCTTTTTTGTTTCTTCCCATCAGCGAGGTATTTCTCATCAATGCACGGAACAGCCGCTCAAGGATGCACTGCCATCTAGGTCTGTTGAGTTCTGGGTTAGCTCGACCTTTGACCCCCTTCGCCCGAACTCGGAAAACCACGTGAAATGACGTCATCGGTCGGGACCGCGGCTGTTCCAAGATCATTTCCCAACATGCGTACTTGAAGACCGATCCGCCACACGCTGGACATATGAATGACTGTGAGAGAAAGGCGAGTCATTTCACGCTAAATCACTTCCTAAACATTGCACGTGTATGTGGAGTCACTGAGCCACAACGGAGTCTCAGGTTAAAGTTCAAAATGGCCGGATAGCGGAAATCGGCGTGGAAAATTCGGGGCCCAGAACTCTTTATCCGAGCGATTTCGCAGCATTTTGTACACATGTTTGACGAAAGCACGTTATATACGACGAACTAAAAAAAGAAGAACAAAAGTAAAAAACAAAAACAAAATCCAGAGGCGAAATCCTTTAGCAGTAACTGCATTTGCGGATTGTAACTACAGTGCTGTCTTGGTGTGCCACTTCCAGCGCTTGGATTCAAGAGCGACAACTTCTGCTAACCCTCACGCGAGAATTCGCGTTCGGTGTGTGCCTCTTTAACAATATTTCAGTATGTAGGGACAATCACGGGAACAACAGGCCCTGAGATGTGGAGGGAGAAGAAAAAAAAAAAAACCAGCGCGAGAGCATGAATGTGTGCCAGAGTATGCTGATGAATCATTGTGCTGGAGAACCGTTGTTATTACAGGAAGTGCAAGTGCAGGGATCTGTGATAGCGAGTGAAAACGACCCCCCCCCCCCCCCCCCCTCCCCCTGCCCCCCCCCCCCCCCCCCCCCCCCCCCCCCCCCCCCCCCCCCCAACATATGCAGGCACGCAACACGCCGCTTCCACACTTTTTGGAGAAAAAAATTGAAGATTTGTACACTTAACAGAAAATACACTCGTTTTCGTTTTACAAAAAGAAGTAAGGACACCAATTGCAGTGTTCGGGTGAATTAGTTTAAGTGGGGGTGGGGGGGGGGCAGGGGAGCTAACTCATTGTACTGCCGCTGCCTTTCTACTGCACAGGTACCAGGTGCCCTCCCCCCTCCCCATCTCCCTAATACTACTTATTCGTACACCAATGTTAAGAGGCTTACGCAGCTGGTCTGCCGTTACAGCCGTAACCCCCCCCCCCTCTCCCCGCCCTTCTCTTCCCCCCCCCCCCCCCAACACACTCATGTGACATTCTACTCTTACCACAGCACCTCCACTCCCCCTCCTTCCTGTTACCCCTGCTCTCCATTCCTGTCCACGCCCCTCCCGATCTGCCTACCGGCATCTCTGCCCAGTGCTGAACTCACCTGTCTGGCACTGCTGTTGCTGCCAGATGACCCTCGTGGGTCAGTAGCAGTAACAGTAGCATTGCTGCTGTTCTAGTTAGCATGGTCATTATAGTCATTGTCACGCCGAATGGTGTGACGGTTGTTCGGTTCACCTATTAGCTCGACGACTTCACGTCCAATCGATCGCACCCACTCTTCACGACAGAGGCAATATGAACAATTCACAATTTATTAACGTATATGTGTATGTGTGTGGACGTGTTGGATGATAGTTTCAAAAAAAAAAAGAAAATAATGTGTGGAATAAATCAACTTTGAATAAAAGTTTGTTCTTATCTTGCACGGGCACTTAGAAGTTAACGTCTGGAACAATGGACAGTCCTTGTCACGTCTTGAGAAGTTATTTGCTCTTCAGTTCTTCAGGTCCAGATCTCCATCGTGAAGTACCGCAGCGTAGCGAAGTTCTGGTCAATCGGCCCACAATGCGTAATCTGCACAGGAGCCTTATGTTGGAATATTTCTTCACCTGATATTGTAAATTGCCCGGCAAATCTATAGCATTTATGTAAATTGTATGATAAGATCTAAGACAAACATGACAACACTGATGAATACAATCTAGTGTGTGGTATCATGTATGCGATGTCTACCGCGGGCACAATGATACAGTAAAGATGTAGATGGGATGTAACATTAAGTGATCGATGTCACCAGACCAACCTCAGGTGCACAGCATCCCATCTGAAAAGTTAAATTAACATATTATTTCAAAATGGAGTGACTGAAGGCGGCGAACGAAGCAAGATTAGGAATAGAGTTTTTAGAACTTACCGCCAATGACATTGACAAACAAAGCACAAGACAAGACACGATGCATTTCAACCACTTGGGTCTTCATCAGGCGAAAAAACCATCACAAAGATATCATACCATCCTAATAAACTAGACACACAACCCTATCATATCACACACACACACCTCCCCTGACGCAACCCCCCCCCCCCTCCCCCCTCTGTTTCCTCTCCCATAATCCCCCTGGCCTCATGTCATTTCCGCCTTCATGGACATTAACGGATGAGTCATTTTTCATTCTTCTTTTTTTGTTTTTCGTAGTTTGTACTGTCCCACATGTTAAATGTGATTTATTATTTTTTCGCCTGATGAAGACCCAAGTGGTTGAAATGCATCGTGTCTTGTCTTGTGCTTTGTTTGTCAATGTCATTGGCGGTAAGTTCTAAAAACTCTATTCCTAATCTAACATATTATTTGCAATGCACGACTGAAATGATTGTAACAAGTATAGGCTCAATCAATGTGTTTACTAGACATATTACGGGCATGGACCCTGATAAACATTGCGAGAATCTTCGCATATCAAACTACACATAAATTCGATAAGTTATTCAACTAAAATCATCTTTTCCATATTTCTGATCTAATAGCATAACAAAATATCGGAGTGTGTTGCCACACTCACCCACAGAGTAGAAGATGCGATGAGCGCGGACCCAAGGTTCTCCAACGCGAATGTCACCGGCTGGCCTCCCGTCAGCACAACACGGTCGTTGTTTCAAAGGCCGGCGCCGCAACGGTGCCGTGCTGGGACCTGACCAGGCTGACCGGAGCTCCCTTGGGCGTATACTAAGGTTGGGCGATGGTCCGCGGCTGCATCAAGAGTGAAGGCGAGTCAGCGGGAAGAAACCGTTGACGGCAACGGATTGTCAGATCCTGCAAGTCCGGCTGACGAAGCCTATTCTGGACTGTCGGCAGGTTCTTTCAACGACTTGGTGTTGGCGATTGCACGTCAGACCTCCAGAGAGTGCGTAGAATACTTTTTATTCGTTCCGGGCTTGCTGTATGGGCAAGGATGGATGTCACTTTCCAAACGGCTCTCTGCTGCTGGCGATGCGTCTTTTCTTCACTCGCTCCGCTTCAGTAACTGACTTTTAGTTTCGTCATCGCGCATGAATAGTCGTATCTTGGGGATGCGATGAAAAATAAAGTTCCTTGACAACTTTGAACAAACATAGTATTGGACAGTTTCCGAAGGATGCTGGTTCACGGAATAGGAACTCTCAACTTGAATGAAGAATGATATGTGACATATTAAATCTGCTTCTGGCACAAACAAGATAAAAATACACGATGAGAGCAGGTCGTCTTCCGAAGAAAATGACGTCGCAGCCCGCGCCTCGTATCGTGACGTAAAGAATTAATGATGAAATATGTTGAGCCTTGGAACAAGTTTGACGACAATCTAAAGTGTTAGGTCGTGAGCCTTACCATGTTACAGTCATCATAGTTATCAAAATCATCATGATCATCAAGGTCATCAAGGTCATGAAGGTCATTATGATCATCAGTGTCACCACGATCACCATTTCATCAATATCATTGAGGTCATCAAGGTCATCAAGGTCATCAAGGTCATCATGGTCAAGGTCATCATGGTCATCAAGGTCATCATGTCATCATGGTCATCATGTCATCATGGTCATCATGGTCACTGTGCTCCAGGTGCTGCCAGAGGAAGAGGAGGACCCTTGGTCCAGGAGGCTCAGGCCGTGGTGGAGGACCTGGAGGCAGGGGAGGAGGCCCCCTCCTCCCCACGCTCCCCCGCCCAGCGCGTGCTGGCCCGAGAGAAGGCCAAGTGGCAGAGGATCCAGTCCAGGAAGACCCTGAAGCGCTCGCCCACCCGCACCACCCGAAAGACCTTGGACGATCAGGTGAGCCCTCCCCACGGGATTGGCTGCCCAGTGCCGCCCCCGCCCCCCACCCCTCCTCCCCCCCCCCTCCTCCCCTTCAATTCTACACATCACTTACACCTCCTTTCCCTCCAGCCTCTCGCTCGCGACCTCTCACCCTACCCCCACCCGTCTCTCGTCCGCCGTCCATCTCCTTCACCTTCCCTACTCGTCCCTCCTCACCTTCATCCTCCACCTTTTGTTTGCTGTTGTTGTTGATGGTGAGGATATTGTTGTTGTTTCGTTCTTGTAGCTGTTTTTGTTGTTGCCGATCGTTGTTGACGGTGTTTGCTGTTGTTGATGATGGTGAGGATATTATTGTTGTTTTGTTCTTGTTGCTGTTTCTGTTGTTGCCGATTGTTGTTGACGGTGTTTGATGTTGCTGTTAAAGGTGTGTTTGCAGCTGTTGTGTCGTTGATGTCGCTTGTTTGTTGTCGGTCAAAAGAGCTTCTTTTGTGCGCTCCCTGACATATATATTCATAAAGGGTTTTAGTCTGATGAGCTGTCGAAATTTTGTCCCACATTAACTGTAAATGGAAAAAAACGAAAGAAAGAGATATGACAGCATTTCTCCCGAGTTGCATCCATGTGTATGATTGTACATGTGTGTCTGTTTACCAGCGTGCATTAGCGCGTGTGCAGCCAATATGCAAACAAACATACATATGTGTCATTTTGCATGCTCTTTCCATCTCTGATGACGAGAGTAACTGGTTTAAAAAAAAAAAACGAACACTCCTCCCTCACTGCCACAACATCCAACTCCTCTTTTCTCTCTTCCAGTTCACCAAGATGCTGACCCAGCTGGCGGAAGACGACAGCAAGGCTAGCACCCTGCCCGGGGACAGGAGGTGCAGCGAGGCCTGACCCGTAGGAGGTTCAAGTCCCGGGCCCGTGAGCGGCGTCTGACGGACCTTGAGGACCCCATGGACGAGGTGGCCTCCGCTATCTCCAAGAACCACCGGCTGAGGAAGACGCTGGCCAAGAAAGCCACCCTGCTGAAGAACACACGGCGGGTCCTCCACTCTGAGGGGCCTGGGGGCAGCGTGGGGGAGGAGGAGGAGATGGAGCAAGGAGGTGCGTCTGCCGTGCCACGTCGCAAGCCGTTCAAGGGAGGTCGAAGCGTCGGAGGGTCGAATCCCGCTTCTCCCACTGACCGTACCTCTGCTGTGACTTTCGCTGACGTCTTCCCGGAGTCCACAGATGCCACGTCCCAGTTGTAGAGAGCTTGGATGGCTGTGCTTTGACTTTGACTACGTGTGTGTGAGTGTGTGTGTGTGTGTGTGTGTGTGTGTGTGTGTGTGTGTGTGGTGTGTGTGTGTGTGTGTGTGTGTGTGAGTGAGTGAGTGAATTACAAACGTTGTTGTAGAAACCTGGTGATATATATGGCCACAGTTTAGTTTTGTTTGGATTTATTTTCAGGATTTTCTTTTCTTAAAAAAATCATATATAATATATATATATATATATATATATATATAATATATATATATATATAATATTATATATATATATATATATATTTTAAAATCATAATATATATATATAAGATAAAACTGTGATATGGATCTTGCTGTTTTATACTGCTTAGCTATGGCCTTACATTTTAAAAATTGACAGAACATATGTTTCTCTCTCTCTCTCTCTCTCTCTCTCTCTCTCTCTCTCTCTCTCTCTCTCTCTCCACACACACACACACCACACACACACACACACACACACCACACACACACACACACACCTTTCATGTGACTGTCTGGCTTGCCTTTGGCATCTCGCTAATGGATCTAATGTACTTTTTTTTCTTCCATGTCCAAGAACAGTGTGCTGACTGATTTTTACACCAAAGAAATTCATGTCAATTCTTGTTCCTGTCTTTTGGTGAGACACCAGTAGACTATGTCCACGATTTCATGAGTACAACTCGTACAGAGACCAAGAGAACTGCATTGAGAACTACTAAGTGATCAATGTATTATTCGTCGTCCCTCAGTCAAAAAAGAACAAAACAATAGAAACAAACAAAATAACTTAGACTCGGCTGCAGTGAATTTTTCTTCTGACGAATTGTCTAATCACGATCAGATGATATTTGGTGGTTCCCATTGGACTGCTGGGACTGCGTTAGGAGCGCCCGGATGTGGGTGGTACTGAGAGCCAGAGAGTGCGGCGTGGGAATATCATGCCACTGGAGAAAAAGAGCGGTGAGGGTGGAAGAGCACGGAAGACCGCGAACAAACAAACAAACAAACAAACAACAAACAAACAAACAAAACAAACCAAACAAGCAAACAAATCGAAAGAGCCACTCCAAAGCTGTTTTCTTCGTGTAAGCTTACACGCGGCTGTTTCCTGTCGCAAATCTACTTGTCACAACTGGCATTGTCCTGCCGTAAAACGTGCAGTGTCCGGTCGTAAAACAAGAGTTGCGTTGGCGCAAGTAGGACATTTCCTGATACAAAGATGCTGTTTCCTGTCTTGCCATCCAGATGGGCAGTTTTTTCCTGGTACAGATAACACATGATGGCTTCGTACTGTAAAACAAGGGCTGTCGGTTTGGCTCAGTGGTACACCACCCAGTTCGCAGTCCCAGACTTTAGGAGGTCGAATCCTGTCGGACTCCAGCTATGAAACTGCCGTCTTCGCGGCCCGTTGGAATGTGTTGTCGTTCTGGTGGTACCAGCGTGGTGTCAGATTGGTCCCCTACCCTACTTCTCCAAGAATAGCTATCCTGGTCTGCTGTTTTACCTTTGGTGCGTGTACGCATCAACCCTGAATATGACTTACAGGTGGAACATAGCGCTCGTGGTGATGAACTGTCGTTACGTGTACAGCTGAGTTTTGTTGTGTTCTGTAAATCTTAAAAAGTGATTTTAAGTCACTCCGCCGGTTGACATGGACAAACAACTTACAAGACAAAACACGACGCGTTTTGACCCGGTCTTCTTCCAGCAAGATACACGACACTCAGGACTATGAACACAAGAACGAGCAGTCACTTTTCTTCTCCAATTCGGTCTTCTTCCAGCAAGATACACGACATTCGGGACTATGAACACAAGAACGAGCAGTCACTTTTCTTCCTCCAATTCGGTCTTCTTCCAGCAAGATACACGACATTCGGGACTATGAACACAAGAACGAGCAGTCACTTTTCTTCTCCAATTCGGTCTTCTTCCAGCAAGATACACAACCGTAGGCATGAACGAACGAGCAGTCACTTTTCTTCTCCAATTCGGTCTTCTTCCAGCAAGATACACACGCTAGGGCAATGAACGAAACGAGCAGTCACTTTTCTTCTCCAATTCGGTCTTCTTCCAGCAAGATACACAACTAAGGGCAATGAAACGAACGAGCAGTCACTTTTCTTCTCCAATTCGGTCTTCTTCCAGCAGGATACACAACGCTAAGGGCAATGAACGAACGAGCAGTCACTTTTCTTCTCCAATTCGGCGCAGGAGGGAACGCTAGGAATGATTCGAAACGCGTCCTTTTTTCTTGTAATTGTTTCGTTCCGTGTAAAACGGCGGGGTGACTTAAAAAAATACTTTCTAAATTGGTTTCAGTGTCCGCCTGCAGTCATCATCCCTTTGAAGTAGCTTGAGTGTGAGTCACAGTGTAGGGCTTGGTACATGAAGTGTGAGTACAGTAAAAGGGGCTTGGTACATGAAGTCCGAGTCCACAGTATAGGGGCTTGGTACATGAAGTCTTGGTCACAGTATAGGGGCTTGGTACATGAAGTGTGAGTCACAGTGTAGGGGCTTGGTACATGAAGTGTGAGTCACAGTTAGGGGTGGTACATGAAGTTGTGAGTCACAGTATAGGGGCTTGGTACATAAGTCCGAGTCACAGTATAGGGGCTTGGTACATGAAGTCGAGTCACAGTATAGGGGCTTGGTACATGAAGTCTGAGTCACAGTATAGGGGCTTGGTACATGAAGTGTGAGTCACAGTATAGGGGCTTGGTACATGAAGTGTGAGTCACAGTATAGGGGCTTGGTACATGAAGTGTGAGTCACAGTATAGGGGCTTGGTACATGAAGTGTGAGTCACAGTATAGGGGCTTGGTACATGAAGTGTGAGTCACAGTATAGGGGCTTGGTACATGAAGTGTGAGTCACAGTATAGGGGCTTGGCACATGAAGTGTGAGTCACAGTATAGGGGCTTGGTACATGAAGTGAGTCACAGTATAGGGGCTTGGTACATGAAGTGTGAGTCACAGTATAGGAGCTTGCGTGTGAGTCACAGTATAGGGGCTTGGTACATGAAGTGTGAGTCACAGTATAGGGGCTTGGTACATGAAGTGTGAGTCACAGTATGGTGGCTTGGTACAATATACAAAACGTTGCTTTTAACAATTATTACGTGGATGATTTGATTTTTTTTCTCGAGACATTTAGCGTCCAACCCACCAGATGACAGATGGGTGAGAAAGATAGAGGGGGGGGGGGGGGGGGGGGGAGGCGAAAAATGGGGGTGAACAAGTGGCCTTGGGATGGGGGTGGGTGGTAGGTGGGGGCCAAGTGTATTGTGGATTGCACGGATAGAGGAAGGGATCGGTGGAGAGCGGGAAGTGGGGGGGGGGGGGGGTGAGGACTGTTGCGATGAAGATCGGGATCCTGAATCCTGAAGTCCCATTTTTTACCATTGGTGTACGTTTTCCGGTGCTGGAAAAAGAACTGCAGTAATCAGAATCTATGAAGTGATTATGAGGGTCATAATAGTTGGGTTTTTTTTTTATTATAACAATACAGAGTCCGTATTTGGGTGTGCGCGTTTGTCAGACTGACATTATTTCGAGAAGCTACTTATATCGACCCCCTACCCTCCACCCCCACCCCCCTTTCGATTTTACTTTGACCATGATGTCGTGATTTCAGTTCTGATTTTTGTTCACGCTGGAATTGTTAACCGCTGTGGACCCCAGACGTTGTAGCAGAGGGGTTGCATTATAAGCCCTCATTATTGTCATTATTGCTTTTAAGTAGTAATCATGGTGATGATAACGGTAATAGTCACACTAGTAGGAGAACCACATATAAGAACGGAGGCGGTCAAATCGAAAAATGAACGGGAAGCAAGAATTGTATTCAACATATCAATTGATTTGAAGACGACTTTGTTTCTTTACTGTTATTGTTGTTATTCCTCACGCAACACACACCACACACACACACACACACACACACACACACACACACACACACACACACACACACACACACACACACACACACACACACACACAACACCACCGACGCGCGCGCGCGCGCGCGCGACGCACGCACGCACGCACGCACGCACGCACGCACGCACGCACGCACGCACGCACGACACACACACACACACACACACACACACACACACGTAGGCGATTGCGCGACATAACCATCATAATGTTCTTCTATTTTCCCTCGGGAAGTTGTATAAGAATAATAATGAACATCTATAGGACGCATTAATGCCGCTCCAGCGCTTCAATATATTGTTGTTATTACCATATTAATACTGATATCATTATCATACAATCCATAACGTCATAAGCTTTCCTTGAATAAAATCATATCAAGATAAAATGTGTCTGTTTGCTGTGTGTGTGTGTGTGTGTGTGTGTGTGTGTGTGTGTGTGTGTGTGTGTGTGTGTGTGTGTGTGTGTGTTGGTGTGGTGTGG
>CM031596.1:117989055-117996168 GCA_018398815.1 Conus ventricosus | reverse complement strand
TTGTAGTGTTTTTCTGTTTGACTACCCGCCATGGCATTATGACGTTTATGAATAGTGTACTTGTCACTGTAGAATTAAGTTGCTGTGTTGCTATGTTGAATTGTCAGTGTGAATGATATGTGCTGAAATAATGTATGCTTGACAAGTAGGACAGATTGTAAGACTAGGCTTCGGCCTAAAATCTTCATCCTTGAGCGTGAAAGATCAATCAATCAATCAATGAATCAGTCACTCTCTCTCTCTCTCTCTCTCTCTCTCCTCTCTCTCTCTCTCTCTCTCTCTCTCTCTCTCTCTCTCTCCTCTCTCTCTCATTGGGTGAATTATCATAAGCCTGTCAGTACCCCCTGCTCTCTCCCCCCTCCTCTCTCTAATGCAGGTGAATTATTATAGGCACATAAGCACTCTCTCCTCCTCCTCTCTCCTCTCTCTCTCTCTCTCTCTCTCTCTCTCTCTCTCTCTCTCGCTTACACGAGAGAATTATTCTAAGTCTCCTTATAGCTTGCCTCTTTAGGCCTGTCGTAAAAGCGGACCTGTCTTCATAACCCTTCAGGTCCCTTTCTGTTTGTCTGTCTGTCTCTCAGCCGCTCACTGATTTATTCTCTCTCTCTCTCTCTCTCTCTCCTCTCTCTCCTCTCTCCTCTCTCTCTCTCTCTCTCTCTCTCTCTCTCTCTCTCTCTCTCTCTCTCTTTTAAGTTCCGCTGTTGTTATTACACACGATCGTGCCACAAAAGTAATGACTTGATACACTTTTCATGATACAAAAAATCCCCAACAACCCAAACCCCCAAACCAACAACACCACCGCACGACGCGCGCACACAACACACACACACACACACAAACACACAACACAAACACACACACACAACACACACACACACAAACACACACACAACCTATGCTCATTGATGCACAGAGAATTCTGTGCACATTTCTAGTAGCAAGGGAGTGTTAGCATAAGAGAGAGAGAGAGAGAGAGAGAGAGAGAGAGAGAGAGAGAGAGAGAGAGAGAGAGAGAGAGAGAGAGATAACGATAACGATAACGATAACGAAAATTTATTCAGAAAGGCCACAGTCCCATTTGAAGGGGTGAGTAATAAAGAACATAGTTAAACAAGGTATTTCATCACAAAAATTTAAACATTCTCAACATATGCAAATTACCTATGTCAAATCACTCCTTCTTTAAATGATTTGCACAGACATAAAGCAAGATTTCTTGCAACGTTGTAATTTTTTGACGACAAAAGACAGACTAACTTGAACAGTGCTGGACGTCGATGATATTTAACGGAATAAGTTTTGTCGTAGGTCAGCCAGAACAGGACATAAGAATACAAAATGAAGTTCATCTTCCCTACCAGATTTACACAGTGGACACAACAAATCATTTCTGTATGGATATTATATCGTTGACCATACACAGCAATATCCGATACACCAAACCTGAATTTTGTTAATTCAGACCTGATAAATCTATTCAAGTTCAGAGACAAATAAGCTTCTGCTTCTACTAAATAATTACTTTTCAGCAATCTAAATAATGAAAATCGTTCGCTGTTTTGAATATGGCTATCCCAGTCTTGCCATCTACAATCTATTGCCATCTACAATCTATCATTATAGTTTTTCGAAAGGGTGGATATTTGTCGTCGCGTGAAAAATGGTTTTATGGAAATTCTAAAATTGTGATTGTAAACGCCTACAAATATCTGGGTTTATATTTTTCTACAAAACTAAGTTTTTCGTTTGCCTGCCAAGATCTTGTGGGTAAAGGGAAGCGTGCTGTTATGGCCATTTTAAGCGTCTTGTATAAGTTTGAAAACGAGTCAGTAAAACTATTTTTCAGAATGTTTGATACCCAGGTCCAGCCTATAGTCCAATATGGCGCTGAGATTTGGGGTTTGGAGAAAGGACATGACATAGAGAAATTGCACTTATTTGCTATGAAACGGTTTTTGAATGTCGATAGGCGTACCCCAAATGACTTGACTTATGGAGAACTTGGTAGATTCCCTATTTATTTGAATTCATATATAAAATGTGTAAGATACTGGCTTAAACTGTTACGTATGGGGCAACATAGACTGCCAGCCAAAGCTTATAAAACATTGTTTGACCTGGATATGAGAGGGAAAACTACGTGGGCATCGGGCATTCGTAAATGTTTATGTAATTATGGTTTTTCGTTTGTATGATTAGAACAAGGGTTGGCTGTGTCAGCAGTTTCTTGGCTTGTTTCGAGAGAGAGAGAGAGAGAGGGGGAGAGAGAGAGAGAGAGAGAGAGAGAGAGAGAGAGAGAGAGAAGAGAGAGAGATCGCCTAGCAGTTTCGGAGGATATCGGTGAATTGCCAGCTAAATGTAAACGAAACACAACTATTTTAACAAAGAATTGCCTGCGGATATTGTGAGCGAAAAGAGATCTATATATTCATCTCTCTCTCTCTCTCTCTCTCTCTCTCTCTCTCTCTCTCTCTCTGCCCCTCCAATCATCTCTCTCTCTCCCCCTCTCTCGTTCTGCCTGTGTCAAAGGAGAGAGAAAAAAAGAGGGAGTTATATCAAATAAGACAGCAGCAATCGAAAATGTTTCAGGAGAAACGGTGGAAATATGATAACGCTCCCATCTCCAAACGCCCATTATTTTGTTGTTGAAATTTTGATTGTAGTTGCAGTTGTGTCATTGCCAAAGAAAACTTTAGGGGTTCTCTTCTGAAACCTCCCCAAAAAAAACAAACAATAAAAAGCAAACAAAGAAGAACAAACAAAAAACAAACAAACATAAAACAAGATAGAACAAACAGTAAAATGACATGGAAGCAATCAATCTTGCAACAGTAAAATGACATGGAATGCAATCAATCTTGCAACAGTAAAATGACATGGAATGCAATCACTCTACTCACCAAGTGAGTCGTGCGACGATGTCCTACATGAGATAAAGAGGTAGCCTTGTACCACACGGTCCAAATAGACGAACACGGGTACGGGTACGGTGTATAAAACAGCCAGTTAGTCAGTCACTGCAGACAGCACAGAAACAAAACACCCACCTTTCTACCGCGTCGCCGCACACTCACACACACAGACACACACAGACACAGACACAGACACTCACATGCACACACACATACACGCACGCACGCACACACACACACAACACACACACACACACACCACGCACACAACACACACACGCACGCACGCGCGCGCGCGCGCACACACACACACACCACACACACACACACACACACACACACACAACTATGTCCCCGGAACTTCCTCTGGCGCTGCTGTTCACCACTCCTCACCACATTCCTCATAACAACCCCCTCCCCCCCAACACATACACCACCACCACCACCACCACCACGACCCCCCTCGCCTCCCCCCCCCTCCCGCCTTTCCCCTATCCCTCCCACAAAACACACGCAGTGTCAGGTTCTACACCAGGACAGCGTGGATTTCATTTTTCTTTCCATTCCTCCCCAGCACCTTCGGGTTTTCTTTTTCTTCTTTGCCTTAACTAGGCTGACCCTGGAGAAGGTCCATGACGGTGAGAAAGACCCACTGACCACAGGGAAAGTCCTGTTGACAGTGGAAAGACTACAACTTTGGATTCTCTCTTGAGGGCACATAAGACCGTATGGCGAAAGCTTGGCTGTGTCTGGAGTGGCACTGTCTTCATCTGTCCGTGGCAGGGTGGTTGGTCTGTGGGGTGTGCTCGCAGCTGGAGGGTGGTGTTTTTCGCCGTGGCTCTGCAGTCCATGAAATAGGGCTGGTACACCCATGGGGATGCTACTTTAAGGCTGTTATGAGCTGCATCCTGTAGTCTGATTTACCTCTGTTCAGGAGCGTTATGTCCCTTGATATCTAATGGAGTGTCCCTGCGCGTGCCTGTACCCATCGTCAACACAGCGCAGGCCTCCAAGGTGGTACAGGACTGCTCTAAAGGCGGTGAAGACAGTGCTTCTCTGGTCCTCCCCAGCACCTTCGGGTGTTTCTTTTTCTTCTTTGCCTTAACTAGGCTGACCCTGGAGAAAGTCCAGTGACGGTGAGGAAAGACCCACTGACCACAGGGAAAGTCCTGTTGACAGTGGGAAAGACTACAACTTTGGATTCTCTCTTGAGGGCACATAAGACCGTATGGCGAAAGCTTGGCTGTGTCTGGAGTGGCACTGTCTTCATCTGTCCGTGGGCAGGGTGGTTGGTCTGTGGGGTGTGCTCGGCAGCTGGAGGGTGGTGTTTTTCGCCGGTGGGCTCTGCAGTCATGAAATACGGGCTGGTACACCCATGGGGATGCTACTTAAGGCTGTTATGAGCTGCATCCTGTAGTCGATTTACCTCTGTTCAGAGCGGTTATGTCCCTTGATATCTTAATGGTGTCCTGCGCGTGCCTGTACCCATCGTCAACACAGCGCAGGCCTCCAAGGGTGGTACAGGACTGCTCTAAAGGCGGGTGAAGACAGTGCTTCTCTGGTCCTCCCCAGCACCTTCGGGTGTTTCTTTTTCTTCTTTGCCTTAACTAGGCTGACCCTGGAGAAAGGTCCAGTGACGGTGAGGAAAGACCCACTGACCACAGGGAAAGTCCTGTTGACAGTGGGAAAGACTACAACTTTGGATTCTCTCTTGAGGCACATAAGACCGTATGGCGAAAGCTTGGCTGTGTCTGGAGTGGCACTGTCTTCATCTGTCCGTGGCAGGGGTGGTTGGGTCTGTGGAGTGTGCTCGGCAGCTGGAGGGTGGTGTTTTTCGCCGGTGGGCTCTGCAGTCATGAAATACGGCGGTACACCCATGGGGATGCTACTTTAAGCTGTTATGAGCTGCATCCTGTAGTCCGATTTACCTCTGTTCAGGAGCGGTTATGTCCCTTGATATCTTAATGGAGTGTCCTGCGTGTGCCTGTACCCATCGTCAACACAGCGCAGGCCTCCAAGGGTGGTACAGGACTGCTCTAAAGGCGGGTGAAGACAGTGCTTCTCTGGGTCCTCCCCAGCACCTTCGGGTGTTTCTTTTTCTAGTCACCCCCCCCCCCCCCCCACCGCCTTCCCTCTCGCTCGTTCTCTCCTCTCCCTCCCGCCCCGACTTTTATATCCCCTCGTCCCAACCCCTAACTCTCCTCTCTCACTCCTCTCTCTCTCTCTCTCTCTCTCTCTCTCTCTCTCTCTCTCTTTGTCACCTTTCCCCCTTATTGTCCTTACCAAAGAGGTCCTTCTACCGCGTCGCCGCACACTCAATGTAGTTGCAGTTGTGCAGGGGGGGGGGGGGGGGGAAGAGAGACGATTGGGGGGGGGGGGGGCAGAGAGAGAGAGAGAGAGAGAGAGAGAGAGAGAGAGAGAGATGAATATATAGATCTCTTTTCGCTCACAATATCCCCAGGCAATTCTTTGTTAAAATAGTCGTGTGTGTGTGTGGTGTGTGTGTGTGTTTTTGTGTGTGTGTGTGTGTGTGGGGTGTGTGTGTGTGTGAGTGTGCGGCGACGCGGTAGAAAGACCTCTTTGGTAATGACAATAAAATGTCAAAAGACCTCTTTGGTAATGGCAATAAAATATCAAAGTGTCAAAGTGTCCTCTCTCTCTCTCTCTCTATCTCTCTCTCTCTCTCTCTCTCTCCTCTCTCTCTCTCTCTCTTTCTCTCTCTCTCTCTCTCAAGTTCTTCCTCAATTGTGTGAAAAATGTAGTGTAAAGGGGCTTACAGCTTAACCCCTTCCCCTCTTAAGCATTCATATTCGCGTTTTTCTTGAATCTTTCTTTCTCCCTCAATGTCTAGGTTCTCTCTCTTCTCTCTCTCTCTCTCTCTCTCTCTCTCTCTCTCTCTCTCCTCTCTCTCTCTCTCTCTCTCTCTCTCTCCCCTCTGCCTGCCTGTCTCTCTGTCTGTCTGTCTGTATCATCACCATCGTCATCATCTCTGTCCCTCTGTCCCTGTATCTCTAATGTCTATCTTGGTATGTCTCACGTAGCCTTCTCACTTCGCTCAGCAGTCACGAAAACCCCCTCAGCCCCCTAACCTTTACCCCCTCCCCGCCTCCTCCCCCTCCCCCTCCCCCTCCCCCCTCGTCCTCCAGCTCCCCCTCCTCCACTCCCCTGCTCCAGGTCCGTGGTGTCGATTAAATGAATACAAGAGAACTTGGCTGAGTCTATCCTCCCCTCCCTCCCTCCCCCCACTCCTTTCTGTCACTATTCCCCAAACCCTTGACCCCACCTCTGCGCAACCCCCCCCCCCCCCCCCACTACCTCCTCCTGAGAGTCACCACCTCCGTTCCATGTCTATGGGAGCATATTAGCTTCAAAAACCGACATTTACTGGTTTTTGTGTGTGTTTTTTCCCCCAGAGAAACAGATATTATGCTTCAGTTAAACTGGTTCAGCTGTTATGTCTGAGAATTTCAATTGTTTTCCCCACGATAATTGTTGTTTTCCGTGGTTTTTTTTCTCTCCAAGGGATCATAAGTTTTCACCCCTGTTTTCCCAAGGAAAACATTATCGGTGTTATTTTTTTAAAGATCACAACTCCTCTCTCTCTCCTCTCTCTCTCTCTCTCTCTCTCTCTCTCTCTCTCTCTCTCTCTCTCTCCTCTCTCTCTCTCTCTGTGTCTTGTGTGGTGTGTGTGTGTGTGTGTGTGTGTGTGTGTGTGTGTGTGTGTGTGTGTAGGTCTGTGTGTGTATGTGTGTAGGTCTGTGTGTCTGTGTCTGTTTGTGAATGTGTGTTTTCCCTATTTTCACATGGAAAACAGTTGTTATCCTAAAAAGAAAAAAAAAGAAAATAAAATAAAGGTAGTTATCGGGATCGTAACCATTTTTCCTGTTTTTTCCCACCCCGTTAGCACTTGTCACGCCAAGCAGCGATCATGTTCCTGTGAACGACGCTTTCCTCACGACACTGCCTGTTTCTTCAGGAAAACAAAGAGAACTGTTTTCTGGCTTTATCCTAGAGGGAATTGGGAAAACAGTTGTGACCATCAGGGAAAACAATCCATCTACCTATCTATCTGTCTACCTGCCTATCTATCTATCTATCTATCTGTCTATCTTCTATCTCTCTCTCTCTATCTGTCTGTCTGTTTATCTATCTATCTGTCTGGCTGCCTGCCTGCCTGCCGACCTATCTATCTATCTAC
>CM031596.1:117979055-117981555 GCA_018398815.1 Conus ventricosus | reverse complement strand
TAGTAAGGCGTTTATCTGTTTATTTTTTCTCAATAGAATAGCATACAAAATATCATAGTACAATGTTCTTCAGCCTTTTTGTTTCAAGTTACAGGCAAGACAAGATATTATGGTGAAGAGGTCCACTAAAGAACCCATTACATTCTGGCATGGATCCATGATCCGGATCTATGGCGCGGGTCCGGGGTGCGGATTCATCGTTGGGATCCATGGTATAGATCCATGATCCGTGGCCATGGTTCAGATCAGGGATGAGGATCCATAGGACGGATCCTGTGTACCTTGGTGGAGATCCACACTCTTAGGCACCTGGAAGCTCATTCTAGAGCGCAGAGTGACAAACACGCTTTGTGGTCAAAACAGTTTGGAAGAATGTGATCTTATCTTTTTGATATTTCGTTTCGTTTTTCTTTTTTTTCTTTTCTTTCGTTTCTTTCTTTCTTTCTTTTTTTCCCTAATGTACGCTGGTTATTCCAGATCCAGATCCGCACCACATTTCTGCCCGAACAGGCGGCATGGAATCAGGCGATTTTGGTTTGATGACTTCCGGGTTAGTCTTCATCTGGAGTCTCTTTGGTCTGAGCTGCGGAAACTATGGTTCTTCTTCTTTCTTATAGTGTCCACAATCATCATGTTGATTATTCTGACACTTTGGTGTGTATGACCATTTTTTTTATCCCGCTTTAAGGCAGCCATACTCCCGCTTCGGGGAAGGTGCATGCTGTGTGTAACGTGTCATCCATACCAACGGCCAAACTGGCCTTCTCTTCCGAAAGCTGGTGATGGGATTTTTACGTGTGTGCAAGATGTTATGCGTGCGTTCACACGCGGAACCTCCCCCACTCACAGTGAAACATATTCTTTTAGATTGTTGGGACTTGCACGATGTGAGACATAAACACTTTACAGCCGAGTCCATGAAAACCCTGTTCAGAGATGTCCCACCTGACATGATCTTTGAGTTTCTGAAAGAGATTAACATTTTTCGTCTGATTTAAGATTTTATGGAAGAAAGATTTTTAACGAAGTTTCTGGTGCGTGTTTAGAAGATATATTTTAAAGAGATGTGTGACAAGATTTTTTATTTTATTTTTTTTTAGTTGATTTGTGAGCTGATTTTAACGTGGTGACAGCTCTGATGTGACCCTTTGCGGTCGGTTGGGCTATAAGCAACATTACCTTACCTCACACGGAACCTCAGTTTATAGTCTCATTCGAAGGACTGTGTGGTGAATGGAGTTAACTCCGAGGGAAAAATCCCCTGTACCGAAACGGCCCGGCGGAGATGCGGACCCGCAACCTCTGGATTCCGAGTCCGATGCTCTACCAACTGAGCTATTCCGGCCAAATGGCGTAAACAGTAATGAGCTAGACTGCGACTGTTCCAAAGCGGCTTTGCTGTAACAGAAAGAGTGAAAGACAGAATGCCCACACTCAAGGGATGAGTTTCAGTTTCAGTGTCATCTAGGAGATGTCACAGCGTTGGGACTAGTCCATATACGCTTCACCGCATCCGCTAAGTTTTGAGACCACACTGCGCATGATTTAAAACTGATGAATATATGAATTAATGGCTAAGATGAGAGAATTTAAGAAGAGAGTCTCGTGGCTACGACTTCTACAGATGTCTGAAATACGCATTAGCTCAACGCGCTGGTCAGACCTTGAGAGCATTATTATCATTGTACGTGTGCGTGTGTGTGTGTGTGTGTGTGTGTGTTGTGTGTGTGTGGTGTGTGTGGTGGTGCGTGCGTGCGTGCGTGCGTGCGTGCGAGCGTGCGTGCGTGCGTGCGTGCGCGTGCGTGCGTGAGTGCGTGCGTGCGTGCGTGCGTGCGTGCGTGCGTGCGTGCGTGGTGTGTGTGTGTGTGTGTGTGTGTGTGTGTGTGTGTGTGTGTGTGTTTGTGTGGTGAGTGTATACGTGTGTATAGAACGGGATGAAGGAATGTGAAGGACAGATAAGTCAGTTAAGTCATATGATTTGGCGAACATCATACAGACCTCAAGATTACGTTCACAGTGTCTGAACGGTGAAAATTAGCTTAAAGAAAAGAGATTTCCCATGATAAAACATTTCCCCTAAAGGTTATATATCGCACGAAAATGTGGTTTAACAGTAAAAATTAAACATAGAAGAATATAGATAATTTGACCTTCTAACCCTTTGAGGCAGAGAAGATGAAATATACGACTTGCATTTTGGAAAGCGGAAGAAAGTAAGATACAACAATAGAAAATTAAGTATGATGCAGACAGATGCATTCATCAACGAACTCTTTCCCATTTTGATAGACTGCCCAGAGCCCAAATGCACAGTCTTCCTATTATAGCGGGAAAAAAGGTTTTGTTTCAAGAACATCGTTGGAATAGAATTATTTGAAGGTCATTGTATTTTGAAAAAAAAAAGAAATTTGTCTTCATGCACCAATATAAACTCACACGCCACACATGCACGCCGCGCCACCACCACACACCACCCACACACACACACACACACCACACA
>CM031596.1:117970918-117978055 GCA_018398815.1 Conus ventricosus | reverse complement strand
TCCCCAATTCGTCTTCTTCCAGCAAGATACCAACGCTAAGGGCAATGAACGAACGAGCAGTCACTTTTCTTCTCCAATTCGGTCTTCTTCCAGCAGGATACACAACGCTAAGGCAATGAACGAACGAGCAGTCACTTTTCTTCTCCAATTCGGTCTTCTCCAGCAGGATACACAACGCTAAGGCAATGAACGAACGAGCAGTCACTTTCTTCTCCAATCGCGTAGGAGGGACGTTGAATGATTCGAAAGCGCGTGTTTGTCTTGTAATTTGGTTCGTCCTTGTTATACGGCGGGGTGACTTTAAAAAAACTTTCTAAAATTGGTTCAGTGTCCGCCTGCAGTCATCTCCCTTTGAAGCTAGCTTGAAGTGTGAGTCACAGTGTAGGGCTTGGTACATGAAGTGTGAGTCACAGTATAGGGGCTTGGTACATGAAGTCCGAGTCACAGTATAGGGCTTGGTACATGAAGTCTTGAGTCACAGTATAAGGGGCTGGTACATGAAGTGTGAGTCACAGTGTAAGGGGCTTGGTACATGAAGTGTGAGTCACAGTGTAGGGGCTTGGTACATGAAGTGTGAGTCACAGTATAGGGGCTTGGTACATAAAGTCGAGTCACAGTATAGGGGCTTGGTACATGAAGTCCGAGTCACAGTATAGGGGCTTGGTACATGAAGTCCGAGTCACAGTATAGGGCTTGGTACATGAAGTGTGAGTCACAGTATAGGGGCTTGGTACATGAAGTGTGAGTCACAGTATAGGGCTTGGTACATGAAGTGTGAGTCACAGTATAGGGGCTTGGTACATGAAGTGTGAGTCACAGTATAGGGGCTTGGTACATAAAGTGTGAGTCACAGTATAGGGGCTTGGTAACATGAAGTGTGAGTCACAGTATAGGGGCTTGGCACATGAAGTGTGAGTCACAGTATAGGGGCTTGGTACATGAAGTGAGCCACAGTATAGGGGCTTGGTACATGAAGTGTGAGTCACAGTAAAGGAGCTTGCGTGTGAGTCACAGTATAGGGGGCTTGGTACATGAAGTGTGAGTCACAGTATAGGGGCTTGGTACATGAAGTGTGAGTCACAGTATGGTGGCTTGGTACAATATACAAAACGTTGCTTTTAAACAATTATTACGTGGATGATTTGATTTTTTTTCTCGAGACATTTAGCGTCCACCCACCAGATGACAGATGGGTGAGAAAGATAGAGGGGGGGGGGGGGGGGGGCAGGGGCGGCGAAAAATGGGGTGTGAACAAGTGCCTTGGGATGGGGGTGGGTGGTAGGTGGGGCCAAGTGTATTGTGGATTGCACGGATAGAGGAAGGGATCGGTGGAGGCGGGAAGGGGGGGGGGGGGGGGGGTGAGGACTGTTGCGATGAAGATCGGATCCTGAATCCTGAAGTCCCATTTTTTACCATTGGTGTACGTTTTCCGTGCTGGAAAAAAGAACTGCAGTAATCAGAATCTATGAAGTGATTATGAGGTCATAATAGTTGGGTTTTTTTTTTTATTATAACAATACAGAGTCCGTATTGGGTGTGCGCGTTTGTCAGACTGACATTAATTCGAGAAGCTACTTATATCGACCCCCTACCCTCCACCCCCACCCCCTTTCGATTTTACTTTGACCATGATGTCGTGATTTCAGTTCTGATTTTTGTTCACGCTGGAATTGTTAACCGCTGTGGACCCCAGACGTTGTAGCAGAGGGGTTGCATTATAAGCCCTCATTATTGTCATTATTGCTTTTAAGTAGTAATCATGGTGATGATAACGGTAATAGTCACACTAGTAGGAGAACCACATATAAGAACGGAGGCGGTCAAATCGAAAAATGAACGGGAAGCAAGAATTGTATTCAACATATCAATTGATTTGAAGACGACTTTGTTTCTTTACTGTTATTGTTGTTATTCCCTCACGCAAACACACACACACACACACACACACACACACCACACACACACCCACACACACACACACACACACACCACACACACACACACACATCACACACACACACACACACACAACATACACGCACGCGCGCGCGCGCGCGCGCGCGCACGCACGCACGCACGCACGCACGCACGCACGCACGCACGCACGCACGCACGCACGCACACACACACACACATCACACACACACACACACACACGTAGGCGATTGCGCGACATAACCATCATAATGTTCTTCTATTTTCCCTCGGGAAGTTGTATAAGAATAATAATGAACATCTATAGGACGCATTAATGCCGCTCCAGCGCTTCAATATATTGTTGTTATTACCATATTAATACTGATATCATTATCATACAATCCATAACGTCATAAGCTTTCCTTGAATAAAATCATATCAAGATAAAATGTTCTGTTTGCTGTGTGTGTGCGTGTGTGTGTGTGTGCGGTGTGTGTGTGTGTGTGGTGTGTGTGTGTGTGTGTGTGTGTGTGTGTGTGTGTGTGTGTGTGTGTGTGTGCGTGCGCGCGCGCGCGCGAACGCGCCCGCGTGCATTCGAGTGTGTGCATTATTTTGTGTTTTACATGCAGACGCTCTACGTGTAGCGAGTACTTGCGTGCTCACGCATTCTTGAGTTTGTAAATGTTCAGGCATATGTGTGTATGCATGCACACGCATGTGTGTGTGTGCGTGATTGTGCACCCGAGTGTGTGCATCATTCGTACGTGTATACATACATGTATGAATGGTTACTACTAGCGCGCTTACGCATTATCGAGTTTGTGTATGTTAGGCATATTTGCGTATGCATGCACGTTCATGTGTGCTTGAGTGTGTTCGCATGTGTGTTTGAGTGTGTGTTTGAGTGTGTGCGCTCTTGCTTCGAGTCAAGCCTACAGGTTTGCTATCGGGTCAAGCCATGAAGTGTGCCATTACATGAAAACAGGCAAACGAAGAATGAATGTGATTGCAACAGCACACAAAAAAGGTAGAGCATACATTTCATTGATGTCTGATTGCTTAACATTCTGCTCCGACATTTGCAACATAGAGATCGAAACTTGACTCCCGCAGTGTGTGAATTAGGTTACGTCTATTGTTGTTGTTTTTTTTTTCCCCCGGAAGTTGTATTGAATGTGTGTTGTGTGGTGTGTGTGTGTGTGTGTGTGTGTGTGTGTGTTTTGGTGTGCTTGTGTGTGTGTGGTGTGTGTGTGTGTGTGTGTGTGTGTGTGTGGTGTGTGTGTGTGTGTGTGTGAAGGCGGAAGGGAGTGGTTAGAAAGAAGGCTTTCACTAAACTAAGGAGAAGGTGAAATTATCGGACCCCACCTTGACATCATATCCCTCCGCCCCCCCCCCCCCCCCCCTTCCCTCCCTGCTAAACTGATTCTTTTTGTTTTGGAAGGAAACAGTTGGCAATGACATTGAACGAAGCGATGCATATCAGAATTCATTATATTTAAGCATCAAACCAGTAGGCAATATTCAGAGTGATAGGCAATATTCAGAGTGACAGGCAATATTCAAAGTAGTAGGCAATATTCAAAGTGATAGACAATATTCAAAGTGACAGGCAATATTCAAAGTGATAGGCAATATTCAAAGTGATAGGCAATATCTAAGGTGATAGGCAATATTCAAAGTGATAGGCAATATCTATGGTGATAGACAGTATTCAAAGTGATAGGCAATATTCAAAGTGGTAGGATATATTGAAAGTGAAAAGCAATATTCAAGGCGATAGGCAATATTCAAGGTGATAGGCAATATCAAGGTGATGGGCAATATTCAAAGTGATGGGCAACATTCAAAGTGACAGGCAATATTCAAAGTGACACGCAATATTCAAAGTGACAAGTAATATTCAAAGTGATAGGCAATATTCAAAATGGCAAGAAATATTCAAGGTGATAGGCAATATTCAAAGTGATAGGCAATATTCAAGGTGATAGGCAATATTCAAAGTGATAGGCAATATTCAAGGTGATAGGCAATATTCAAAGTGATAGGCAACATTCAAAGTGATAGGCAATATTCAAAGTGACAAGTAATATTCAAGGTGATAGGCAATATTCAAAGTGACAGGCAATATTCAAGCAATATTCACAGTGACAAGCAATGTTCAAAGTGATAGACAATATTCAAAGTGATAGGCACTATTCAAAGTATAAGCAATATCAGAGTGACAAGCAATATTCAAAGTGATAGCCAATATTCAAAGTGACAGGCAATATTCATAGTGACAGGCAATATTCAAAGTGACAGGCAATATTCGAAGTGATAGACAATATTCAAAGTGAAAAGCAAAATACAAAGTGACAAGCAACATTCAAAGTGACACGCAGTATTGAAGCAATGTTCAAAGTGAGAAGCAATATTCAAAGTGACAAGCATATTCAAAGTGACAAACAATATTCAAAGTGACAAGCAATATTCAAGCGATATATAATGTGACAAGCAATATTCAAAGTGACATGCAGTATTCAAGCAATATTCAAAGTAACAAGCAGTATTCAAAGCGACAAGCAATATTCAAAGTGACAAACAATATTCAAAGTGACAAGCAATATTCGCGCGCGCGTGTGTGTGTGTGTGGTGTGTGTGTGTGTGTGTGTGTGTGTGTGTGTGTGTGTGTGTGTGTGTGTGTGAGAGAGAGAGAGAGAGAGAGAGAGAGAGAGAGAGAGAGAGAGATGTTTTATTCATGTTAACTTTTAATTCTAATTTAGTAGCATCTGCATACAATCTGTTCGATTGCCTTTGAAGCCCAACAACAGTCATAGACAGTAAAATAATGTCGTCAGCAAGAAGTAAAACAAACAGTTCCAAGAGATCAAAAGTAACACCATGCTGCCCATTTTTTTATAATCTCCAAAGCCAATTCATTTATGAACAGACAAAAATAAAACTGAACTACAAACATCCCCTTGCTTAACCCGTCTCGTACACGTAACAAAATCGGATGGATTTGCTCCTGCTCTAATTCTTGATTTTATCTCTTTACACATGTTTGTCACCCAACGATACAACTTACCTTGAATTCCATTCTTTAACAAAATAGGCCAGAATACCTTCCGTGAAACTGAATCGAAAGCTTTTTCAAAATCTACAAAAGCCATATACAACTTCTTGTTATTCACAAGTTGTTTTTGAACAGCAGCTAGTAGACTAACCATATGATCAATGGTAGAATAACCTTTTTTAAATCCTGCTTGATGTTCACCAGTTATATCATTCTGAGATATTCATTCATGAAGTCTTTCATTAATAACTGAACTATTACTATGTCCCCACCACTACACCCCAGCCTTCCCCCATATATCCAAACTTCCTTCTCCGGCCGCGTTTGTTAATTTCTTTAACTTTTTTAGTGTTGTGTGTGTGTGTGTGTGTGTGTGTGTGTGTGTGTGTGTGTGTGTGTGCGTGTGTGTGTGTGCGTGTGTGTGTGTGTGTGTGTGTGGTGTGTGTGTGTGTGTGTGTGTGTGTGTGTGTGTGTGTGTATGCGCGCGTGTGCCTGCGTGCATGCGTACGTGTGTTTGTGCGTAGGTGTCTGTCTGTCTGTCTGTCAATAACAATGTGTGTGTGTGTGTGTCTGTCTGTCAATAACAATATGTGTGTGTCTGTCTGTCTGTCAATAACCATGTGTGTGTGTGTGTGTGTGTGTGTGTGTGTGTGTGTGTGTGTGTGTGTGTGTGTGTGTGTGTGTGCAGTGTGTAACCCCATTCCCCATAACCATCTGCCATCTCTTACCTGATAAACACCCCCCACCCCCATCCCCATCCACACCCTCTTCCACCCACTGACTTTATCGTCCGTTCCAAAACATTTCAGAGACGTCGCGAGATATATTGCTGTATATATATTACGTGTTCGTCTTTGAGAGAGAGAGAGAGAGAGAGAGGAGAGAAGGAGAGAGAGAGAGAGAGAGAGAGGGGGGAGAAAGAGAGAGAGAGAGGCAAACAGACAGACAGACAGACAGGCAAACAGAGACAGAGAGAGAGAGACAGATAGACAGACGGACGGACGGATGGACAAAGAGGCGGACAGACAGACATACACGCAGGCAGACAGACAGACACAGACACAGAGAGACAAAGACAATGAAAGGTGAGGACGAGTAGAGATAATGAGGGTGATAGTGAGAGACCGAGGAGAGAGAGAGGGGGGGGGGAGCTGACAGAAAGAGAGAGAGGGGTGAGGGGAAGAGGGGGAGGGGGGCAGACAGACGAAGAAGGAAGCATGATCGTAATTACTTATTTACTTATGAAAATCGATGCATCGAAAAGTTAAATATTCATCAAATTTCACGTGGATAAGTATGTAGTAACTGAATCGTAGCACAGCAACATACAACACTATGGTATCTTTGCACAAATTATCTCCTTTCCGAAATTCAAAGTGTTGAAGAAGTTGAATTGTTTTGCCTTACCTAAGGTGTCTACGTACGATTTACTTAAAACTAGCGTGAGTTCCCTCGCACTAATCGAAGTGTTACAGTGACTGAGAACAAAGCCCAGCGATCTTCGAGGCACGTCATACCGTTTACGATCTTGCGGATTACAGAGGCCCTGTCGGGGTTGCAAGCAAGTCAATAAATATATATATAAACTGAGGGCCTGTCCATATATGACAGTCTGTACCCCCTGAAGAAGGCAATTAAAGCCGAGAATTTGGGAAATTTTAATATTTTTTGTTTGGATTTTTATCTGCTTTTACTGTTTATCTCTCTCTCTCTCTCTCTCTCTCTCTCTCTCTCTCTCTCTCTCTCTCTCTTAAAAAGTGTTTATAACAACTCCACCAGAAAACGTGTACAAACGAATCACAAGACAAAAGACGACGATTTTCGACCTGTTAGATCTCCTTTACGCGAGATAAACAACACTCAGGACAACGAAAATGAAGAACGAGCAATCACTTATTTTTGTAATAAGACTAAAATTCAACAACTGAATACATAAGTGAAGCTTAGTTATGCCTCTGAAAAGAACATCAGCGTCTCCTAAGAGGCGGAAAATGTAAATCATGGCTTTTCCTTGTAGATTTATTTCGAATTCTGTTTTCAGACTGGTCTAAAAAAAAATCTACATAAACTGAGCCCGAAGGAGTGGGGGGGGGGGGGGGGGGGGGCAGAACAGGAAGGGTTTGTGAGAGAAGAGGATTGACTGGCAGTGTCTTCGAAGCTTCCTG
>CM031596.1:117955918-117965918 GCA_018398815.1 Conus ventricosus | reverse complement strand
TTGAAATCTGGATAAAGGAACATTGAACCGTGCTGTTCCTTTTTCCTTCTTTTTCTTTTTCTTTTTCTTATTGTACATTATTGACAATGATGACAGGTGAACATTGTACATGGAAGCTTTTTTTATTTCCTTTAAAGTAAAACAGATGAGCACTGCGCCATAGAGGGTTTTTTTTTCCTATTATTGTGGAAAATTTTCAGACGATCACTGCACCTTGGAGTTTTCTTATACCTATCTGATGGGAAAAAAATTCAGACAATCACTGCACCTTAGAGTTTTCTTATACCTTTCATTGTGGAAAAAATTCAGACGATCACGTCTCATCTTACAGTTTTCTTTTTTCTTTTTCTTTTTTTTTCTTTTTTTTTTTTTTTTTTGGGGGGGGGGGGGGGGGGATGCAGACGAATACCGCACCATAGAGTCTCGTTTTGTTTGTCATTGGAAAAAGACAAACACTTCACTGTCGAGTCTTGTTTTGCCCGCTAATCAGTTAAAAAAAGATGAACAACATACTATAATTTCTTGTTTTGCCTGTTACTGACAAAAGACTTGATGAACACCTCACCATAATATCTCATTACGTATCATTTTGAGAAGAAGAAGAAGAAGAAGAAGAAGAAGAACAACAACAACAACAACAACAACAACAAGCATGATGCACAGTGCACTTTAATCTTGTGTGTGTGTGTGGTGTGTGTGGTGTGTGTGTGTGTGGTGTGTGTGTGTGTGTGTGTGTGCGTGCGTGCGTGCGTGCGTGCGTGCGTGCGTGGTGTGTGTGTGTGTGTGTGTGTGTGTGTGTCGGTGTGCGTGTGCGGGGTGTGTGTGTGTGTTTTCTTTCATGAAAAAAGACGGATACATAGTGCACCACAGGCTCTTGCTTTTTTCTTGTATTGAAAAAGGGAGACTACGATAAGTCAATGACGTCATTGTGATGATATCTCTGATGAATTTTGAATTGTCTCCTTTTCCCCACCAAGGCCATTGATGCTACTGTTATCAATTACAGCAGGTGCTGCTGACTCCTCACACTTCTTCCTGTTTCTTTAGCTCTTCAACTCTGTGAAATGTTGAAGAACAATGTTATTGATCAGCTGGCGTTGAAAAGTGCGTGTGAATCAAATCTGTCTTAAATCATCGAGTTCTGTATTGTTAATTGAAAACTAAAGAAAGTAGAAGTCTCGACAAAAATTGTAACAATTGTTACTTTTCTCGTTGTATTAAAACTAAATAAAGTAGAAGTCTCGACTAAATTGCAACAATTGTACATTTTTCGTGCATACACAATGTGGATAACTCCACGAAATAAAAAAAAAAACAAGTAACGAGTATAATAACTTTTTTCGTTTAAACTGCATGAATTATTCCTATCTTCAACAGATTGCTGCGATGTTACATTTTTCGTTGTATCAAAACTAAATAAAGTAGAAGTCTCGACTAAAATTGTAACAATTGTTACATTTTTCGTGCATACACAATGTGGAAACTCCACGAAAAAAAAAAGAAGTAACGAGTAGTAATAACATTTTTTCGTTCAAAACTGCTGAATTATTCCTATCTTCAAGCAGATTGCTGCAATGCTACATTTTCGTTGTATCATAAAGATAAGAGCAGTGTCACATTTTTCGTTGTATCAGTGCGTGGGGCGCTCTTGCCTTGACTCAAAGTCCGACGACAAAGGCGATAGTGGACTCATTCAGCGCACGTCTCTCTCTGTACGTCTATATAAATCTATCTGTCTGTCCTAGTCCTGAGTGAGAGAGGGTGTCCTCGGCTTAGCTGTAAATGAAACGGACACAGAAACGGCAAATGAAACAAACTGCAGCGTTACGGAACACGACACACACAAAAAGCAGAAGCACCACAAAGCAAAGTGTGAAGTAACGCAGTTTTAATGCACGACACAAAACAGGACAAGAAATGTTCGGCAATATGCCTTCCTCAGCGACAAAAACAATAAAAACAGTACAGACATCAACATGCGCAATACTCCCCTTGTGAAGCCAAAGTAGTGAATGAAGTAGACAGAGGGACAGTGGGAGAGAGGGGAGTAGAGGAATAGGGCACGAGGAAAGAGGGTTAGAGTAAAGTGAGGAGGAGGAAAAGGAGAGAGAGAGAGAGAGAGAGAGAGGAGAGAAGAGAGAGAGAGAGAGAGGGTGGGTGGGGGGAGGGGAGAAAAGAGAGAGAGAGAGAGAGAGAGAATGGAAGTAGAGGAAGAGTGGAGAACGAGAGAGAGAAGAGGAGTGGAAGGAGAGTGAGTGGAGGGGAGGGTGTGATGGTATGTATGGGTGTGTTACATATGAATGAAATGAACAAGAGAAAACCACAATAATAAAATATAATATGCGCAAAAAGCATTTTAAAATGACAAGGGGAGGGGGGGGGGGAGAGAAGCGAGTCAGCCGCCTACCCGCACCCGCCCCAAGTCTGACCCAAGGGTAGGTTGCCCTAACCCAAGCACCAAGGGTGAGAGGGAAAACGGGAGAACCCCGAGAAAAAACCCACTAGCCAGACGCAGCTAAGAAAGCCCCCCCCCCCCCCCCCCCCACACACAACACACAAAGCACTTGCCCGCGGGCACAACCACACACACACACACACACTCACACACCACACACACACACACACACACGTACACACACACAACCCACACACACATCATTCAAGTGCGCGCGCGCGCACGAGCACACACGCACGTACACATACACACGCCATTAAACACACACACACAACCACACATATACCTAGAAAAAAAGGGAAGGAGGGGGGGGGGTTTACAATGGGAATATAAATGGGTAAAATACAAACAAGGCATACATTAAGATATTGGGTATAGCACAGGAGGTAGGTGGTGCTATGGTGGCGCAACAGAAAAATAGGCAAAAATAAGAGCATTAATGCAAAGATAGATATGAGGTCATGATGAGAAGCGCTAACAACATTCCAAATGACCACAAAAAAGAAGAGAAAAAAGAAAAAAAAATTAAATTATCTATACATATATATATATATATATATATATAATATTTTAAATATATTAAATATAATATATATCATAGAGAGAGAGAGAGAGAGAGGAGAAGAGAGAGAGAGAGAAAAATGGCAAAAAGGGGGGGGGGGGGGCGGGGGGAAGGGGGGGGGAGGGGGAGGGGAAAGTAGAAGAGACTTAAAGAGAGGACCCAAAGAAGGCCGTAAAAGAGAGATGACTGAGAAAAGTGATAAGGGGAGAAGGAGAGAGAGAGAAGGAGAGAAGCCTCGAGAGGTCCAGTAGAAGGGGCCTATTAAGAGGGCGACCAGACAAATGTAGAGAGAAAGGAAGTAAGAGGGAAAGAAAGAGAAGGAACGAACAGGGGGA
Organism: Conus ventricosus; assembly: GCA_018398815.1. Taxonomy (NCBI): domain Eukaryota; kingdom Metazoa; phylum Mollusca; class Gastropoda; order Neogastropoda; family Conidae; genus Conus; species Conus ventricosus. Next base: position 117,962,566 of record CM031596.1, on the reverse strand, counting down.
AGGAGCCCTTCAGAGGGCGACAGAAAAGGAACAAGGACGGAGGAGGAGAGGGAGCAGGAGGAAAAAGGGGAGGAGGGTGTAGGGAGGGGTAGAAGGGGGGGGGTGAAAGGGGGAAGGAAAAAAAAAGGAGGGAGGGGGGAGAGAGAGAAGGGGCCAAGGGGAAGGTAGGAAGGATAGGGACAGATACAAAAGTAAGTAAAACGAAAAATAAATAAATAATGAATAAAAAAAAGAATAGAAAAAACCAAAAGACAGGAGACTGGGGAGCTAACCCTACTCAGAAACTCTGGCAAAAGATATAGCTCTCAAACGATCATTCCAGTAGGCGCTAGGCCTACGGTCACGAAGAGGCCACTGATGCGGGACCAACCATGCACAGGTAAGTACTAAAGGGAAAAGGGAATAATAAGTCATTGTCCACCTGATTTGGCTCGGGAAAAAGGACACAGAATTGCTACGCTTATTCATTGATACCAGCTGGATTTCTGGTGCCCAGTTTTTGAATCAGGTGAGACTCCATATCCTTCCAATCCCCCCCCCCCCCCTTTCATTTAAAATGCTTTTTGCGCATATTGTATTTATTATTGTGTTTTCTCTTGTTCATTTCATTCTTTATCAACACACACCACTGCATATCATCACACCCTCCCCCTCCACTCACTCTCCCCCTCCTCTCTCTCTCTCATTCTCCACTCTTCCGCTACTTCCATTCTCTCTCTCTCTCTCCCCCTCTCTTCTCCCCTCCCCTCTCTCTTTTCTCTCTCTCTCTCTCTCTCTCCCCTCTCTCCTCTCTCTCTCTCTCTATCTTCTTTTCCTCCTCCTCACTTTACTCTACCCTCTTTCCTCGTGGCCCTATTCCTCGAACTCTACTCAACCTCTCTTCCACTGTCCCTCTGTCTACTTCATTCACTACTTTGGCTTCACAAGGGGAGTATTGTGCATGTTGATGTCTGTACTGTTTGTTTGTTTTTTTTTTTGTCGCTGGGGAAGGCATATTGCCGAAAATTTCTTGTCCTGTTTTGTGTCGTGCATTAAAACCGAGTTACTTCACACTTTGTTTTGTGTGCTTTTTCTGCTTTTTGTCGTGACACAGAAACTGCATTGCCTGTCTGTCTGTCGGTCCCCTTCTCTCTCTCTCTCTCTCTCTCTCTCTCTCTCCCGCCCTCTCTCTCTCCCTCCCTCTCTCTCTCTCTCTCTCTCTCTTGGTGTTGAAGACGACGTGTTTGTGCTGTGCTCACCGATGGTGTGTTTTTGTGGGTGTTACAGTGTAGTAATCTTCATAGTTTTTTGTATTCCGTCTGGTTTTGATTGAGTGACTCAAAAGGTGCTGTGTTGTGCTTCGATTCCTTTCGTGGAATCAACAATTAAATTTTAATTGCCATAACATACCTGTGAAGAATTCTACTTGATATGTGTTCACACGTAACTCTACGCCTTTAAAAAAACAAAAAAAAAAAAAAAAGAAGGGGAAAGAAAAAAAGGTTCGGTTTGCAAGTTTTTTTTCTCAACAAAGCCGTGTGCCCCCTCTCAATTTCTCTGGCCTGTAACACGGTGTTAACTTGCAACCACGACATGAATGTGTAACGGATTCACGCCTTGTCCCATGTCCGAGTAACACGTGCTGTGAACTGTCCAACACGTCATGCCCTTTCCGTTCTGCCGTGTGTGTAGCCTGCCATGGAGACCACCCTGTTGACACTGGAAGCAAACTAAGGCCCACGTTAGACACTCGCAGCAAACGTTTTCCTGCTCTGAGAAGGAGCTCACTGCGGGGAGAAATGCCTTGTTTTATCGATACACAGCAATAACAGACCCATCAGTTGTCTTTGAAAGAAATGAATTGATTACAAGGAACGATTATCTTTATCTTTCTTCATGGATTAGCGAACCGATACCACCTTTCTTAGCCAAGTCGGTCTTGCGCGTTTTTTTGGATGAAGTGAAACGAATCACTATATCTTTTTACTTTACCCGGCAAGGCGGTGGAACTTTACTTATGCCAAGGCATTGACTGTGTCAAGTGGGGTAAAAAGAGTGTGAAGCATTGAAAGACATTGTGAGTGAATTCTGTGTTCATGGTGATCTGGCTGCCTTTAAGAGTGCGCTGCTGTCTTCCCCCCTGACTTTTATGACTGAGGATGGTAAAGACATACCATTGTCAGCTCCGGATGACCTGTGCGGCAGTGAAAGTAGCCCCTCCAGTGACCCCACTCCTGCTACCCCTCGGTCTCTTCCTCAGGTGCCAGGAAAGCCAGACTTTGAGGATACAGAACTAGAAGTTGGTGTTTCTAATTTTTTTGTTGAGTCTGCTTCTGACTCCAGTGAAATAACTTTAGCAAAAGCCACACATACACATCAGGAAAGTCACACTCATCAAGATGGTCACACAGATACACAACATTCTGTTGTGAACTGTTCTTCTAAAAGAAGCCCATATAAATCAACCCCCAAACGTTTCCCATTGAAAAAACGTTATCGTCGACGTACCCTCTGCCCTGTAAAGCATGTTGACAAAACAGTGGCAAGTGACCTTGATAATATTAAAATTACTGTGGATACCATTCTTACTGATCTTTCGGATCATGAAAACAACATGCTGTCCAGACTTGAGGATTCAAAGGTGTCTATCAAGAATGAAATGAAATGTCATATAAATCGGAAGATAGAGTCTTTCATTCTGCTGTCGAAGGGATCCACAGTGTAATGTCAAAGTTTGAATCAACAATGAATATGTTACTTAAAAAAAACCTTTCATTAAAATCCACCTTGGGCTCACTTCAGTCCGACCTGAAACAATTAAAGAAAAAATCTCACTCAACTACAAGTGTCTTCACACAGTGTGGAAAACCCCCTAAGTTGTGTTTCCAGGTCATTCTTCATCCAATGAGGATAACTCTCAAAAAGGTGTGTCCCATCAAGTTGACACACACCCCACCCAACAACTCTTCACACAACTGTGAATACAACCTTTCCCCGATTCTGTTACACAATCTCCCCTGAAAACTGTGGAGGACACACGTTTTAGTGGTCAGTCTACACTACCAGTTCCTGGCACTCCTGTGGAAATTGTGAATGTAACAGTCGGTAATCGTTTTGATGTACTTGCTCGTCTCAGTCAGAATGAAGTACTTCTTGACCCCGATTCCAATAAACCTGTCTCCCCCCAAACAAACTCTGTCACATCTGAACCATCTGCCTCTGAACAGTTAGCTAAACAGGATCAAGAACCTTCTCAGTTGACAGAGGTGAAAGAAAAACTTTCTCCAGAGCAGGTTTTAAAAGAAATATCTATTCCTTTGAAATTTTTCTTCCTTGCTAATCGGAGACTCTGTAATAAGGTACATTAATCCAAAGAGACTAGACACACGTCGTGACCCGTTTTTCCCAAAATATGTGTTCCTGGTCTGACTTTAGTGCATCTTGTTCAGTGGTTACGTACTTTAGAAATCCAGGACCAAGTGAACACTTTAATTGTGCATGTGGGTGTAAATGATTGTCCGGCCGGACCCATTGCAGCCAAAGATTGGCGTGAACTGATTGGTTTGTGTAAAACTCGTTTCCCCTCTGCATATATTGCCTTCAGTTCTATTCTCCCGGCCCGCGTCGACACCAGCTAAATAACGCCATTGCTCCTTCTAATAGACATTTATATGCTACATGTACAAGTATGCATGTGGACATGATTGACCATTTTGGGTCGTTTGTGACTCAAAATGGTCCCCCCCGTCAGGCCCTGTATAAAGATGCTACCCACCCCAGTACAAAAGGGACAGTCAGTCTGGCACTAGGCTTCAAGACAGTTCTTCCCTCAGACCGGGCGTTCACAGTTGAACGACCCGGCTAACAACACAGGCCCCTTCAATAAGCCACACCATGTCCCCACCAGTGATCGGTCCATGCCCCGTACTGTACAGAGGAACAGCTCTAGAAATGATGACCCTGCCCTACAAACAGCTTCTCGACAATATGTGAACTCCAGAAATTCAGGTGTTCCCCCCATGCCCCTCAACAAGTGATTTCCCCTCCATTAATGTCCCAAACCAATCGCAAATCAGTCATGAACCAGCCAGAGTTGACTCCCCAGGTTCCACCGCCAGATCGTTTGGATAATCCCTGTGCTGGGGCTTACAGTCAGACACTGAACGGTGAAAATTCGCGTCCCCCACCAAGTATCCCCACCATCCCGACACATGTCCCGCCTCCATTCCTCTGCCGAGTTACACGATTCCCGACGCTCCTTACCCCAGATTTCCCGCCCCTTATCCGTTCTCTATGCAGAGGGTTCAAGGATCTGGCTTTGGCCAAACACAGCCCCATTTTCCCTTGGGTTCAACAACTCTACCTGTCAATCCTCTGACACAGGAGAGTCATGCTGACACCCGAAACTGGCCTTCATTTAACCCTCTGGGTTATTGCGCGCAGCAGTTAATGACATAGGTGTTTTGTGATTGCGCCCGTTCTTTAGTACTGAGTTACCTGTTTGAACTTATTGCTCATTGAGGTTGTTGTTGTTGTTGTTGTTGTTGTTTTTTTGTTGTTTTTTTTTTTTCTTTCCTAACTTCTTCTCTGTATCATTACACGTTGCAGAGGTGTGCATTTTTGTGTGTGTTTGCTTGTTTGTTTCTTTCTCTTTTTTTTTCCACATGTAATATTTACTTTTCTAATTGCCTGATATCCTGCAAACTGATTTTGCTTTGCATTGTACACATATTGAAGGTAAAGTGTTTTTTTTTTTGTTTTGTTTTGTTTGTTGTTTGTTTGTTGTTTTTTCCTTGTCAAATAATGGCAAATAATCCCAAGACCGAGAGTAGTAATGAATAGTTAACCAACTCAGGATTCAAAATTGGCTATCTAAATGCATGTCATGTGTTAAACACATTATTGATTTACCTTCTATTTTATCTAATGCTAACAATTGTTTCATTGTTTTTGTTTCTCTGAATCTCGATTATCAAATTTAGTCTCAGACGATTTAGTAATGATTCCAGGTTACAATTTTATTAGAGAGACTCTACATCTAAGCTAGAAACAGGTCTTCTGGGATATGTACATCACTCAATGAACTATAAACTGATCCATCATTTGATAAACATGATATTGAATGCATCTGGATAGAGTTTCGTTTAAAAGGGACTAAACCGATATTAGTAGGCTTTTTATATAGAAACCCTGATGAACGCGTGGAATGGTATGATAGATTCGAAGCAATGATGGAAGATGTTTCAGATTATTCAACAGATGTTGTATTGCTTGGTGACTTTAACATTGATTTACTTAAAAACCTCATGATAAATGGAAACGAATTTTTGAATCATATAACTTAACACAACTGATAGACACGCCAACAGAATAACCCCTACAGTCTGAAACACTCATTGATCATATATATGTAAACAATACAACAAATATTACAGAAACTTCCGTACCAGTTTATGGTCTCAGTGATCATTTTCCCGTATGCTTAACTTGGTCCAAAAAAGGCGTAAAAATTCCTAGATGTAGCCACAAATGCATTTCTTTCCGTAGTTATAAAACCTTTAATTCTGACGATTTTCTTCATGATTTATGTACAGCAGACTTTTATAGTGTTTTTCAGGAGACTGATCCAGACAAAGCTCTCGAAGCTTGGTATAACATATTTGTCCCCATTTACGACAAACATGTCCCAACTAAGATCAAACGTGTCAAACCCAATGGAAAACCACCGTGGTTAAATGATGAAATCAATGCTGCTATTAAAATTCGTGAAAACTTGTTACAGTCAACAGGAAAAGATGCAAAGTTTAAGAAACAGCGTAACAAAGTTACAGCTATGAAAAGGTCTGCTCGTAAAAAACATTTTAGCGACCTTATTTCATCGAAAAAAGATTCAAAATCGATCTGGAAAGCCATTAATCAATTATCTGTAAATCGTCAAAACAAACAGCTCCATCATCTTTAATTCTGTCTGCAGATAATCTCAATAAACACTTCTCTAAACCCTAGTCGAAAGACTATTAAAACTGATTGTACTAAATATAATGAACTGTTGTTACTAAGAGAATTTTGTGATACTAGACAAATAGGGTCCAGACTTGATTTTCAGTTTATCAGTGTACACGAGGTGTGTAGAGAACTTAATTCATTGAAGGAATCTAAGAGCCGGGGATTAGATAATATAGATAGCAAAATTTTAAAAATTTCCGCACCTATTATCTCTGATAGCCTACTTATATTTATAACCTTTGTATTCAGAATGCATTATCCACAATATTTAAAGAAGCTAAAGTTGTGCCATTTTTAAAATCTGGTGACCCACAGGTCCTTCGAACTTTCAGACCGATTTCCATTTTGTCTAATTTGTCTAAACCTTTAGAAAAGCACCTAAGGCAAAAACCTTCAAAGGCATTTCGTTACACATAAATTATTTCATTCAAATCAAAGCGGTTTTAGAGAAAATCATTCATGTCAGACGGTTCTTACCAATCTAGTAGAACAGTGGCATTTAAATATTAATGATGATCTTCTCACAGGAACGATATTTGTGGACTTTGCTAAAGCCTTCGATGTTATTAACCATGATCTCCTCTTAAAAAAACTTACTTTGTATGGTTTAACTCTAAAGTCTGTCAATCTTTTCTCATCTTTTCTATCAAACAGAAGGCAGAT
>CM031596.1:117935918-117950918 GCA_018398815.1 Conus ventricosus | reverse complement strand
ACAAACAGACACAGACACACAGACCTACACACATACACACACAGACCTACACACACACACACACACACACACACACACACACCACACACACACACACACACACACACACACAAGACACAAGAAAGAGAGAGAGAGAGAGAGAGAGAGAGAGAGAGAGAGAGAGAGAGAGAGAGAGAGAGAGAGAGAGAGAGTTGTGATCTTTAAAAAAATAACACCGATAATGTTTTCCTTGGGAAAACAGGGGTGAAAACTTATGATCCCTTGGAGAGAAAAAAAAACACACGGAAAACAACAATTATCGTGGGGAAAACAATTGAAATTCTCAGACATAACAGCTGAACCCAGTTTAACTGAAGCATAATATCTGTTTCTCTGGGGAAAAAACACACACACAAAAACCAGTAAATGTCGGTTTTTGAAGCTAATATGCTCCCATAGACATGGAACGGAGGTGGTGACTCTCAGGAGTAGGGTGTGGGGGGGGGGGGGGGGGGGGTTGCGCAGAGGTGGGGTCAAGGGTTTGGGGAATAGTGACAGAAAGGAGTGGGGGGAGGGAGGGAGGGGAGGATAGACTCAGCCAAGTTCTCTTGTATTCATTTAATCGACACCACGGACCTGGAGCAGGGGAGTGGAGGAGGGGGAGCTGGAGGACGAGGGGGGGGGGAGGGGGAGGGGGAGGAGGCGGGGAGGGGGTAAAGGTTAGGGGGCTGAGGGGGTTTTCGTGACTGCTGAGCGAAGTGAGAAGGCTACGTGAGACATACCAAGATAGACATTAGAGATACAGGGACAGAGGGACAGAGATGATGACGATGGTGATGATACAGACAGACAGACAGAGAGACAGGCAGGCAGACAGGCAGAGGAGAGAGAGAGAGAGAGAGAGAGAGAGAGAGAGAGAGAGAGAGAGAGAGAGAGAGAGAGAGGACCTAGACATTGAGGGAGAAAGAAAGATTCAGAAAAACGCGAATATGAATGCTTAAGAGGGGAAGGGGTTAAGCTGTAAGCCCCTTTACACTACATTTTTCACACAATTGAGGAAGAACTTGAGAGAGAGAGAGAGAGAGAGAAGAGAGAGGAGAGAGAGAGAGAGAGAGAGAGAGGGGGGGGGGGGAGAGAGAGAGAGAGAGGGGGGGGGGGAGAGAGACACTTTGACACTTTGATATTTTATTGTCATTACCAAAGAGGTCTTTTGACATTTTATTGTCATTACCAAAGAGGTCTTTCTACCGCGTCGCCGCACACTCACCACACACACACACACCACACACACACACACACACACACACACACACACACACACACACACACACACACACACACACGACTATTTTAACAAAGAATTGCCTGGGGATATTGTGAGCGAAAAGAGATCTATATATTTTCTCTCTCTCTCTCTCTCTCTCTCTCTCTCCTCTCTCTCTGCCCCTCCAATCCTCTCTCTTCCCCCCCCCCTGCACAACTGCAACTACAATGAGTGTGCGGCGACGCGGTAGAAGGACCTCTTTGGTAAGGACAATAAGGGGAAAGGTGACACAAGAGAGAGAGGAGAGAGAGAGAGAGGAGAGAGAGAGAGAGAGAGAGGAGAGAGAGAGATTAGGGGCTGGGACGAGGGGATACAAAAGTCGGGGCGGGAGGGAGAGGAGAGAAAGAGCGAGAGGGGAAGGCGGTGGGGGGGGGGGGGTGACTAGAAAAAGAAACACCCGAAGGTGCTGGGGAGGACCCAGAGAAGCACTGTCTTCACCCGCCTTTAGAGCAGTCCTGTACCACCCTTGGAGGCCTGCGCTGTGTTGACGATGGGTACAGGCACGCGCAGGACACTCCATTAAGATATCAAGGGACATAACCGCTCCTGAACAGAGGTAAATCAGACAACAGGATGCAGCTCATAACAGCCTTAAAGTAGCATCCCCATGGGTGTACCAGCCCGTATTTCATGACTGCAGAGCCCACCGGCGAAAAACACCACCCTCCAGCTGCCGAGCACACCCCACAGACCCAACCACCCCTGCCCACGGACAGATGAAGACAGTGCCACTCCAGACACAGCCAAGCTTTCGCCATACGGTCTTATGTGCCCTCAAGAGAGAATCCAAAGTTGTAGTCGTTCCCACTGTCAACAGGACTTTCCCTGTGGTCAGTGGGTCTTTCCTCACCGTCACTGGACCTTTCTCCAGGGTCAGCCTAGTTAAGGCAAAGAAGAAAAAGAAACACCCGAAGGTGCTGGGAGGACCCAGAGAAGCACTGTCTTCACCCGCCTTTAGAGCAGTCCTGTACCACCCTTGGAGGCCTGCGCTGTGTTGACGATGGGTACAGGCACGCGCAGGACACTCCATTAAGATATCAAGGGACATAACCGCTCCTGAACAGAGGTAAATCAGACTACAGGATGCAGCTCATAACAGCCTTAAAGTAGCATCCCCATGGGTGTACCAGCCCGTATTTCATGACTGCAGAGCCCACCGGCGAAAAACACCACCCTCCAGCTGCCGAGCACACCCCACAGACCCAACCACCCCTGCCCACGGACAGATGAAGACAGTGCCACTCCAGACACAGCCAAGCTTTCGCCATACGGTCTTATGTGCCCTCAAGAGAGAATCCAAAGTTGTAGTCTTTCCCACTGTCAACAGGACTTTCCCTGTGGTGGGTCTTTCCTCACCGTCACTGGACCTTTCTCCAGGGTCAGCCTAGTTAAGGCAAAGAAGAAAAAGAAACACCCGAAGGTGCTGGGGAGGACCCAGAGAAGCACTGTCTTCACCCGCCTTTAGAGCAGTCCTGTACCACCCTTGGAGGCCTGCGCTGTGTTGACGATGGGTACAGGCACGCGCAGGACACTCCATTAAGATATCAAGGGACATAACCGCTCCTGAACAGAGGTAAATCAGACTACAGGATGCAGCTCATAACAGCCTTAAAGTAGCATCCCATGGGTGTACCAGCCCGTATTTCATGACTGCAGAGCCCACCGGCGAAAAACACCACCCTCCAGCTGCCGAGCACACCCCACAGACCCAACCACCCCTGCCCACGGACAGATGAAGACAGTGCCACTCCAGACACAGCCAAGCTTTCGCCATACGGTCTTATGTGCCCTCAAGAGAGAATCCAAAGTTGTAGTCTTTCCCACTGTCAACAGGACTTTCCCTGTGGTCAGTGGGTCTTTCCTCACCGTCACTGGACCTTTCTCCAGGGTCAGCCTAGTTAAGGCAAAGAAGAAAAAGAAACACCCGAAGGTGCTGGGGAGGAATGGAAAGAAAAATGAAATCCACGCTGCCCTGGTGTAGAACCTGACACTGCGTGTGTTTTGTGGGAGGGATAGGGGAAAGGCGGGAGGGGGTGGAGGCGAGGGGGGTCGTGGTGGTAGTGGTGGTAGTGGGGGGGGGGGGGGGGTAACAGCAGCGCCAGAGGAAGTTCCGGGGACATAGTGTGTGTGTGTGTGTGTGTGTGTGTGTGTGTGTGTGTGTGTGTGTGTGTGTGTGTGTGTGTGTTTGTTGTGTGTTGTTGATTTATAGTCTGTTCACACTTGGTGATATTAGACTTTACAGGGGGGTGGGGGGTGTGAAGGAGGAGGACATGGTGGAGGAAAAGGTAAGAAATAATGTCAAGAACAGTACAAATCTAAATATAAACTACACTGCCATAATTATAACAATATGCTAATTTGAGATTGAGAGATAATTTTTGCTACCTCAACCATTTCTGAACTGAAAGAAATAGCGTAAACCAGTTTAGATTTCGAGATTTCAATGTTTGCTTTTGAGTAAAGAGCATTTAAAATGGGGCAATGGAAAAGTATATGTTCACCAGATAATGGCTTAGAACATGCACACGCTATATCTTGGGAATATTTGGTCTTCCAAGAGTTCAAACGTATCTTGTATATTAAACTAGAAATATGTCTAGGATATGTTTCCATTACATATTTATCTTGAGACTTCTCAATTCGGAAACAGCTTTCCAGTAACGAATGTATTTCACATATATCTAACTTCAAATTACTTTTTGCAGAATTGCCCATTACCCCGCGTCTGGCTAGTTTATCTGCTATTTCATTCCAATAAATACCACAGTGTGAAGGGACCCAGCAGAAGACTATATTTATTCCTGTGGAAATAATGTAATTAATTAGATGCTTTATTTCAAAGATTATATCTTTCCTTGTTTTAACATCCCAAACTTTCAAACTATCTAACACTGCCTTAGAATCAACACAAAATAAATGTTACAAAAAGAATGATTACTATCACAAATAAAGAGTAATGCCATAAGAATAGCATACAATTCTGCCGGCCGTGAAAATAGAAAATCCTTTTCCTAGGCTGTATGCTTTTTGAACTTTTAAAGCCGGAATAACAAAACCTGAACCTGCACTTAACTGGCAAACGGAACCATCCGTAAAATTTTTTAAATGATTTGAATATTTGTTTTCTAAGTTTTCTCTCACTTTAGAAGTTAAAATGTTAATGTTGTCATTTTTCCGGACATCAGTGTAATCTACATCAAAGATAGCTTGTCTATGTTCCCATGGAGGCACCGGGGGGACAACAGGAGCAGGTGAGAGTGAAGTGACATCAATATTGCATTTTTCAAAAGAATCTTTCGTGTAATTTCGAACGGGACAAAGATAACCTAGCTGTTGAGCTCTTTTGGGACATTCAACATTTGAATCCATCAACACTTCGTTTTCGACTGAGTTAGGTACTGAAAGACTTCTTGCGACATATTTGGCTACAGCTAATCTACGTTGATCTGACAGTGATAGCATATTAATTTCTTTGTACACCTTCAATGTGCTTTGTGTGCACTGGGACACCAAGCGCTAATTTGATCGCTTTGCTGTCTATACTTTGCAATTTTTTCAGTAGACTTTCAGGGGCTGAAAAATAAACTTCTTGTCCGTACACTAGTTTTGATCTTATTAGAGAATCAGCTAGGTGCAGGAGGGTTTTTGTATCTTGAGCCCACGGTTGAATACAAATAATTTTCAATAAGTTTAAACGTTTCCTTGTTTTAGCTATCAAGCTTTCAATGTAAAAACGCCAGTTAAGTTTAGGGGTTAAATTTACACCCAGAAATTTTATGTTTTGTGAGTACTGCAATTCAGAACCATTCAATTTGAAGCTTGGCAAATACATTGGATTGTCTCCATTATTGAAAAACATTAACTGTGTTTTTTCACCTGAGAGAATAAGCCCGTTATTTTCCATAAATTTGTTTAATTTATCTATCTCTAACTGATATATCTTCTGTATATGATTCGTAATTCTCTTGCCGGTATGCTTTCGGATATTTGTATTTATCCACATAGCAATGTCATCAGCATATTGTACTAAACTCACACTTTTTGATAATATCTTTGGAAGATCATAAATAAGAATGTTAAACAACATGGGGGCTATAATACAGCCCTGTGGAATTCGATATCAATGCTCTGAAAAGACGAGTGAACTTTCCCTATTCTTGTACATATGGATCTCTGTGATAAAAAACTTTTAAAGTATTGAAACATCGTTCCATTAATTCCTATTTCTTTCAATTTATAAAGTAGTCTAGCGTGCCAGATACTATCATACGCTTTTCTGATATCAAAAAAGGTAGCAAGTGTACTTTTCCGTCTAGCAAACTGCTTTTTAATTTGACTGGTAAGTTTCACCAAATGATCTATTGTACATCGACCTTTGCGAAATCCCGCTTGATTGACTGGGATTATACTTTCTTTTTCACAAAAATATAAAAGACGTCTTTGTATAATCTTTTCTAACAACTTTCCAACGTGAGAGGTTAGTGCTATCGGCCTGTAGCTACCAATGTCTGACCTGGGCTTACCTTGTTTTGGAACTGGGACTACAACAGATCTCTTCCAGATACAAGGAGAGTTCCATTAAACCAACATTTTTGGTAAAATGAATGCAGTAATCGTTTCCAATGTGAAGGCAAGTGGTATAACAGTTGATAGGATATACCATCTAGGCCAACAGCATTTTAATTTGAAGAAAAAGATTCTAACGTCTCCCAAAATTCATCATATGTAATAGGAGCGTTTAAATAATGGAAATGATTTGGTGGCGGATCCTGATAGATAGTTCGTTTTTCTTCCTCCTCTCTAAAACACCTGATAGATGGACTAAGACTAGACAGCAAGTTATTTTCTGAAAATATTTTGACGAATGCCTCAGCTTTCTCCTGTGAGGATGGAAGAGCATTATTATCTAACTTAATTGGGTACTGTTGCAAGCAATAACCATTTTTCAATTTTTTAACCATTTTCCAAACCTTATGTATATCTTTTGATTCCGATATTTTGGTTCTACAAAATTCTGAGAAATGTATTCTTTCGCTCGGGCAACGACCCTGTTACTGTTATTTTTGGCATGTTTCATCGCTAGGAAATTTTCATCTGTTCTCACTTTCAGCCAAGCTTTATAAGCTTCTTTTTTAAGAGCTACAGCTATCGCACAATCTAAATTCCACCATGAATTACCAACATATTTCCACTGTTGGGCATCTTTACAAATAGGAATAGATTTTCCGGCAGCCTGTAAGACATGTCGACAAAACTCTGTATAATATGCATCTATACCTTCATTTTCAATACTACTGAAATGTGTATTGGACAAGATCGATTCATATAGAGACCAATTTGCATTTTTATATGAAAACTTTGGGATGCTATCTTCATTTCCATTCTCTTCATTTTCAACATGCTCCTTTAACTGTATGACGATTGGGAAATGATCGCTGCCCAAAGTATCCTCCTCTGTTGACCATACCGAGTTTGCTGCCAATTCCGGAGAAATTAAAAGATAAATCAATAGAAGTAGGTTTATGAGAGGAAATGTCTGGCAGTCTGGTAACACTACCGTCGTTTAATAAAACCAATTTGGAGTCAACAATATTTTCAACTAAACGGTTGCAAGTTATAGTGGTGCAACCATATTCCCAAAATGGAGCATGCGCATTAAAATCTCCCAGTATTACCCATTTGTTGTTTGACAAAGGAAGGTTTTTTATCCAGTCTGTATTATCTGCCTTTGGGCCACTGGGTAGTAAGCAGAAATTATGTTTAAATTTGTCTGCGTGTGTGTGGTGTGTGTGTGCGTGCGTGCGTGCGTGCGTGCGTGCGTGTGTGTGTGTGTGTGTGTGTGTGTGTGTGTGTGTGTGTGTGTGTGTGTGTGGCGTGCGTGCGTGTATGTGTGTGTGCATGTGTGTGTGTGTCTGTGTCTGTGTGTGTCTGTGTCTGTGTGTGTCTGTGTGTGTGAGTGTGCGGCGACGCGGTAGAAAGGTGGGTGTTTTGTTTCTGTGCTGTCTGCAGTGACTGCCTCACTGGCTGTTTTATACACCGTACCGTACCCGTGTTCGTCTATTTAGACCGTGTGGTACAAGGCTACCTCTTTATCTCATGTAGGACATCGTCGCACGACTCACATGGTGAGTAGAGTGATTGCATTCCATGTCATTTTACTGTTGCAAGATTGATTGCATTCCATGTCATTTTACTGTTGCAAGATTGATTGCATTCCATGTCATTTTACTGTTGCAAGATTGATTGCATTCCATGTCATTTTACTGTTGCAAGATTGATTGCATTCCATGTCATTTTACTGTTTTTTTTTTTTTTTTTTTTTTTTGTGTGGCATCAGTTCTCGGATCAATGGAGCACCTAAGGTGGTGATTTTCTTTTTTTTTTTTTTTTTTTTTCTTTTTTTCTTTTTTTTTTCTCTTTTTTTCCTAAGGCCAAAATCCACCTCTTCATTTTTTGGTGCTTCACACTGTCCTCTTCATCTGCCAAAAAAACAAAAAACAGAAGAAAACAAAACAAAAACAATTTCCACTACTACGTTTTTTTTTTTTTGTTTTTTTTTTTGGTCTCTCTTTCTTCTTCTTCTTTCTTTCACAACCAATCTCTTACACACCATGCATAGTCTGTATGTTCTCTTACAAATGGACATATTTTTGCTGATTTTAGTGTTTTGGCAATTGATACAAAGTGTCTGGGTTTGTTAATGTACTAATGTGTGGTGTACTGGCACACTCACTCTGATAATGTGTTACATTATACGGAAACGGAACCAACATAAATGAAACAGAGGACTTAATTATTTTTAGTTTTTCATTTTGTTTTACACACACACACCCAAAATGTACAAACACGTGTATGTATTTGTAACTATGTGTATGTCTCTCTCTCTCTCTCTCTCTCCCTCTCTCCCCCCCCCCCCCCCCATCTCCCCCCCTCCCTGCCCCCCCCCCCCCCCCCCCCCTCTCTGTGCGCACGCACGCGCGCATGTGCTTGTGTGTGCGTGCGTATGTGTGCGCGTGTGAGTGCGCGTGCGTGCGTGTGCACGTGTGTGTGCGTGCGTGCGTGCGTGCGTGCGTGCTTGTGTAAAAGTGAATGCATGTATGAGATCTCTTTATATTTTCCTCAGACGCATCTGATTTTCGAATATGACTGAAATTGGCAGCCTAGATTCTGTTTTTTTAT
The DNA here is from genome assembly GCA_018398815.1 of Conus ventricosus. Lineage (NCBI taxonomy): Eukaryota > Metazoa > Mollusca > Gastropoda > Neogastropoda > Conidae > Conus > Conus ventricosus. Next base: position 117,942,436 of record CM031596.1, on the reverse strand, counting down.
AAATACTTATACACATCTTTGCAGTAATCACAACATGGTTTATTTTCAGTAGTATATGTCTGTCAATATTTTCTTGTCTAAGAATTCCAAATAGCACAGTTTCTTCAGAAAACACAATTCTTGTGTTGTATACAGCTAATATGTATTGACTGACAAATTTCCAAAACGAATTAACCTTATGACAGTGGAAAAAGAAATGTTCAATGTAATCAATTTCATCGTTGCAATATGAACAGTTTCGATTATCCCTGACTTTCATTTTGCATAGCATTATGTTAGTCGGGTATATATTTTGTAAAATTTTCCATTGCAAAACTCTCAGTCTGGTTTCTTTTGTGCACAAGCGGGGTATCTTCCATACATTTTCATTTAACTCCAGTCCATATTTATTGGACCAAAAACGGGTTGCACATGGTTCTGTATAACTTAGATAACACAAAGTTGCACGGAAATCCTTGCAAGATATATGCTTTTTGTTACAAAAAAGAGGTGGTTCTGCAAAATCTATGTCATATCTATCTTGTTCACTAACCCTAGTATTAAAAGTATGTATGGCCGCTGACTCTACATTATACTCTAAGATCCTTGCAGGGGAGGCTCCTATCTTGTTAACCACGTCCTGGTATGAAAGCATCCCATTTGGACCATACATGTCACTAACATTTAGTATTTTGCCCTTTATCCAGTCAGGGAAGAAAAGGACATTTCCTCGATATTTTATGTATTGATTATTCCACAGTAAAGAGGGAAAGGGTGAGACATCTTTATGTTTATTAAGATCTAGCCATGTTTTCAGAGTAATTTTCCAAAAATGTGAATGTATCTTGTCTAAACCTTTGAAAAGTGCGCTTTTAGTATTTGCATAAAAACACATGACATTCTCACCAAAGGGTAGAAATATTTTTCTCGGAATTATAGTCCATCTTTCATTGTTTGTGGCCTTACAAATTTTTACAACCCATGACAGGAGAAAAGCAGATTGCATCTGTCTTAAATTTATCATTTTCAATCCTCCTTTTTCATATTCACTGCACATTATGCTTCTTTTAACTTTTTCAAATGCCTTTCGATTGCAATGTTTTTTACGCCAGAGAAATCTAAAAAGCATGCGATTTATATCTGATAAGATCTTGTCTGGAATCACAAATGTTTGCATAACATAGACCATTTGTGAAATAAGAAATGTTTTAATAATATGTATTTTACCCATTACACTAAGATCTCTTTTTTCCCAGGAGTGAATAATTCTCTGAATAGTTTCTATTCTTTGCAACCAATTATCCTCAACTAAAGATGCCGATTTATCATTCTCATAATAAATACCCAGAATCTTTAGTTTATTTTTCCACGTAAAGCCATAAAAGCTGTCTGCACTATGTTTTCTACTACCGAGCCACATATCTGCTGATTTATTTCTATTTATAACCAAACCAGAAAACAAAGAAAAATCATTGAGTATATCTAATGCCTGCATCATGTCATGCTGATCTGTCAAAAATAAAGTAACATCATCTGCATAAAGCGCAATTTTGCTTACATTAAGAAGCGTATCTCTTGAACCCCCTAAATCAATTCCTCTAATGTTTCTACAGTCTTTTATCTTTATTGCTAGCAATTCTATAGCCAACACAAATACTAAGGGAGAAAAAGGACATCCTTGTCGGATTCCTGTTTCAACCGCAAAATACTCTGATGTCCAGCCACCATACAAAACACAACTACAAGTATCAGCGATTAATACTTGAAACCATCTAATGAATTCTTCCCCAAACCCATACTTTTTGAGAGCTGTTAACATGAAGTCTTTTGATATACTATCAAAGCTTGTGTATAATCAATACTTAAAAGCAAACCAGGAATATTTTCTACATTTAGATGATCAATAATATCATCAATTAGTCTCAGTAGTGTCGCTACTCGACGTCCCTTTATATACCCAACCTGATCTTCACTTACTAAATCTCTAATTACTTGACATAAACGATTTGCCAAACATTTAGACAAAAGCTTATAATCGCTATTCGTTAACGAAATTGGTCTCCAGTTTTTTAAAACATTTCTAGGTAGATCTTTGCCTTTGTGAATTAACGTAATGACTGCTTTTCTCTGAGAAGGAGAAAGTGTCCCTTTTTCAAATGCAGAGTTAAGTGATGATGTTAACAAACTTTTTATATGACACCAAAATACTTTCAAAAATTCTGTTGTAAGCCCATCACTTCCTGGTGAAGAACCATTTTTGAGGGCTTTAAGAGCTGTCAGCAGTTCATTCTCTGTTAAGTTGCCTTCACAACTATCCTTCTGAGAGTCAGAAAGCTGTGGCACTGAAGTATCAGATATAAAGTTATCTACCATTTGTTCCATATTTCCTGCTCTTACCTTTTTCTTGTACAACTTCGAATAATAGTCTCGCTGCATTTTCATTATTTCTGACTGTTGTGTAACTGATCTACCATTTTCATCACGAAGTTCTTCTATTATCTTTGAATTTGCTCTTGATTTTTCCAAGTTTAGAAAATATTTTGTATTCTTTTCTCCTCTTCATCCATTTCATTCTAGATCTTACCTGTGCTGCACGTGCTTTATAAGTTTCCAATAATTCTAATTCTTGCATTAAGTGCTGTCGCTGATTTTGATAATGAATATCATTAGGGTTTTTTGCAATCTTAATATCTATGTCATTTAACTTACCTTGTGTTTCTACTAACTTATTTCTTCTGTTGATGCTCTTTCCTTTAGCATAGATTATTGTAAAACTCTTAATCTTCATTTTTAGGATTTCCCATTCCATTTGAAAATCGATGTTTTCATCCATACGAGAAACATAATCATCTATCAAACTATTCATCTGTGTGACATAGTTTAAGTCATTCAACAATGAGTTATTAAACTTCCACAGCCAGGTCCCCTCTCAAAGCTTGAGAATTTCAATTTGATGGAGCAACCTCTGTGATCTGTAAAAGGGATAGAATGAATATTACAGTCTATTGTTTTGTCAAACAAATTATCATTGGATATGAAATAATCCAATCTACGTGCAATAAAAGGAGAAGTTTTATGCCATGTAAATTCCTTTTCATCTGGATGAAACAGTCTCCAGGTATCATACAGGTCATGGGTTTTTATTAAATCATTGAATTTCTTTACTGTGCCCTCTGCATGTTTTTCTCCAGAGGTGATATCTAAATCGTTATCTAATACGCAGTTGAAATCCCCCCCAATCAACAAGTGCTCTGACTGAACGTTAGAGATAACATCTCCCAGTTCATCAAAGAAAGTATTCTTTTCATTGTCATTATTTGGAGCATATACATTCACAATGACCACTTTTTTATGCTGTATTTCTATTTCAATGGCCAAAATCCGTCTTGAATTGTATACTATCTTGTAATTATCAACCACATTGTGCCGAAATAAAACAACTTGACCACAACTGTGTGAAGTATAACTATTATATAATAGTTCACCTTTGCCCCATTCTTTTTTCCATTGCCCATAAACATCATCAGTGATATGTGTTTCTTGCAAGCAAATTACATCATATTTTTTCTCTTTCAAGTGTTTAAATATTGATTTTCTTTTCCAACACGAGCGCAAACCCGTGAATTTAATGAAAAAACTGTCAATCCAGAATCAGAAGCCATAAGGAAAGTCCGTAATCCAAGCCGTTTTCAAATCCAAACGCATCCCGTAAACAAAGTCCGTGTAACGCGCATAGGCCGTCTCCGTCAGGTCAAACCGTCACACTCGCCGGTGAAGATTCACCCCCACCTCCCCCACCTTTACTTTGCCCACTTGACACGGAGCGGTCAGGTGAGGGCCGCGAACAGGTAAGCATTTTAGCCTTTGGCCCGTCACGCTGCTGGCGAAGTGAATCCTCGTCACCTGACCTCTGTCGCTTGCCACCGGTGCTGCGTGAACGCATTTTACTGTTTGTTCTTTCTTGTTTTTTGTTTGTTTGTTTTTTGTTTGTTTGTTTTTTGTTTGTTCTTCTTTGTTTGCTTTTTATTGTTTGTTGTTTTTGGGGGGGTTTCAGAAGAGAACCCCTAAAGTTTTCTTTGGCAATGACACAACTGCAACTACAATCAAAATTTCAACAACAAAATAATGGGCGTTTGGAGATGGGAGCGTTATCATATTTCCACCGTTTCTCCTGAAACATTTTCGATTGCTGCTGTCTTATTTGATATAACTCCCTCTTTTTTCCTCTCTCCTTTGACACAGGCAGAACGAGAGGGGGAGAGAGAGAGAGAGGATTGGAGGGGCAGAGAGAGAGAGAGAGAGAGAAGAGAGAGATGAATATATAGATCTCTTTTCGCTCACAATATCCGCAGGCAATTCTTTGTTAAAATAGTTGTGTTTCGTTTACAATTAGCTGGCAATTCACGATATCCTCCGAAACTGCTAGGCGATCTCTCTCTCTCTCTCTCCTCTCTCTCTCTCTCTCTCTCTCTCTCTCTCTCTCTCTCTCTCTCTCTCTCTTATGCCAACACTCCCTTGCTACTAGAAATGTGCACAGAATTCTCTGTGCATCAATGAGCATAGGTTGTGTGTGTGTGTTGTGTGTGTGTGTGTGTGTGTGTGTGTGTGTGTGTGTGTGTGTGTGTGTGTGTGTTGTTGGTTTGTTTTTGGGGATTTTTTGTATCATGAAAAGTGTATCATGTCATTACTTTTGTGGCACGATCGTGTATAATAACAACAGCGGAACTTAGAGAGAGAGAGAGAGAGAGAGAGAGAGAGAGGAGAGAGAGAGAGAGAGAGAGAGAGAGAGAGAGAGAGAATAAATCAGTGAGCGGCTGAGAGACAGACAGACAAACAGAAAGGGACCTGAAGGGTTACGAAGACAGATCCGCTTTTACGAGGCAAGCTATAAGGAGACTTAGAATAATTCTCCCGTGTAAGAGAGTAAGAGAGAGAGAGAGAGAGAGAGAGAGAGAGAGAGAGGGGGGTGCTTATGTGCCTATAATAATTCACCTGCATTAGAGAGAGGGGGGCGGGAGAGAGCAGGGGGTACTGACAGGCTTATGATAATTCACCTACATGAGAGAGAGAGAGAGAGAGAGAGAGAGAGAGAGAGAGAGAGAGAGAGAGAGGAGAGAGAGAGAGAGAGAGAGAGAGAGAGAGAGAGAGAGAGAGAGAGAGAGAGTGACTGATTGATTGATTGATTGATTGATCTTTCACGCTCAAGGATGAAGATTTTAGGCCGAAGCCTAGTCTTACAATCTGTCCGACTTGTCAAGCATACATTATTTCAGCACATATCATTCATACTGACAATTCAACATGAAACAGCTCTCAGTTGCAGGGAAGGAAAAAACCAGAGCCCTGAAAGCAATGGCAGAAGTGGCAGAGAGGTGTTCAAGCTGGATCTGGTCAAGGAGGAACAAAAGTGAACTTCATAAGGCTTAATTTCCCTACAAATATCAGGTGTCCCTGTGGCTCAGTGGTTAAAGCGCGAGTCATTAAGTAGAAAATGAGCATGTCCAGAGGGTCATGGGTTCGAATCCCAGCCATGGCTCGTCCCAAGATGGGGGGAAAAAAAAAAAAAAAGGGGCAGCAGAGGGCCATCCGGAGTCATGAACCGGGTGTGGCCCAACCCCCCTAGAGTGTCAGGAGATAAGGGCCGAAACACTTGCTTGAAGGGGGCTTCTCTTCTGAGGACTCTCTGCTGCCACGCTCTCCACGAGTTTCTTTCTACTGATGCATGGGTAAACCATTGACTTCCGGGAATAGGCCGGAGGACGTCCGGGAAAGACCGGAGGACACTGGGAAAGACCAGAACCAAGGGCTCTGTGGGCTGGCTCCCCACTTTGCCTTAAACATGTGGCTACTAAGTACAAAAGGAAAAGATGCTCCCAGGATTCACCGAAAGGGGGAGAGAATGATGAATCCATCGGTGCTCAACCAATCACGACTGCAAATCCCAAACGGACTATGAACATGGACCAAATGGAATATCCATGTGTCTGTGGAAAGCGTTTCGCTACCACCGTGGCATGAAGATCCACAGAACAAAGATGGGATGTGTGAAGACTCATCTGAATGAGCAGCAGCGCACTGCATCAGCAGATAAGACGTCGGAAGACCAAGGCCGGGATTTAAACCACAGTGCCAAGGACATCCACGCTGTTGGTTCGGATGAGGAATTTGCACAGGCCCTCGATGCCAGGCGCCTGAAACTCAACCTGCCACGAGCAAACGAAACTGAAGATTGGGAGAAACTGGATGCAAAAATCGTCCAAAGACTCGATGCACTGATAGGGAAAAGCACCCTGGAACACAAACTAGCCACATATGGGGACATTGTGTATGCCACATGTAGAGACGCCTATGGAGTAAAACTACCCAAAGAGAAAACACCTCCAAAGAAATCCAGACGCCAAGAAAAGATGGACAAGATCAGAGTCCAAAAGAACAACCTCAAGAAGCAAATGAAGACCGCACTGCCAGCTGAAAAACAAGGCTTGGAAAAACTGTGGGAAGACCTGAAAGAAAAACACAGCGCCCTCAGCAAAGCGGAA
>CM031596.1:117918513-117932418 GCA_018398815.1 Conus ventricosus | reverse complement strand
TGGATGTGACGTTTGTTTAACACTTTAAGAGAGAGAGAGAGAGAGAGAGAGAGAGAAGAGGAGAAAGAGAGAACAGTAAAAGCAGATAAAATCCAAACAAAAAATATTAAAATTTCCCAAATTCTCGGCTTTAATTGCCTTCTTCAGGGGGTACAACTGTCATATATGGACAGCCCTCATTTTATATATATTTATTGACTTGCTTGCAACCCCGACAGGGCCTCTGTAATCCGCAAGATCGTAAACGGTATGACGTGCCTCGAAGATCGCTGGGCTTTGTTCTCAGTCACTGTAACACTTCGATTAGTGCGAGGGAACTCACGCTAGTTTTAAGTAAATCGTACGTAGACACCTTAGGTAAGGCAAAACAATTCAACTTCTTCAACACTTTGAATTTCGGAAAGGAGATAATTTGTGCAAAGATACCATAGTGTTGTATGTTGCTGTGCTACGATTCAGTTACTACATACTTATCCACGTGAAATTTGATGAATATTTAACTTTTCGATGCATCGATTTTCATAAGTAAATAAGTAATTACGATCATGCTTCCTTCTTCGTCTGTCTGCCCCCCTCCCCCTCTTCCCCTCACCCCTCTCTCTCTTTCTGTCAGCTCCCCCCCCCCTCTCTCTCTCCTCGGTCTCTCACTATCACCCTCATTATCTCTACTCGTCCTCACCTTTCATTGTCTTTGTCTCTCTGTGTCTGTGTCTGTCTGTCTGCCTGCGTGTATGTCTGTCTGTCCGCCTCTTTGTCCATCCGTCCGTCCGTCTGTCTATCTGTCTCTCTCTCTCTGTCTCTGTTTGCCTGTCTGTCTGTCTGTCTGTTTGCCTCTCTCTCTCTCTTTCTCCCCCCTCTCTTCTCCTCCCTCTCTCTCTCTCTCTCTCTCTCTCTCTCTCTCTCTCTCTCTCTCTCTCTCTCTCAAAGACGAACACGTAATATATATACAGCAATATATCTCGCGACGTCTCTGAAATGTTTTGGAACGGACGATAAAGTCAGTGGGTGGAGGACGGGTGTGGATGGGGATGGGGGTGGGGGGTGTTAATCAGGTATGAGATGCGCAGATGGTTATGGGGAATGGGGTTTTACACACTGCACACACACCACCACACACACTCAACACACCACACACACACACACACACACACACCACACATGGTTAATTGACAGACAGACAGACACAACATATTTGTTATTGACAGAAGACCAACACACCACACATTGTTATTGACAGACAGGGACAGACGACACCTACGCACAAACACACGTACGCATGCACGCAGGCACACGCGCGCATACACCACACACACTCACACAACAACACACACCACCAACACACACAACACACACAACACACGCACGCAACACACACGCCACACAACACAAACACACACACAACACACACTCACCACACACACACCACACACAACAACACATAAAAAAGTTAACGAAATAACAAACGCGGCCGGAGAAAGGAAGATGGGATATATGGGGGAAGGCTGGGGTGTAGTGGTGGGGACCATATAGTAATAGTTCAGTTATTAATGAAAGACTTCATGAAAGGAATATCTCAGTATGGATATAAATGGTGAAAACATTCAAGCAGGATTTAAAAAAGGTATTCTACCCATTGATCATATGGTTAGTTAATAGCTGTGTTCAAAAAACAAATCTTGTGTATACACAAGAAGTTGTATATGGCCTTTTGTAGAATTTTGAAAAGCCTTTCGATTCAGTTTTCACGGAAGGTATTCTGGCCTATTTTGTTAAGAATGGGAAATTCATGGTAAGTTGTATCGTTGGGGGGGTGACAAATGTGTAAAGAGATAAAATCACGAATTAGAGCAGGAGCAAATCCATCCGAATTTGTTACGGGTTTCGAGGGACGGGTTAAGCAAGGGGATGTTTAGTAGTTCAGTTTTATTTTGTCTGTTCATAAATGAATGGGGCTTTGGAGATTATAAAAAAATGGCAGCATTGGTGTACTTTTGATCTCTTGGAACTGTTTGTTCTTACTTCTTGCTGACGACATTATTTTACTGTTATGACTGTTGTTGGGCTTCAAAGGCAAATCGAACCTGATTGTTTGCAGATGCTCTAAATTAGATTAAAAGTTAACATGAATAAAAATCTCTCTCTCACTTCTCTCTCTCCTCTCTCTCTCTCTCTCTCTCACACACACACACACACAACACACAACACACACACAAACACAACACACTCACAACACTCACCACAGCGCGCGCGAATATTGCTGGTCATTGAATATTGTTTGTCACTTTTATATTGCTTGTCGCTTTGAATACTGCTTGTTACTTTTGAATATTGCTTGAATACTGCATGTCATTTGAATATTGCTTGTCACCTTTATATGATCCGCTTGAATATTGCTTGTTCACTTTGAATATTGTTTGTCACTATGATATTGCTTGTCACTTTGAATATTGTTCTCACTTTGGACATTGCTTCAATACTGCGTGTCACTTTGATTGTTGCTTGTCACTTTGTATTTTTGCTTTTCACTTTGAATATTGATCTTTCACTTCGTGAATATTGCCTGTCACTTTGAATATGCCTGTCACTATGATATTGCTGTCACTTGGATATTGGCTATCATTTGAATATTGCTTGTCACTCTGAATATTGCTTATACTTTGAATAGTCCTATCACTTTGAATATTGGTCTATCTCTTTGAACATTGCTTCTTGTCACTCTGTGAATATTGCTAGAATATTGCCTGTCACTTTGAATATTGCCTATCACCTTGAATATTACTGGTCACTTTTGAATATTGCCTATCACTTTGTATGTTGCCTATCACTTTGGATTTGCTATCACTTGAATAATGACCTATCACTTTGATACTTGCTATCACCTTGATATTGCCTATCACTTTGAATATTTGCCTATCACCTTGAATATTTCTTCATTTAGAATATTGCCTATCACTTTGAATATTACTTGTCACTTTGAATATTGCGTGTCACTTTGATATTGGCCTGTCACTTTTGGATGTTGCCCCATCATTTGAATTATTGCCATCCTTGAATATTGCCTATCACCTTGAATATTGCCTATCGCCTTGGAATATGCTTTTCACTTTCTATTTATCCTACCACTTGGAATATTGCTATCACTTTTGAATACGGTCTATCACCATAGATATTGCCTATCACTTTGATATTGCCTATCACTTAGATATTAGCCTATCACTTTGAATATTGCCAATCACTTTGATATTGCTGGTCACTTTGAATATTGGTCTACTCTTTGAATATAGCCTACACTTTGAATATTGCCTGTTAACTCTGACATATTGCTATCACTCTGAATATTGCCTACTGGTTTGTATGCTTAAATATAATGAATTCTGTATGCATCGCTTCGTCAATGTTCATTGGCCAACTGTTTCCTTCCAAAACAAAAAGAAATCAGTTTAGCAGGGAGGGAAGGGGGGGGGGGGGGGGGGGCGGAGGGATATGATGTCAAGGTGGGTCCGAAATTTCACTTCTCCTTAGTTTAGTGAAAGCTTCTTTTCTACCACTCCCTTCCGCCTTCAACACACACACAACACACACCACACAACACACACAGCACACACACCACAACAAACAAGCACAATCACACACACACACACACACACACACACCACACACACACACACACACACTTTCAATACGAAACTTCCCGTGGAAAAAAAAACAACAACCAATTGACGTAACCCAATTCAACATGAGGGAGAAGTTTCGATCTCTATGTTGCAAATGTCGGAGCAGAATGTTAAGCAATCAGACCATCAATGAAATGTATGCTCTACCTTTTTTGTGTGCTGTTTTGCAATTCACATTCATTCTTCGTTTGACCTGTTTCTTGTTATGGCACACTTCATGCTTGACCGATAGCAAACCTGTAGCTTGACTCGAAACAAGAGCGCACACACTCAAACACACACTCAAACCACACATGCGAAACACACTCAAGCACATGAACGTGCATGCATACGCAATATGCCTAAACATACACAAAAATCGATTAATGCGTAAGCGCGTAGTAGTTACACCATTCATACATGTATGCTATACACGTTCGAATGATGCACACACTCGGGTGCACAAAACACGCACACACACACATGCGTGTGCATGAATACACACATATGCCTGACATTTACAAAACTCAAGATGCGGGAGCACGCAAGTACTCGCTACACGTAGAGTTCGTCTGCATGTAAACACAAATAATGCACAACTCGAATGCACGCGGGCGCGTTCGCGCGCGCGCGCGCACGCCAACACACACAACACCACACAACACTCACACACCACACCACACACACACACACACCGGCTCACACAACCACGCAACACACAGCCAAACAGACACCATTTTATCTTGATATGATTTTACTTAAGGAAGCTTTATGGAAGTTACTGGATTGTATGATAATGATATCAGTATTAATTTGGTATAATAACACAATATATTGAGAGCGCTGGAGCGCATTAATGCGTCCTATAGATAGTTCATTAGATCATTATACAACTTCACGAGGAAAATAGAAGAACATTATGGATGGTTATGTCGCGCAATGCCTAGTGTGTGTTGTGTGTGTGTTGTGTGTGTTGTGTGTGTGTGCGTGCGTGCGTGCCGTGCGTGCGTGCGTGCGTGCGTGCGTGCGTGCGTGCGTGCGTGCGCGCGCGGCGCGCGCGCGCCGTGCGTTGTATGTGTGTGTGTGTGTGTGTGAGATGTGTGTGTGTGTGTGTGTGTGTGTGTGTTGTGTGTGTGTGTGTGTGTGTTGTGTGTGTGTTTGTGTGTGTTGTTTGTGTGGTGTGTGTGTGGTTTGCGTGAGGAATAACAACAATTACAGTTAAAGAAAACAAAGTCGTCTTCAAATCCAATTGATATGTGAATACAATTCTTGCTTCCCGTTCATTTTTCGATTTGACCCCTCCGTTCTTATATGTGGTTCTCTACTAGTTGATATTACGTTCATCTACCCTGTAATACTACTTAAAGCAATAATGACAATAATGAGGGCTTATAATTGCATACCCCTCTGATACAACGTAGGGGTCACAGCGGTTATCATTCCAGCGTGAACAAAAATCAAGAACTGAAATCACGACCTCATGGTCAAAGTAAATCGAAAGGGGCGTGGGTGGGTGGTGGGATAGGGGGTTCGATATACGTAGCTTCTCGAAATAATGTCTGTCTGACAAACGCGCACACCCAAATACGGACTTGTATTGTTATAATAAAAAAAATCCCCAAACTATTATGCCCCTCATAATCACTTCTAGATTCCTGATTACTGCCAGTTCTTTTTTACCGCACGGACAAAACGTACACCATGGTAACAAATGGGACTTCAGGATTCAGGAGCCCGGATCTCATCGCAACAGTCCTCACCCCCCCCCCCCCCACCCACTTCCCGCTCTCCACCGATCCCTTCCTCTATCGTGCAATCCACAATGACACTTGGCCCCCCCCACTACACCCACCCCCATCCAAGGCCACTTGTTCACCCCATTTTTCGCTGACCCCCCCCCCCCCCCCCCCCCCCCCCCCCCCCCCCCCCCCCCCCCCCCCCCCCCCCCCCCCCCCCCCCCCCCCCCCCACCCCCCCCCCCCCCCCCCCCACCCCCCCCCCCCCCCCCCCCTCTCTTTCTCACATTGTCATTCTGGTGGTTGGACGCTAATGTTCGAGAAAAAAATCAATCATCACGTATATTGTTAAAGAAGTTTTGTCTATTGTACCAAGCACATACTGTGACTACACTTCATTTACCAAAGCCCATACATGTGCTCTCACTTCAATGTACCAAGCCCTATACTGTGACTCACACGCAAGCTCCTATACTGTGACTCACACTTCTGTACCAAGGCCTATACTGTGACGCACTTTATGTACCAAGCCTATAATGTACTCACACTTCATGTGCCAAGCCCCTATACTGTGACTCAAACTTATGTACCAAGCCCTATACTGTGTTCACACTTCATGATACCATCCCCTATACTGTGCTCACATTCATGTTCCAAAGCCTCTACTGTGGACTTCACCACTCATGTACACGCCCCTATACGGTGACTAACACCTTCATGTACCAAGCCCCCTATACTGTGACTCACACTTCATGGTACAAGCCCCTTATGTGACTCGGACTAGGTACCAGCCCCTATAGCTGTGACTCGGACTACATGTCCAAGCCCTCTCACTGTGACTCGGATTTTTGTACAAAGACCCCTATTACTGTGACTCACATTCATGTACAAGCCCTACACTGTGACTCACACTTATGTACAAGCCCCTACACTGTGACTCACCTTCATGTACCCCAAGCCCTATTACTGTGATCAAGACTTCATTGTACCAAGTCCCCTATACTGTGACTCGGACTTATGTTACCAAGCCCCTATACTGTGACTCACACTTCATGTACAAGCCCCTACACTGTGACTCAACTTTCAAGCTAGCTTTCAAAGGGAGATGATGCAGGCGGATCATCTGAAACAATTTTAGAAATGTATTTTTTTAAAGTCACGCCGTTTAACAAGGGACGGAACAAATTTACAAGACAAAACACGAACGCGTTTCGAATCATTCAACGGTCCCGCCGCGCCGATTGGAGAAGGAAAAGTGACTGTCGTTTCGTTCATGACCTTAGCGTTGTTTATCCTGTGGAAGAAGACCGAATTGGAGAAGAAAAGTGACTGCTCGTTCGTTCATTGCCCTTTAGCGTTGTGTATCCTGTGGAAAGAAAAAGAAGACCGAATTGGAGAAGAAAAGTGAATGGCTCGTTCGTTCATTGCCCGTAGGTTGTGTTTGCTGGAAGAAGACCGAATTGGAGAAGAAAAGTGATGCTGGTGTTCATTGCCTTAGCGTTGTGTATCTTGCTGGAAGAAGACCGCAATTGGAGAGAAAATGTGACTGCTGTTCTCGGTGTTCATAGTCCCGAATGTAGTGGATTTGCTGGAAGAAGACCGAATTGGAGGAAGAAAAGTGACGCTCGTTCTTGTGTTCATAGTCCCGAGTGTGTGTATCTTGCTGGAAGAAGACGAATTGGAGAAGAAAAGTGACTGCTCGGTCTTGTGTTCTAGTCCTGAGTGGTCGTGTATCTTGTGGAGAAAGACGGGCAAAAACGCGTCGTGTTTTGTCTTGTAAGTTGTTTCGTCCATGTCAACCGGCGGAGTGACTTAAAATCACTTTTTAAGATTTACAGAACACAACAAAACTCAGCTGTACACGTAACGACAGTTCATCACCACTGGAGCGCTTTGTTCACCTGTAAGTCATATTCAGGGTTGATTCGTCAGCACCAAAGGTAAACAGCAGACCAGGATAGCTTTTCTTGGAGAGTAGGGTAGGGGACCAATCTGACACACGCTGGTACCACCAGAACGACAACACATTCAACGGGCCGCGAAGACGGGCAGTTTCATAGCTTGGAGTCGACAGATTCGACCTCCTAAAGTCTGGGACTGCGAACTGGGTGGTGTACCACTGAGCCAACCGACAGCCCTCTGTTTTACAGTACGAAGCCTTCATGTGTTATCTGTATTACCAGGAAAAATGCCCATTGGATGGCAGACAGGAAAACAGATTTTGTATCAGGAAAGTCCTACTGGCGCCAACGCAATTTGTTTTACGACCGGACACTGCACAGTTTTACGGCCATGTCATGCAGTTTGACAGTAGATTGGCGACAGGAATTCAGCCGCGTGTAAGCTTACCACGAAGAAACCTGCTTTGGAGCGCTCTTTCGTTTGTTTGCTTGGGTTGTTGTTTGTTTGTTTGTTTGTTTGTTCGCGGTCTTCCGTGCTCTTCACCTCACGCTCTTGTTTTCACAAGTGGGCATTGATTTCCACGCCGACTCTTGGCTCTCAGTCACACACACATCGGGCGCCTCCCCCTAACGCAAGGCAGTCCCCAAGCAGTCAATGGGAACACCAAAAATCATTTGATCGATGATTAGACAATTCGTCAGAAGAAATTCACTGTAGGCGAGTCTAAGTATTTTGTTTGTTTCTATTGTTTTGTTCTTTTTTGACGAGGGACGACGATTATACATTGGATCAATAGTAGTACCATTGCAGTTCTCTTGGTCTCTGTACGAGTTGTACTCATGAAATCGTGGCATAGTTAATGGTTGTCTCACAAAAGACAGGAACAAGATGACCTGGGAATTTCTTTGGTGTATAAAAAATCAGTCAGCACACTGTTCTTGGACATGAAGAAAAAAAAAGTACATTAGATCCATTTAGCGACGATGCCAAAGGCAAGCCAGACATACATGAAAAGGTGTGTGTGTGTGTGTGTGGTGTGTGTTGTTGTGTGGTGTGTGTTGTGTGTGTTTGTGTGTGTGTGTGTGTTGTGTGTGTGTGTGAGAGAGAGAGAGAGAGAGAGAGAGATGAGAGAGAGAGAGAGAGAGAAGAGAGAGATGAGAGAACATATGTTCTGTCAATTTTTTAAAATGAAAGGCATAAGCTAAGCAGTATTAAAACAGCAAGATCCATATCACAGTTTTATCTTATATTTATATATGATGATTTTTTAAAATATATATATATAATAAAAAAAAAAAAAAAAAATTAAATATATATATATATATATATATAGATTAGATATATATATATGTATATATATATATATATATATATATATATATATATTGATTTTTTTAAAAAGAAAATCCTGAAAATAAATCCAAAAACAAAACTAAAAATGTGGCCATAATTACCAGGTTTCTACAAAAGTTTGTAATTCACTCATCCTCACAACACACAACACTACACACACACACACACACACACACACACCACACACACACACACACACACACACACTCACACACACGTAGTCAAAGTCAATGCACAGCCATCCCAAGATCTCTACAACTGGGACGTGGCATTTTTTTTTTTTGTGGGACTCCGGAGAAGACGTCAGCGGAAGTCACAGCGGAGGTACGGGTCTGTGGGAAGAAGGCGGGACTTGACCCTCCGACGCTTCGACCTCCTAGAACGGCTACTTGCGGACGTGGCACGGGACGCACCTCCTTGCTCCATCTCCTCTCTCCCCCACGCTGCCCCCGGCCCCTCAGGTGGAAGGACCGCCGTGTGTTCTTCAGCAGGGGGCTTTCTTGGCCAGCGTCTTCCTCAGCGGTGGTTTTGGAGATAGCGGAGGCACTCGTCCCTGGGGGTCTCAAGGTCGTCAGACGCCGCTCACGGGCCCGGGACTTGAAACTCTACGGGGTCAGGCCTCGCTGCACCTCCTGTCCCCGGGCAGGGTGTTGCTAGCCTTGCTGTCGTCTTCGCCAGCTGGGTCTGATTTGGTGAATGGAAGAGAGAAAAAACGAGGTAGTTGGAAGATTGGTTGTCGGCAGAGAGGGAGGAGCTGTTCGTTTTTTTTTTAAACCAGTTACTCTCGTCTCAGAGATGGAAAGAGATGCAAAATGACCCACATATGTATGTTTGTTTGCAATTGGCTGCACACGCGCTAATGCACGCTGAGTAAACAGACACACATGTACATCATACACAGGATGCAACTGGGGAGAAAATGCGTATTCTCTTTCTTTCGATTTTTTCCATTTACAGTTAATGTGGAGACAAAATTTCGACCTAGCTCATCAGACTAAACCTTTTATGAATATTTATGTCAGGGCGCACAAATGAATCTCTTTTGACCGACAACAACAGCGACACAACAACGACAAAAGCTGCAACACACCTTTAACAGCAACATAAACACCGTCAACAACAAAATCGGCAACTACAGAACAGCAACAAGAACAAAACAGACAATATATCCTCACCATCATCAACAACGCAAACACGTCAAACAACGATCAGGCACACCAAAAAACAGCTACAAAGAACAAAACAACAAAATATCCTCACCATCAACAACAACAGCAAACAAAAGGTGGAGGATGAGGTTGGAGGAGGGACGAGTAGGGAAGGTGAAGGAGATGGAGGGCGGAACGAGCGACGAGGTGGGGTAGGTGAGAGGTCGCGAGCGAGAAGGCTGGAGGGGAAAGGAGGGATGTAAAGTGATGTGTAGAATTGAAAGGGGGAGGAGGGGTTGGGGGGATGGAGGGGTGTGGGGGGGGGGGGCGGGGGCGGCACTGGGCAGCCACTCCCGGGGGGAGGGCTCACCTCGTTCGTCCAAGGTCTTTCGGGTGGGTGCGGGTGGCGAGCGCTCAGGGTCTTCTGGGACTGGATCCTCTGCACTTGCCTTCTTCGTGGCAACAGCCACGCGCTGGGCGGGGGAGCGTGGGGAGGAGGGGGATCCTCCCTGCTCCAGGTCTCCACCACGGACTAGAGCCTCTGGACCAAGGGGTCCTCTCTTCCTCTGGCAGCACCTGGAACACAAGGTGACCTGATGACCTTGATGACTGTGATGACCTGATGACATGATGACCTTGATGACCATGATGACCATGATTGGACCATGGCTGACATGCTGACTTGATGACTGTGATGACCATGATGACAGCATGACTGATGACCATGATGACATGATGGACCTTGATGAATGATGTCCTTGATGACTGTGATGACCATGATGACATGATGACCATGATGACATGATGACATGATGACCTGATGACCATGTTGACTTGACCATGATGCCCCCTTGATGACCTTGACCATGATGATCTTGATGACTGTGATGACCAGATGACCTTGACCATGATGACCTTGATGACTTGACCATGGATTGACCTGATGACTGTGATGGACCATGACCATGATGGACTTGGACCAAGTTGACTTGATGACCAGAATGACCTCAATGATATTGATGAAAATGGTGATCCGTGGTGACATGTGATCATAATGGACATTCATGACTTGATGACCTGATGATCATGATGATTTTGATAACTATGATGATCTAATGACCATGCTAAATTAGAACAGCAGCAAATGTAAGTTAATGCTACAGACCCCGAGGGTAATCTGGCAGCAACAACAGTGCCAGACAGGTGAGTTCAGCACTGGGCAGAGATGCCGGTAGGCAGATCGGGAGGTGCGTGGTAAACAGGAATGAGCAGCAGGGGGTAAACAGGAAGGAGGGGGAGTGGAGGTGCTGTGGTATGAGTAGAATGTTTCACATGGAGTGTTTGGGGGGTGGGGAAAGACGGAAAGGGCGGGGAGAGGAGGGGGGGGGGGGGGGGTTACGGCTGTGACAGCAGACCAGCTGGTAAGCCACTTAACATTGGTGTACGAATAAGTATTATTAGGAGATGGGTGGGGGGGGCGGGGGGGGGGGGCGCACATGGTTCCTCTATCAGGATGTGCAGTAAGAAAATCGAATAGGCAGCTGGCCATGTCAGGGAGTTAGTACCCTGCCCCCCCCCCCCCCCCCCACTCGCCCCCACTTAAAACTAATTCACCGAACACTGCAATTTGGTTGTCTTACTTATTTTTTGTAAAACAAAAACGAGTGTATTTTTGTTAAGGGTACAAATCTTTTAATTTTTCTCCTCAATTAGTGTGGTAGCGGCGTGTTGCGTGCTGATATGTTGGAAAGGGGGGGGGGGGGGGGGGGGGGCAGGGGCGTGGGGGGGGGGGGGGGGGGGAGGGCAGGGGCGAGTGGGGGGAATCATTTTCACTCGCTATCACACAGCATCCCTGCACTTGCACTTCCTGTAATAAACGATCGGATCTTCCTGCACTAACTGATTATCAGCATACTCTGGCACACCTTCATGCTCTCGCGTGTTTTTTTTTTTCTTGTCTCCTCCATATCAGGGGCTGTTGTCCCCGTTATAGTTCTACATACTGAAATATTGTTTAAAGGCACCACACCGGAACGCGAATTCTCGCGCTGAGGGTTAGCAGAAGTTGTCGCTCTTGAATCAAGCGCAGAAAAGTGGCACACCAAGACAGCACTGTAGCTACAGTCGCAATTGCATTACTGCTAAAGGAATTTGCTCTGGGTTTTGTTTTTGTTTTATACTTTTGTTCTTTTTTTTTTTAGTTCGTCGATATAATATCGTGCTTTCGTCAAACATGTGTACTAAAAGCTGCGAAAAATCAACACGATATTAAAGGTTCTGGGCCTCCGAATTTTCCACGCCGATTTCCGTTATTCGGCCATTTGAACTTAACCTGAGATCCCGCTGTGGTCAGTGACTCACATACACGTGAATGTTTGGACGTGATATAGCGTGAATGACTCGCCTTTCTTCACATCATTCATATCTCCTGAGTGTGGCGGACTTCGGTCTTCAAGTAGCATGCATGCTGGGAAATGATCTTGTGACAGCCGCGGTCCGACCGATGACGTCATTCCACCGTGCGGTTTTCGAGTTCTTGACGAAGGGGGTCAAAGGTCGGCTAACCTGGAACTCAACAGACTAGTTGGCAGTGCATCCTTGAGCGGCTGTTCACGTGCATTGGTGAGAAATGCCTCGCTGATGGGAAGCAAACAAAAAAGAAATTGATTGTGGGAAAACAGGCAATATGCGGTATCACAAACTGACTTTAACACACACTTTCGTACCTTATGCGAAGGAAGTGAAATAATGATTGGGACAGTGAAACTCAGCGTTTAAATAGAACGTGAGGGTGGAGAGGAAAGAGGGGTGGGGGGGGGTGGGATGGGGAGAGGGAGAGTGGGGGTTTGGTGTGAGAGGGGAGGCATGTCGGACTCAGGATAGGCTATGAAACATCGTTCCTGGCTCAGTCCAAGAAACACTTTGGCACGTATGTAGTCTCTATGATGCTGTAGGAGTTTCTTGGGGCGTGGAACGACCCTTTCATCGCCACCAAACCCCACCCACCCCACCCCGACCCCACCCCGCTCCCCCAATCCCCACCTTCCTCCTCATCTACCCACATTTCTGCACGGCTTTCACCACTCCGCACGGCCCCGGAGCTGAGGCGGCAGGAGGAGGGCACGCGCCGTCCTTGAATGCCTCCTGCTGTGCTTGGGCTAAAAGGGGAGGAGGAGGGACGGAGGAGGTGGAGCTCTGCAGCTCTGTGGCGGCCGGCGATGTGCAGGAGTGGGAGCGGTGACACGATGGCGAACTGCAGCAGCAGCAGCAGCCCGAAGACCAGCATGAAGGCCTTGAGATCGGCTCGGAAGTCTCGCCGCGGATGTGTCTCCGATGTCGCCAGGGGATCTGTGGCACGGGGCGTGAGGAACAGGAGATGACACCTTCAGCCTATTGATTTATTTATCGTGCACAAAACGCACTCACAGACAACACACGCACACGACACGCAACGCACACACACACACACTCACACGCACGCGCGCTCGCACGCGGCACAGCACGCACGCATATACACACACACACACACACACACACACCCAACACCACAACAACATCACGAAGGTGCGGATGGGACCCTGAGAAGCCTGTCCTCAACGGCGACCAAACAGAGGGACAGTCCTGCA
Source organism: Conus ventricosus (assembly GCA_018398815.1). Classification (NCBI taxonomy): domain Eukaryota; kingdom Metazoa; phylum Mollusca; class Gastropoda; order Neogastropoda; family Conidae; genus Conus; species Conus ventricosus. The sequence continues at coordinate 117,919,001 of CM031596.1, read as the reverse complement.
CCACCCTTGGAAGCCTGCGCTTGTGTTATCACGATTGGGTGCAAGGCACGACAGGGCAATGCCATTAGCGTCAAGGGACATAATTGCTCGCTGGCAGATGCCACGAGTTGTAATGGGCCACAGTTGTGCACGACAAGAACCTCCATTCATGTAGGCAAACGCGGGACAATGACAGATCAATGATCTCAAAATATTATTTTTGTTACTCGAGGATAAAAATTTTAGTAACAGTGCAGTTGTCTGGTTGAAGTCTGTCAGTTCTTCTTGGATCACAAAAATATGCTCGCCAGATGGTAACGCGACATAGTAACAAACGCAGTTACAGCTGCGTACATGATATCAAGTAAACGCAAAAGATAAGTCTATCATTACTACACCACACCACCACCACTCTACTGTACTACTACTTCTACTACTTACTACTGCGCAAACACACCAGACACACACACACACACACCACACACACACACATACACAAAGGGGGCACA
>CM031596.1:117904195-117916695 GCA_018398815.1 Conus ventricosus | reverse complement strand
CTCCTGCGGACACCCCCTGTATAGGGAGTGGAGGTTTGTGTGTATGACCGTTTTTTATATCCCGCCATTAAGGCAGCCATACTCCAACTTCGGGGAAGGTGCATGCTATGCGTTACGTGTCATCCATACCATCGGCCAAACTGGCCTTCTCTTCCGAAAGTTGGTGATGGGATTTTACGTGTGTGCAAGATGTTATGCGTGCGTTCACACACGGAACCTCGGTTTATAGTCTCATTCGAAGGACTATATTATGGGAAATGGAGTCAGAACCAATGTTAACTCCGAGGGAAAAATCCTCCTGTACCGAAACGGCCCGGCGGAGATTCGAACCGCAACCCCAAGATTACGAGTCCGGCGCTCTACCACTGAGCAATTCCGGCCCCATAACGAATATAGAACCCTCTTTTTTCTCTCAAAATCTTACCAAAGAAAGGCGAGGAAATTAAAAGGTGCGTAGAAAAATAGTACTGTTAATAATCGTAGTTATGATCGTCATAGTCGACGATGCTGATGACGATGATGGTGCATGGCTTCCGCTCCGTGAAAGCATAAACATACAAGAACACATGTTTTAAGTGTAATTCATCCTTTGACCTATCAAGGGCAAAGACGATAAGACATCACATCATCACAGACACACACACGCACACACACGCGCGCGCACGCACACACACACACACACACACACACACCACACACACAAAACACACACGCACGCACGCACGCACGCACGCACGCACGCAAAGCACGCACGCACAAAACACCACACACAAAACACACACACACACGAACGCACGCACACATACACACACACGCGCGCGCGCGCGCGCGCGCGTGCGCACGCACGCACGCACGCATGCGCGCGCGCAAACACACACACACACACACACACACACACACACACACTAACACTAACACTAACACTAACACTAACACAATCACTAACACACACGTCTGCAAAGGGAGTCGACAAGTCAGGATGTCATCTATCACAGGCAGACTGTATACAAGCATCACTCAAACTGCTGTTTCTGCTTAGGGGGATGGCGTCGTATAGAGTTTGTACGTGGTACCTCTGTACAGCTACCAAGAATCCGTCCCATGTTTAGACACACACACACACACACACATCCACACACACACACGCACGCACGCGCACACACACGCACACGCACACACACACACACACCACACACACACACACACACACACACACACACACACACACATCACACACACACACACACACACACACACCACACACACACACACACACAACACACACACACACACACACACACACACACACACACACACACACACACACCCACACACACACACACACACACACATACACACACACACACACACACACACACACACACACACACACACACACACACACACACACACACACACATTGAATCTGCGTTTCAATATTTATTTGTTGCACACACACACACACACACACACACACACACACACACACACACACACACACACACACACACACAACAGATTCGTGTTATGTTGATACTAATTTATTACGAAATCTAATTAAAAAACATATCGTATGATGATTATGTTAATATCAATATGGTATGAAAATAACAATAACAATTTGATGAAGCGCCTGAGCAACATTGATACATATATGCATGTTCATGCAATGGTATGGGAATGGAAGAATATTAGCATTCCTTGACAATCAAAATGTAAATGAGAAAAAAATGATGCTTTCCTGTTTGTAATGCAACCCCTGGTTACGACACTGAAGGCGTGGTTACCTCCCCTGTGAAGTAAGCCAGACTTGAGCGTGCAATCAGCAATTGGGGGGGGGGGGATTGAATGACTGTAGTCACGTCAGCAAAAGTCCAACCGGGATCTGTTGTTAGTAACATGCACCAGTCTCCACTTGATACAGGAGGATTGAATAACGCCGTTAGCCGGTCTGGCAGGAGCGGGAACCACTTTGCCGTTACATGATAGCCTGTGCCTCCCACGGTTCAGCCTTGTCACAGGACAACATCGTCGCACAGAGCCAGACTGTGCAGGGCGGATCGATTGTCTGGTCTAGGGAGTGTGTGTTGATTGATTGATTGATTGATTGATTTAATTTAACGTCTGTTCACAACAATGGTGATATTAGACTAAGGGAGTGTGTATATGTCTGTGCGTGCGTGTGCATCTTATGTATGCATGTGTTTGTGTATGTGTGTGTGTGTGTGTGTGTGTGTGTGTGTGTGTGTGTGTGTGTGTGTGTGTGTGTGGTGTGTGTGTGTGTGTGTGTAGTGCGTGGGTCCCTTTATCTTATGTACGCATGTGTTTGTGTGTGTGTTTGCGTTTGTGTATGCGCATGTATGTGTGTGTGTTGTGTGTGTGTGTGTGTGTGTGTGTGTGTGTGTGTGTGGTGTGTGTGTGTGGTGTGTTATTGGTGTGTGTGGTGTGTTCCGTGTATGTGTGTGTGTGTGTGTGTGTCCGTGCATGTGTGTGTGTGTGTGTGTGTGTGTGTGTCCCTTATATATAATATATATATATATATATATATATATATCATGAAATATTAAAACGTCCTAAAAATCGAAAAAGTCACCCTTGGGAGCACATTTGTTAAATATTTTAAAATGAAGTTAAATTATCTACAAGCTGTTAATCATACTGGTACATATCTCCTCAGGATCTCTTTTTTGTGCACAAAAAGACACCCTGAGAGAATATGTACAATTATAATCTTAACAACCCTTGTGATGAATTTTAGCATTCTTTTAAAAATATTTTTAACAAATATATATATATATTATATATATATATATATATATATATATATACATATATATATATGTGATGTTGTGTGTGTGTTGTGTGTGTGTGTGTGTGTGTGTGTGTGTGTGTGTGTGTGTATGTGTGTGTATGTGTGTGTGTGTGTGTGGGGTGTGTGTGTGTGTGTGTGGTGTGTGTGTGTGTGTGTGTGTGTGTGTGTGTGTGTCCGTCTATGTGTATGTGTATGCATCCTTGAATGGATCCTCAAGCATAGGCTCAAAGATTGTCCCCTACATTTTATACTGTTTGCATAATGCTTTTAGTTTTTCAGCAACTTTTTTCCTCTCCACGCTTTCCTTTTGTTCCATTTACTACCCTTCGCTGGCTGCTTTGGGGGTGCTGTTGGATTCTTTTTGAACCCTTGGTGATGAGAACACCACAGAATTATGGACTTTGGTGTGTCTCTATTTGACACCAAGAGCACAGACAACAATCAGCCGTGTCTCCCTGATGAGTTCCGATCCAGCGGACGAAAGGCCTAGGAGAGGCAATACAAATAGATCTGCCTTCAAAGGAGGGCACGATGGTTCCCTCGGCACTAAAAGGGTTTTATATTTTAAATTTTCCCCCCTCATTTTCTATCTTAATTTTTTTGTTTGTTTTTTTTAAATTCAAATTTTTGCCAAGCATTTACTATAAGATGAAAATTGTTAACTTGTTTTTTTCTCCTACTGTTTTAATTTTCGCGTTATATAAAAATATATATAAAAGAGGAGGGGAGAGAGAGAGGGGAAAAAAGGAGGGGAAGAGTGGTACTGGGGGTACGCATTTTTTTTAAAAACAGTGCTCAACCACAGTGGGAGCGACATTTGTTTTTAAAAGCAAAAAAAAGCTTGATTTTAACTTGTTTTTAAATTTCTTTATTTTTTTTTGGTGTGTTTTGGTGCATTTTTTCGCATGTGTGTTGTTTTGTGTTTGGGTGGCGTGTGTGTGTGTTTTTATTGTTTGTGTGTATTTTTGTGTGTGTGTGTGGTTTGGGGTTACATCAGAGCTGTGCTTTTGTGTATACTTGCTTTATTCGCATTCCCGCTTTTGTGTATGTTTAGACCGCGTGTGTATGCTGCACACGCATTGTGTGTCAGGGTGCATGCGCGCTCAAAGGCTCTTCCCTGGAGTAAGCCTGTTAGTGTGCCGTCAGGTGAAAACACGCAAAGAGGAGAAAATGTGATGGCAAAAGCCCCAAAAAGGGGAAAAGAGCACCATATTTCCGGTGCATGTTTGCTTCACATTCGTTAACACTTCAACAACACATCGAAGCTTGATCCCGCAGTTTTTGCGGGGGGAAAAGGGTTTTTTTAGGTTTTTGGTTGGGGTTTTTTTTTGGGGAGGTTTTTGGTGTGTGTGTGTGTGGTGTGTGTGTGTGTTGGTGTGGGGGGGGAAAAGAGAGAAAGAAGAAGGGGAAAGAAGAAAAATTTAAAAGGAGGGAGGAGAGAGAGAGAGAGGAGGAGAGAGGAGAGAAGAAAGAAAGGGGAAAAAGAAAACAACAGACAACAAGGAGAGAAGAGAGGGAGAAAAAAAAGAAAGTGAGAGAGGGGAGAGAAAGAGAGGGGGAGAGGGGCGAGAGAGGGGGAGGAAGGGGAGGTGGAGGGAGAGGAGAAGGAAGGGGTGAGGGAGGAGGGAGGGAGGGGGGGGGGGGTTAGGGGGGGGAGGGAAAAAGAAAATCAGAGCAGCGCTTTATGAAATTTTTGGGGGCCAAATATTTTGTGGTGCACTTTCCCCCTTTCTCTTCCCCTTTTTTTCCCTCTCTTCTCTCCCCTCCTCTCTCTCTCTCCTCTCTCTCTCTCTCTCCGTCACACCACACACACACAACACAACCCCCAAACACAAAAACAAAAACACACAACACACACCACACACCAACACACACACACACACAAACAACACACAAAAACAACCCAACAACAACAACAACAAAAACAAAACACACACCCACAACACACACACACACAACACACACAACAACAACACAAAACCCCAACACCCCACACACACAAAAACCCCCAGCACAAAACCCACCACACAAAACCCCACACACACACACACACACAACACACAAAACCCCAACACCCACACACAAACACAAAAACACACAACAAACCCCCCAAAGACAAACACACAACACACAACACACAACACCAAACACACCCCAAAACACAAAAACACAAAAACAAAACACCAACCCCCACACACACACACACACCACCACACCACACACACACAACACAACACCAAAAACACAACACACACACCAACACACACACACCACACAACACACCACAACAACAAAAAACACACACTCCGGGCAGACGATCGATGCCCCCGCACGTCTGGCTTGGCGACGATGTTGCCCTGTGACGAGGCCCGAACCGTGGGGTTCCGGCATCATGTAACAGCAAAGTGGTTTCCGCTCCCGCCCCCCGGCTAACGGCGTTTTTTCAATCCCCTTATCAGGGGAGACGGTGCTGTTATAACAACAATCCCGGGGACTTTTGGCTGCGGATTTTAGTCAGTCATTTTTTCCCCCAAACCCCCCCCCCCCCCCCCCCCCCCCCCCCCCCCCCCCCCCCCCCCCCCCCCCCCCCCCCCCCCCCCCCCCCCCCCCCCCCCCCCCCCCCCCCCCCCCCCCCCCCCCCCCCTGGTTTCCGCTTCGGCGGTAAAAAAAACCCCCCCCTGGGTTAAATCAAAACGGAAAACAAAACTTTTTTTTTATTTAACTTTCAATTGTCAAGCAATGGATTTTTTCCCTCCAACCCTTGACGAAGCTATTATCTTAACGAAAAAGGAAAAAAAAAAAATGTTAAAGTGTTTACAAAAGTATTATTGAATGTCTTTCTTTCAAGCCTTTAAAAAGGGGGCAGAGGAGACAGAGAAGACAGCAGACAGAGACGAAAGAGACAGAGGAAAAAGAGAGACGAGAGCTGGAGGGGGGGAGGGGGAAACGTAGGGAAAGGCAGGGGTTAACGAGGAATGGAAGGGTTTCCCCTGAAATTTAAATGTTTGACCTTCATTTTGAAATTGGGAGCAAGTTTAAAATTAAGAGAAACCCCAAAAAGGCAAAAAGAGCATCAAAAGGCATAATCATAATATGTCTTGGAGATATCTTTAAAAAAATTGGGGAAAATTCTTTGTTGAAATAGGATTGCTTTTTTTTTCTAGTTGCAAAGTGAGACGACTGCGGGCAGAACTCTAAACAAATCTTAAATGAATGTTAGCAAACCGCAAAAAAAAAAAAAAAAAAAAAAAAAAAAACGTGGACAAACGAATCACAAGACAAAACACGACGCGTTTCGACCTCTTAGGTCTTCTTCAGGCAAGATACAAAACAATTAGGACAACGAAAATGAACGAGCATCAGGCGTCGTGTTTTGTCTTGTGATTCGTTTGTCCACGTTTTCTTGGCGGTTCGCTAACATTTATGTAAGATTTGCTTTTTGTTTGTTTGTTTCATTCTCAATCAGTGTCACAGCAGGTTTCCAATACTGTGAGTAATGAATGACACAGGCCGAAACCAGCTTGATACTAACACATGGGTCACGGGACGGAGATGCTTATGAAAGATGTACGTACCTCTGCACAAATGTGCACGAGATCATAGTGTGTTTATATACGCAGTTGTATGAGGTAGAGAGCGAGGGAGCGACGAGAGAGAAAGCCAGTGAGAGAGAGAGAGGGTGGCGAGCGAGCGAGGAGAGAGAGAGAGAGAGAGAGAGAGAGAGAGGAGAGAGAGAGAGAGAACCTTTTCTCAACCAAGGATTGAGAGTTTAGGCTAAGCCTATCTCTCCAATCTGTCCGGCGAAACTTAATCAGAGAGACAGAGAAAGAGAAGAGAAGAGAGAGAGAGAGAAGAGAGAGAGACAGAGAGAGGGAGAGAGAGAGACAGAGAGAGAGCGTGAGGGGGGGGGGGGGGGGACAGATAGACAGTCAACAGACAGACAGGCAGAAACAGTAGCAGAAAACATAGAGATACAGAGACATAAATCGAAATCAGAAGGGAAAAAGAAATCATTCAATCAAGGATTGAGGTTTTATGCAGAGCCTACTCATCCAGTCTGTCCTTGGCCAAGCTAGATTAGAGAGAGAGGTGGAGGGGGGCGGAGGGTACAGAGAAAGAGAGACAGACAGACAGACAGACAGACAGACAGACAGACAGGCAGGCAGGCAGGCAGACAGATAGACAGACAGAGAGAACTGCTGCATCAACTGGTAGTACTAGTTCCGCAACCTTTGCTCGGCAGATATCGAGCGGAACGAAAACCAGAGGGCGAAAAGCAATAGCTCAGACAGACAGACATACAGACCGACCGACAGACAAACAAACAGTTCCTCCGCCTCTGGCACAAAGAACACAAAAATGTCAGGCAGCATGTCAATAGACCTACATACACACACCAGCAGGAGAGAACCTCTCCTCGTTGTCTTCAGGAGATGTACGTGTGCATGTGTAGTCGGCTATGACTACCTGCCCAAGACCACCTTACCTCTTGATACCGTTTATCTATTCCAAAACATTGAGGCCATTTTGAGATGGTTGGATGAATGGCAAGTTATAAAGCACACACACACACACACACACACACACACACACACACACACACAACACACACACACACAACCACGCACGCACACACACATACACACACACACACGCACGCACGCACGCACGCACGCACGCACGCACGCACGCACGCACGCACGCACGCACACACACACACACACACACACACACACACAACGATTCATCGCTGCTGTAGTGGGAAACAGACATGATATAACGTTGTGGGAGAAATCAATAACGAACCTCGCAGGTAAGCAGGGTAATGTGTCAGTCAGAAGTGAAATATTGCGCAAATCCAGGTTAGACACAAGCTAGAATAGGTGAAAGTATATTTCAAAGCTCTTGGAAATCACCCAAACCAACAGTCACACAAAAATAGATAAAGAAAATAAATTAGTGCATAGACAATCAAGAAAATTTCTTTGATTATTAAGCGAGTAAAGAAACAAGCGAAGGAAATAAATCCATAAATGAATAACCAAATAAGACATCAAGTACAAACACAAGTAAAAATCAAAATATGAAATGCACACACGCGCGCGCGCGCACACAACACACACACACACACAACCACACACACACACACACACACCACACACACACATACATACACACACAAACACATGATCGCGCCACGCCGCTCACTCTCACGCACGCACACACACACACACACACACCACACACACACACACACACACACACACCACAACACACAGACAACGCACGCACGCACGCACGCACGGCACGCACACACACACACACACACACACACACACACACACACACACACACACACATGACACCCATGCGCCTCATTCACCACACACACACACACAACACACACACAGACACATCACACACAACACACAACACACAACACACACACACACATACCATAGAAAATTGATGAACAATCAATACCCAATCTGTCAATCCGCAAATCAAACAGTCAAACGCATCCCAAAAATATATTTTAAAACACAGGCACCATAGAGATCAGGACAGTCACACATGTTTGGCAGACTGCCTCATAACAACATTCGGTTTTCGCCTTCTGTATCCCAACTTCAGAACTCACCTCGATGATCCCCCTGGTATATCCCATTACAGTGTATTGTATCCCCCTGGTATATCCCATACAGTGTATTGTATCCCCCTGGTATATCCATTACAGTGTATTGTATCCACTGGTATATCCCATACAGTGTATTGTATCCACTAACCAGAGTAGTTATCCGGTATCCTTACAGTGTATTGTATCCCTGGTATATCCCATTACAGTGTATTGTATCCACTGGTATATCCCATTACAATGTATTGTATCCCCCTGGTATATCCCATTACAGTGTATTGTATCCACTGGTATATCCCATTACAGTGTATTGTATCCCTGGTATATCCCATTACAGTGTATTGTATCCACTGGTATATCCCATTACAGTGTATTGTATCCCCCTGGTATATCCCATTACAGTGTATTGTATCCCCCTGGTATATCCCATTACAGTGTATTGTATCCACTGGTATATCCCATTACAGTGTATTGTATCCCCCTGGTATATCCCATTACAGTGTATTGTATCCCCCTGGTGCATCCCATTACAGTGTATTGTATCCACTCGTATATCCCATTTGATGTATTGCGTTCCATGGTACATTCCATTCCATTATACTTTATCCCCCTGACATATCCCATTACAGGGTGGGGATGGGTAATCCCTTTGCTGCCTACCCATTTTCCTTGACTTTGTATCCACTATGTATATCCCATGTTAGCGTCTGAATCCGAATCCCCAGTCCCCCCCTGCCGACTTTGTACCCATTTCATAGTCTGCGTTCCTTGCTATGTCCCATCTTACATTCTACACCCCATCCCCCTCCTGTTATGCTCTCATTTCAGTATACTGAATCCCCTTGCTATAACCCATTTTCAGTACCACCTGGCATATCCCATTTCAGTATTCTGTATCCGCCTGCTTTGTCCTATTGTAGTTTTCTGTTGCCAAAGCTATATTCCATGTCAATATTCTGTATTATCCACCTAGTCTCTTTTTAAAATGTTGTATCCCGTGTTAGTATACTTTATCCCCTCCTACATTCCATTTCACAATTCTGTTTCTCTCTGCTACATCCTATTTCATTATTCTGTTTCTCTCTGCTACATCCTATTTCATTATTCTGTTTCTCTCTGCTACATCCATTTCATTATTCTGTTTCTCTCTGCTACATCCTATTTCATTATTCTGTTCTCTCTGCTACATCCCATTTCACTAATATGTTTTCTTCTGTATCAAATCCCATAATTCAGAATATTCTTAACCCGATAGCTCGTTGTCAAGTGAAAAAATAAAAAGTTTAAAAAACCTTTTGGTGTAGTAAATCCATTTAATGAGAAATGACAGTTTAAGCATAGTCCTGTGTCAAACGTGAAATGAAGAGACAGTGTGACAGGAAGCTCCCATGTGAAATTGAACATTTCATTTATGATTAGTTTGGACCAGAATAAGTCACTGATCACTGTTCAATTCGGTATCTCAGCAACATACTGTCATCCTGCATCCCACTGCCGATATTCATTTCATATTTATGCTATGTCCACGTTTTAGCATCTGTGTTCGCTCCCTCCCCTGTCCTTCTTCCCCGAATGTGCCCTTCAAATACTGTACCCTGATACCTATCCCCTTTAGTTTCTAAGCCATCCCCACCAACGCTTATTCATTGTGGAGCTTCTTCCGTATCATATGAGTGCATTCAGCTAACAATGTGAGAGCCAGGTTGCACGTGCATATGCTTCAACTTTTATGTCACTTCGTCATACCCAACAAATAACATCAGAGATCTTAATATATGCGGAACAAAATCTCTGATGGCATGCTTCCCACGTCATTCATTCCTAACGCTCAACACACAGCCATACCCCTGTCGTACTTCCAGCCGCAGCTATCATTAGGGAGCAATCAATGTCGGGTCGATACAAGGCAACCCACGACAGAAGGCTCTGCACTGCTGCAGAGTCATTCCGTAGTGTTCTGTGACGTCCGTTCTGGTCCAGCTTATGCAGGATGGGCATATTCCTTGCCAAGGGTCGGCAAGGACGGCTTGTTAAAATTACACTCTTCATAAAACGATTCACATACCAGTTAGTTTCCAAGTGAGGTAACTGCAGGCAGAAGAAATTGAAACACAAACTTAAAACAAAAATTCACATCCATTTTGCGCCCAATTGGAGGAGATCAGTGATTGATCGTTCTTCGTTTTCGTTGTCTTCAAGAATGTGGTTTGTCTTGCCTGAAAAAGACCAAAGAGGTCGAAACGTGTCGTGTTTGTCTTGGAATTTGTTTCTCTCTTTCGTTCGGCAGTACAGTATTTTTTTTTCTTTTTAAGCTGGAAGCACATACTAGTACAGAAAAGAGCAAGCACAATGGATGATGATAACATTCTGTCCGATGATATGTCCACCATGACAACATTCCACATGGTGAACGACAGGAAACCAAGACGGAGATCAACATTCCTTCTTCCTCGTCTCTGTCCCTCTTTTGGGCATTGAGGTTATGATGAGGTGAATATATTTCTACCGAGCAAATACATGGTGTTAAATGTATCGAGTATAGAAATCAAACATAGAAAGATACGAAAGGCGACGTATGTTTTCTCTCTCTCTCTCTCTCTCTCTCTCTCTCTCTCTCTCTCTCTCTCTCTCTCTCTCTCTCTCATATTTATCTATTTATCTATCTGTCTGTCTATCTATATCTATCTACCTAACACGTGCGTGCACGCGAGCGCGCGTGTGTATGTGTGTGAGTGCGTGGCGCGGGCGCGCGCGCGTGTGTGTCTGTCTGTGTGTGTACTGAACAAATAATTGTCATGGATCAAACCAAGTGTAGGCAAACAATTCATCCGTTATCATGACAATCATTTGCAAATACCTAGTATCGGTCTTGGAAAAAAAGGGAGGGGACGGGGAGGGGGCAGGACAAGAATACGACGTTAAAATACAAACTTCAGACCCTTCACGAACAGCATATGAGGATGGTGGAGTTCCGTCCTATGAACAAAACCACCGATGAAATCAGACTAGGGGAGCTGACGTTAAGCCAACAACCAGTCACCAGCACCATTGCCGTGACATATGGTGACTGCAGGTAAGGGAAGGGAAGGTAGGCCTAATGTTGCTCATAGCCCAACCGACCACAAAGGACCACATCACGGCTGTCACCGCGTTGAAAGCAAGCTTGTCACACCAAACACCAACAACAAAAAAATATGAAAAGGTGAATAAGAAATTAAAGAAGAGAGAGAGAGAGAGAGAGAGAGAGAGAGAGAGAGAGAGAGAGAGAGCAACACACACACAACACACACACACACACACACACACACACACACACACACACACACACACAGTGAGTCAGAAGTTATCACAATACCCGCCCAGACTGATGAACCATCTGCTCGCTTTCTTGTTAAGGGTAAACAAGCCACCACTACCATCACCACCCCACCACCACCACCACCCACCCACCTCCCCCTGCAGCCAACCACCAAACAGGAACACAAGACTTGTAAAACACGGAGCAAGAAGACAACACCTCCAGCAACAACGACTCGTTGGCACCATTCCCAACCACCACCACCACCCCATTCCACCCATCAATAGTCTACCCTGCACCGAGTCCCACTGTACCATCAGTGGCGGGGACCAAATATGGTCTCTCCAGTATACAGCCCGCTGCAGCAGAATCCCCCTCGAAGAAGAAGCTCTGGTGGCATCGATTGTGGCACCGGATGCTTCCTGTCAGGGTAAAGAGGCTGACGGCAACGGTTTCATCATCACTCTACTGGGCGGGGGGGGGGGGGGGGGGGAGGGGGGGAGGGGGGATTGAGAGGGGTGCATAGAGAAAGGGGGGGTGTACTCCCTCATCCCCACCCCATAAAACGGGCTACCTTTGCGGAGCAAAAGAGAGAGAGGGGGGGTGAGTGTAATGGGGGGAGGGGGTAGGAGGAGGGCGTGAGGGAGTGAGGGTATTGACATTTGGGGGCTGCAGGATTGTGTCACACGTTATGGCATGGGTCACACGGTGGTGTAAGATTGCCTTCTGGCGCTTCGTGCCACGCAACGAAAATG
>CM031596.1:117891695-117901695 GCA_018398815.1 Conus ventricosus | reverse complement strand
ATGTTCCTCTATGATTACATGACCGCTTTGCTTGCTTCTTTGATTTCTTACATTAATTGATTTCACTGCATGTTGTAGTCCCTACTCAGGGCGAGGACTGGATGTAAAAAAGCACGTTAGTGCTTACTATTATCCTCGAAAATAAAGAATTTTGTCTTGTCTTGTCTTGTTCTCTCTCTCTCTCTCTCTCTCTCTCTCTCTCTCTCTCTCTCTCTCTCCTCGGTATGTCAATCTGCGTGTTTCATCGACGGCAGCACGTCTTGCAATCAGGCTTGTGTCACATAATATCATTCCTAGATGAAATGTTAGTTTTCCAAGTGGCCCCACACCGTGAAGCAATGAGTAATTTGAAGCTTTCTTTAAAGGCATTCACGCGTGAAAACAAACATGTTGAAAGAAATACACCTGCAGCAAGACACCTCACGTTCGATCCATTGCACCGCACCGTCAACTGTTAAATGAGTCATCAGTATGATCCGCATTCTCGTGTTTGTTTTGTTCTTGGTTTTGTTTATTGTTTTACTTTGCTATGTTTGTTTGTTTGTTTTCTGTTGCTGTTCAATCTTCAATGTTACGTGGCGATGGGGCAAATCAATCCAAAGCTTTTATTGTGTTCAGAATTGGAAGCCAGCCGGTGAAGCTGTCGTCTGCTGTTTGATTGTCAAGCGAGGCATAGTCACGTGTGTACCAGCAGCGCTATTCATTGGTTTAACTGTCGGAAATGTGTTTCTCTTCTTCTTCTCTTCCTAAAATGCTGGTTCACTCAAAAACGAGTAGGGCACTAGCGCGCATGTTAAAATTAAAATAAAATAACATGAAATAAAGTGCGACTCAGTCTGTTGGCCCCTGGGGCAAAATTTGGCAACAAGGGGTCGCACACGATATTCAAAAAGTTAAAAGCAATGGCCAGATTCAGGCCCAGGTAACCATAAAATATCTGGGGAAGTTAAAATAAAAACTCGTCAATATGCAGATCTCAAAACTGTCGTATCAATTTGCTTTTTTAAATGAGACTGCATTTGTGGCAAACTTTTCAGGTCGGTATGCTGGGCAACACTCTCGGGGTTGGGCTGAAAAAATTCCCCTTCACGCCATAGTCTATGAGGACCAAAGAAGAGAATCGTGCAGAGCTCCAGCGAAGTCTGTCTTGCACTTTCTTTGAGGTGGCCTCAAGCGTCATAGGACCATCGCCACCCGTCAGACTAGAGCGCGTCAGACTAGAGCGCGTCGTCAAATGAGTTCACATGCGAAATAGCTTCAAAAGCCATTGGTTACAAATTAGGTCGAACGGAAACACAGGAACACCGTGTTGTCCATTTATGTAAGCACAAAATGTCGTTTTGTATCTTCCATTTTAATACACTTACTCTCTATTCACCTGAACTATAATTAAACTGAAAGGTGAGTTTAACGTCCTATTGGCTTGATTCCCTTTGGGACATGGTATTCCTGGCCAACGTCTGTAGTTTTACTGGCAGGATGCCTGGTCGTTGGCAGGAGTCTTAGGCTTGGCTCTGGACGGAGGCTGTCTTGTCTTTTTCTGCTTTCCGTCTCAGACTGGAGTCCTCTGCTTTCTTCTTGTTGACCTGGTGTCCAGCACTTCAGTTTGGGTTCCGTGTGAACTGGTGTCCACTCTGTGGTGTTGGTCAGCCGACTTTGGGCGTCGGTGCTTACTCCTCGCCCTAAGGCCTGCTTCAGCGCTATCGGGCTGCCTTCTTTACGTTCGGGTGGCGATGGTCCTATGACGCTTGAGGCCACCTCAAAGAAAGTGCAAGACGGACTTCGCTGGAGCTCTGCACGATTCTCTTCTCTGATCCTCATAGACTATGGCGTGAAGGGGAATTTTTTCAATCCAACCACGAGAGTGTTGCCCAGCATACTGACCTGAAAAGTTTCCCAGGCCACGATCAGCACAGTCAGGTAGTGCTTCATCACCGACCCGCCCAACATCTCTAGATACACAGGCTGGACCCACCGTCACCCATAGTGCCTGGAAGGTTGGCTGGGCCACCCAACGTTGACTTCTCACATCAACACCCTTGGAAAGAGATCTGCCACCTCTCTCCCGGCACTCGCTATGCCACCTCGCAGTGAGTGATGATCTCAGCAAGGAGAAGCGTTCACTGTCAAGCAAATTGATAGACAAGCACTGTCGCACGGTGTCGCGGTCGCAAAGCAGGATTTTGTGCCCCACGAAAAGTGTGCAGGACGGTGTTTCATGCATTTCCCGTCTGGGTCATGATGTAAGAAACAGATTTGGAAGCTGTTTTGCAGGATGAAATCGTGCAGTTAACGTCGTGATGCAATGAACAACAGTAGACACGTGGCCACGCCTCGTTTGACAAACAAATAGCTGGCGAGAAGTGTTCAGGCCTAATTCAAATTTGTATTATGATAAAAACCTTGTTTCGTATCGAAGTATTCCATTGCGGCTGACCTTTTGGGGTGCAGTATTAAACAAGAAACTGACACTGTGACGAGAGTTGGGGGGTGGTGAGGTAATGTCCTCTCAGGAAGGACTCAAATTGTTTTCTCAATTAGATTTATAGAATAGCTTATGTGTTAAACTTTTACCTCCACCCTCTCTCTTACTTGTGATGGAAGGAGCAACTTTCCGTACAAGTCATCGGAAGAATTTCTTATTTTTCTTGGGACTGTTAAAAATACTCAAGAGTGGCTCAAAAATAATTCTCCTTGGGCTTGTGCGCTTAAAAGTGCTTGTAGCTGCAAGTGACAAAATTATGGTAAGTTCAAACATTCAATACTGTATGAACAACAGAGAACTGACTTATATATACAACGGTAAAATATACAAATCAATAGCACTTCAGTCAACTTGGAATATCAGAACTTATCTGACGTTGGTGGAGATTGTGGATTTCTCTCCAGTTGCTGGTGACTTGTCCATCTTCTCTTTAGGCAGGCTGATCTGTCGTAAGACAAACGGAGGGCAAAGAGAGAGAGAGAGAGAGAGAGAGAGAGGGGGGGGGTGGATGGGGAGATGGTAGAGGATGATGTGGCTGGCAATTATCACCTACAGACACCCAAAGCTAAGCTGGCCGATCTCAGTCATTGTTCTGCTCCAGTGCAGGAGTCTGAAGTGCAGTGCAGCGGATCAAATGAGTGGGGCATGTCACTGTGGCCGTGTCATCGTGTGACATACCTGATAGGAACGACCTTGAACATACTCACTGCTCTAGATTGTGTAGGCCTTCATTGAATGGGTGTTTCTCCAAGACCCGCTGTAGTGCGACACACACAGGGCCACAAGAATCGAGGCTGAGTTAGGCTTGTGTCAGACGACACAGTTTGCAAGTGAACTAGTCATTTCAGAGAGGAGCCTCACACAACTTAGAGCAGACAAGACAGACGGAAACCACCTGCGTTTCAAACCTATTTTGACATGAAGCACTGTTTCCTGGTGTTCCTGTGACATTGCTCTAATCACTTGCCCGCCAAAGAATGGAACAAATGAATTGTAATACAGCAGCAATGCAATGCGTTTGAAACTGTTGGATTGCAACGCGTTTAGATCTCTTGGTTTTCTTTATATGAGAAAGAGAGAGAGAGAGAGAGAGGTGGGGGGCGTAGACACGAGTTAGCTGATGAGAAGAAGCGTCAGTCAGAGCCAAAGTTCCGACAGCCTTCCCCACCAAACAGAGAACGTTACTATTTTTGGTGCATTGTGGGAGGGGAAGGGTAAATAATGGCTGAACCTGATTAGAAAAGATCCATTTTTACTACCTAGCCTTTAAAGGCAACGTTTCTTTGTTTGTACTAAAGAAGAAACGGAGTTCAAACAAAAGCAAGCAGAATTAAAAAGCAGACTGGTTGAAATTTGTCTTTGTTTTTCGTTTCTGATTCTTTTATTTATGAACATGGATGTTCTATATACGCAGGGCTATATGAATCACAAATACTGTAAACTTCCATACAAGTGATGGGGATAACTATCTGTATTCCCCTGTTCCTGCTTCTAAGTGATGAAGAGGGAGTGTGAAGAGAGAACGGAACGTTTGACGGACTCGTTATGGAGGGCAAATGAATGGATGAATGGGGACTCGGAGTAATTGCATAGCTCCCTCTTAAAGGAGTCATATTCATCATTAACATTAAGCATCAGGCGATATTAGTCATTATCGTAATCGTTGCCCTGACATGCCATTATGAAAGGTAACTTAAAGCTAAGCAAAGGTTGTGCAACCAGGCCAGTGACTCTTGCCCATGCGCATCGGAACAACAGCATAAAGGTAGTTGCAAAGGGAGGCGACTGCAGGCGGAAATCTAAACGAATTCTAAAAGGTATTTATAATAGCTCCGCCGAACAACGTGGACAAACGAATCACAAGACAAAACACGACGCGTTTTGACCTCTTAGGTCTACTTCAGGCAAGATAAACAACACTCAGGACAACGAAAATGAAGAACGAGCGGTTACTTATCTTTGTCAAATTCGGCGCAAGATGGGCGTAGAAATCAACGAGTATTGTTCATCTTGCCTGAAGAAGACCTAAGAGGTCGAAACGCGTCGTGTTTTGTCTTGTGATTCGTTTGTCCACGTTGTTCGGCGGAGCTGTTATAATACCTTTTGAAATTCACCATAAAGGTTGCCAGGCATCCAGCCAATAAGTCTGACCTGCACATGCTCAGTGGGCATTGCAGAATAAAGGCGCGCGCTGATTGTATTGAAGGAAACATCTGCCATGATTATACATTTCACTGCTCACACGCGGATGAGAAGTGGTTGCGATTAGGGATTGGGTGTGGGTGGGTGGGTGGGGGTGGTTCTCCAGAATCTCTCCAACCTCCCTTCTCCCCCGCGCTCTAATCCGGCGGAGGGGGGGGGGGGGGGTGTCTGAAATCGCCTTGATAAGCGCACTCCGAAATGTGATGACGTCAACCAACGTCTGCTGTGACACTCTTCGAAGACAAGCAGGTTACTCAGTGTGTCTTTGGTATCAGATTATGGCTGCTGGCGTGGAAGAAGGAGATAAGAACGTACTGGCAAACTGTGGTAGAGCAAATGAGAGCAGACGCCATCTTTGTTTCCAAGGCCATTTGCTACCAAACCTATGCTAAATGTTTTTGCTTATTGAGTGAATCTTGAAGTCTGTGTCATCTGTTCAAATGACACATGCCAACCAGTTTAAACTCGACCGTTGTTTTTTGTTTTATTTTGTTTTGTTTTCTATTTTGTTGTTGTTGTTGTTGTTGTTGTTGTTGTTGTTGTTGTTTTGTTTTGTTGTTTTGTTTTGTTTTTGTTTTGTTTTGTTTTTGTGTAAATACGATGGAAATAACTTACAATAGCGCTCTTTAGACAAAGATATTATTGAGTCCACTATTTATAGATGGATACAGATTGTTCTGGGAATTTTTCATTGTATCTGAACATTGGTTCCAATTCTCTTCCATCATTTGCCTATCAAGATATATGAGAAGGGATGGTTCCAAGCAGACAGATTCAACTGAAAGGAATGAATGGCACTATTTTCACTGGCGCAAAGACATGGCTATAGACGAGTTCCAGGGCCTAAAATAGGACGTGAGAATACTTCAAATCCGCGTCCACAGTTACAGATCACGCTCCAAATACTATTTAGTCTTTTACTTCCACTTTTGTGTTTGTTTGTTTTGTTCTGTTTTGTTCTGTTTTGTTTTTACAGAGAGGAGAAGAGACAGTATAAAAAGGACGACGTAAAAGTATAAATATTTAATTCTTTACTGACAGCAATGAGAACGACTTACTTACTTACTTAGGCTCATAGCTCCAGGTGAGCATAGGCCATCGACAACACTCCGCCATCGCACTCGGTTCTGGGCTGCTCGCTGAATGCCTGTCCAGTTGGTCCCCTGCCTCTTTATCTCTGCCTCAGTGTCTCGCCTCCAGCTGCTGCGAGGTCGGCCTCTCTTCCTTTTCCCCTGCGGGTTCCATGTCAGGGCTTAGCGTGTGGTGCTGGATGCTGGCTTCCTGAGAGTGTGTCCAATCCAGCCCCGCTTCCTCCGCAGAATCTGCTTGGCCACTGGTTCCTGTCCTGCTTGCTTCCATAGATCTTCATAGCTGATCTTCTCTGGCCATCTGATTTTGAAGATGCGCCTCAGACAGGTGTTGATGAAGGTCTGAATTTTTTGCTGTATTGCCTTGGTCATTCTCCAAGTCTCGCAGCTGTAGAGCAAAACCGACTTCACGTTTAAATTGAAGATACGTAATTTTGTTGTCCTTCTGATCTCTCTAATGAGAACGACTGAGTTCAGTATTTTACTTTTTGATGCCCAATCCAGAGCGTCGACATTCTTGTGTAGAAATGAGAGTCTCTGTTAGCCTAGATGAGCGATCGGGTGAAAGAATTGGGCTGGTACAGTTCATTAAAAAATTGCCTGATTGCCATCAGTTCGTCAGGCAGCCCTGTAAGGTGAAGTTGAAAGAACCATCTTTAGATGGGGGAAAAATAGCGTCACAGAAACACGTCATAAACAAAATACGTAGACCTAGACAATTTATACAACGTGCGAATTCTACACCATTCCATACCACCGCCCTTTCTGCCTCCCTCCCCCCCCCCCCCCCCCCCCCCCCCCCCCCCCCCCCCGCTTCCCTGAAGTGGTAGGGGGTGGAGGGTGGTCCAGTTTCTTTTTGGATCTCTGCGCTGGCCAAAAACATTGTTGAGAGGAGGAGAGAAAGAGGAAGAGTGGGGAGGAGGGAGGAGGGGGGGGGGGCAGATAGGGAGATGGTAGGGGACGGTGTAGAATTCACACATTGTCTAGGTCTCCGTATTTGTTTATGACGTGTTTCAACGACTCAACAAGGTCCAAAAGAAACTGGATCACCCCCCCCCCCCCTTCCCCCACTCCCCTCCCCTCCCCCACCTCTCTTGACCTCCTCTTCCTGGAGGAAGTAAAAGGCCCCTGCAGCAGACCTCGTCCTGGTAGAAAGAGCCGGGGGTGGGGCTAGCGGTGGGTTCTTCGGGTTTTTTGGGTTTTTTTTTCCTTTTTGTCTTACGCTGTCTCAAAAGCAGTTTTGAAAAGAATACGCTTTTTTCCCCCTTTATTTGCCCCCCCCCCCCCCCTTTTTTTTTTTCTCATCAGCTTTGCCACTCTAGTGGAATTAACCTTCCCCCCCCCCTCCCCTCCCCCCACGCAGGTCGCCGGCTCCTCATCCAATCACGACTTGGCTTGTTCTGCCCGCAGACCCGGTATCGCCGACAACTAACAGAGAGAGTCAGTGTCAAGTCATTATGAAGCAACCCACCAGAGGATACCCTGCACTGCCGCTGAGTCACTTCAGTCGTGATCGGTAGTGCCTGCTCCGATCCAGCGTACGCAGGACACCACCCACTGCGTCCCCTCCGGACAACAATGACCGCTTAGTCGCGGAGCCAGCCTAAGTGGGCGTCCCCTCGCTGGTTTTCCACCACGTCCGTTCAGTGGCAGTCGCCATTAACTCACCGCTGACAGTGACCTCGACACGAAAAGGCACAGACGTGACCTCGACACGAAAAGGCACAGACGTGAACTCGACACTAAAAGGCATAGACGTGACCTCGACACTAAAAGGCACAGACTTGACCTCGACACTAAAAGGCATAGACGTGACCTCGACACTAAAAGGCATAGACGTGACCTCGACACTAAAAGGCATAGACTTGACCTCGACACTAAAAGGCACAGACGTGACCTCGACACTAAAAGGCATAGACTTGACCTCGACACTAAAAGGCATAGACGTGACCTCGACACGAAAAGGCATAGACGTGACCTCGACACGAAAAGGCACAGACGTGACCTCGACACGAAAAGGCACAGACGTGACCTCGACACGAAAAGGCATAGACTTGACCTCGACACGAAAAGGCATAGACGTGACCTCGACACGAAAAGGCACAGACGTGACCTTGACACGAAATGGCACAGACGTGACCTCGACACGAAAAGGCATAGACGTGACCTTGACACGAAATGGCACAGACGTGACCTCGACACGAAAAGGCACAGACTTGACCTTGACACGAAATGGCACATACGTGACGTCGACACGAAAAGGCACAGACGTGACCTCGACACGAAAAAGCATAGACGTGACTTTGACACGAAAAAGCACAGACATGACCTCGACACGAAAAGGCACAGACTTGACCTTGACACGATAAAGCATAGACGTGACCCTGACACGAAAAGGCACAGACGTGACCTCGACACGAAAAGGCACAGACTTGACCTTGACACGATAAAGCATAGACGTGACCTGGACACGAAAAGGCACAGACGTGACCTCGACACGAAAAGGCACAGACTTGACCTTGACACGAAAAAGCATAGACGTGACCTTGACACGAAAAAGCACAGACGTGAACAATAAATCGAAACTGAAGTCAGTGTAAGAGCAAGTTATGAAGAACTACTCTATACTACTACAGAATCTGAGACTTTTTTTTAATGTTGATCGATATGCATGAGGACGAAGATTTCGAAGGTGATGCCATAGAGTTCAATTCTGGTTTAATACTGCATGGCAGGACTGTACTCTACAGTTACTTTCATAACATAATCCGAACATCAGCCAGGTCCGAGAGAAACAGACGCCTGCAGCGTTGGTCAGAAAATTTGAGCAACACTCTTAGTCTTAGGGACGCATCGACTGTGTGGTTCTTGCCTTCCCAACAGAACCCATTTAGCAAACTCAGCTCTTGGTAGGACCCTGTCACTGTCCGAAGAATCCCACAAATATAAATGGCTCTGGGGGCCGGAATACCTCAGTGGTAGAGCGCCGGAATTGTAATCTTGGTGATCCTGTGGTTGCGGGTTCGAATCTCCGCCGGGCTGTTTCGGTACAGGGAGATTTTTCCCTCGGAGTTAACGTTGGTTCTGACTTCATTTCCCATACAGTCCTTGGAATGAGACTATAAACCGAGGTTCCGTGTGTGAACACATGCATGGCATCTTGCACACACGTAAAATCCCATCACCAACTTTCGGAAGAGATGGCCAGTTTGGCCGTTGGTATGGATGATACGTTACACATAGCATGCACCTTCTCCGAAGTTGGAGTATGGCTGCCTTAATGGCGGATGAAAAAAACCGGTCCTACACACAAACCTCCACTCCCTTTGTTGGGTAGATGGGATTAATTCTTGCCTGTCTACACAGGGAGTGTTCGCGGGAGTATCAGCTTGTGTACGCGGAAAAGGAAAAAAAAAACGGCTCTGATGGGAATCGAACGCACGACTTCCCAGCTGGGAATCCGCCACGCTTACCACCGCGCCACAGTAGTTGGCAGGCCTGATTGATAAGCTGTATGTCAAAACATGTCAAGAACTCCATGAAGGGGAGAATCGGTCCCACGGTATAGATACATTTACTATCCATAGATCAATATTGTTTGCACACTATACCTGAAAACATATCAGAATGATTATATTTTCGAAAGTTTTAGTATCAAGGTGCATACTGAAGGTAATAAAGTGTGTACTGAAGGTGACGAGGTATGTGCTAAAGATAATCCGTGAAGATAATTCTAACTTTGTACACGAGGAGATGGCGTTATAATGTACTGAAATACACTGAAAGTGATTGATAGAATTTTTTTTTTTTTAAACCCGCTGATTTTGTATGCATGAAAATAATGTGAAGTTGTACCAACATACTCTGAATTTGATCATGAAGATAATTCTAGCCTGATATGAAAACGGTAGCATAGTAGACTAATCTACGTTAAAGATAATTGTTAAAGATGATTCTGTCTCTTTACGAATAAAAAATGGAATCAATGTGTACAAATATACACTGAAAATAATAATGAAAGATAATTTCAACTTATTACGCATGAAGATAGCGTTCTGTGTGATAGTGTGCGGATGACAATAATCATGGAAATAGTTCTCTAAGTTTGTATGGACGTAGATGGTCTCATGGTGTACTATTGTTAAAAAAAATGTTTAAATACAAATGATAAACGGAGATGATACTCTGACTTTATATGCATCAAGATAATAACATGGTGTACTAA
>CM031596.1:117884195-117886695 GCA_018398815.1 Conus ventricosus | reverse complement strand
CAGGAGTGAGGACAGGAAAGGGGGAACAGGAGTGGGGACTAGGAAAGGGGAACAGGAGTGAGGACAGGAAAGGGGGAACAGGAGTATGGACAGGACAGGGAAAGGGGAACAGGAGTGGGGACAGGGAAAGGGGGAACAGGAGGGAGGACAGGGGAAAGGGGGAACAGGATGGGGACAGGGAAAGAGAAAAGGGAAACAGGAGTGAGGACAGGAAAGGGGGAACAGGAGTGGGGACAGAGAAAGGGGAAACAAGAGTGGGACAGGGAAAGGGGAACAGGAGTGGGGACAGGGAAAGGGAAACAGGAGTGAGGACAGGGAAAGGGGAACAGGAGTAGGGACAGGGAAAGGGGAACAGGAGTGAGGACAGGGAAAGGGAAAGGGGAAACAGGAGTGAGGACAGGAAAAGCGGAACAGAGTGGGAACAGGGAAAGGGGAAACAGGAGTGAGGACAGGGAAAGGGGAACAGGAGTGAGGACAGGGAAAGGGGAAACAGGAGTAGGGACAGGGAAAGGGAACAGGAGTGAGGACAGGGAAAGGGAAA
The DNA here is from genome assembly GCA_018398815.1 of Conus ventricosus. Lineage (NCBI taxonomy): Eukaryota > Metazoa > Mollusca > Gastropoda > Neogastropoda > Conidae > Conus > Conus ventricosus. The sequence goes on along the minus strand of CM031596.1, from coordinate 117,886,154 downwards.
GGGAAACAGGAGTGAGGACAGGGAAAGGGGGAACAGGAGTGAGGACAGAGAAAAGGGGAACAGGAGTGAGACAGGGAAAGGGGGAACAGGAGTGGGGACAGGGAAAGGGGAACAGGAGTGAGGACAGGGAAAGGGGGAACAGGAGTGAGGACAGGGAAAGGGGGAACAGGAGTGGGGACAGAGAAAAGGGGGAACAGGAGTGAGACAGGGAAAGGGGGAACTGGAGTGGGGACAGAGAAAAGGGGGAACAGGAGTGAGGACAGGGAAAGGGGAAACAGGAGTGGGGACAGGGAAAGGGGGAACAGGAGTAGGGACAGGGAAAGGGGAAACAGGAGTGGGGACAGGGAAAGGGGGAACAGGAGTGAGGACAGGAAAGGGGGAACAGAGTAGGGACAGGGAAAGGGAACAGGAGTGGGACAGGGAAAGGGGGAACAGGAGTGAGGACAGGACAGGGAAAGGGGAACAGGAGTGGGGACAGGGAAAGGGGGAACAGGAGTGAGGACAGGGAAAGGGGGAACAGGAGTGGGGACAGGGAAAGGGGGAACAGGTGAGGACAGGGAAAGGGGGAACAGGAGTGGGGACAGGGAAAGGGGAACAGGATGGGACAGACAGGGAAAGGGGAACAGGAGTGAGGACAGGAAAGGGGGAACAGATGGGGGACAGGGAAAGGGGAACAGGAGTGGGGACAGGACAGGGAAAGGGGAACAGGAGCGGGACAGGGAAAGGGGAACAGGAGTGGGGACAGGACAGGGAAAGGGGGAACAGAGTGGGGACAGGGAAAGGGGAACAGGAGTGGGGACAGGGAAAGGGGAACAGGAGTGGGACAGGACAGGGAAAGGGGAACAGGAGTGGGGACAGGGAAAGGGGAACAGGAGCGGGGACAGGGAAAGGGGAACAGGAGTGGGGACAGGACAGGGAAAGGGGGAACAGGAGTGGGGACAGGGAAAGGGGGAACAGGAGCGGGACAGGGAAAGGGAACAGGAGTGGGGACAGGACAGGGAAGGGGGAACAGGAGTGGGGACAGGGAAAGGGGAACAGGAGTGAGGACAGGGAAAGGGGGAACAGGATGGGGACAGGAAAGGGAACAGAGTGGGACAGGACAGGGAAAGGGGGAACAGGAGTGGGGACAGGGAAAGGGGGAACAGGAGCGGGGACAGGGAAAGGGGAACAGGAGTGGGGACAGGGAAAGGGGACTAGGAAGATAAGGAGGAGCAAGGACTGGGGAACAGGTGAAGTGTGGGGAGAGGAAGGGGGAGGAGGCAGAGGGAAAGAGGAAGGGGGCAGGGTCGGGGGAGGAGGGCGGGGACGCACGAGTGAATAGGTGGAAAAGTTAACGGGAGATAGGAAGGAGAGAGGGCACTGGGAGGGGAACGGAGAAGGGGATACGGGGGAAGGGAGGATGGTGGTGGAGGGGGGGGGTGGGAAACGGGGAATGACGAAGGGAGTAAGGAGGATGGTGGACGGGGAAAGAGGGGAAGGAAGTGGGGACGAATGGAGACGGGGGTAGATTAAAGAAAGAGGGTGGAGTTGGGGGGAGGGGCTGGTAGATACAAACACAGTGTGCGCATACACAGACACATACATACATACATATGAATCATTTTATTCAGGGTAAGAGATGAAACATATGCAGTGCAAATTTCATCGCCTGTGCGTTCAAGAATTGCACGTGAAAATCCTAGGAAAATTTAACGTCACAAAGATTTCTATGACGCACAGACACATCCGGCAACGTATAGAGCCTGACACAACGTGTTCTCTCCATCCCTCGATTTATACTCCACACCCCTACCCCAGTTGAGAAACCCTGTTCTCTCTCTCTCTCTCTCTCTCTCTCTCTCTCTCTCTCTCCAAAAACTTCAGGTAGGTGGCAAAACTCCATTCCTCTCTCTGTCATTCCTCATTTCCTCTCGAATCTCAATCCCCACGCTCCACCTCAACACACCACACACACACACA
>CM031596.1:117846695-117861695 GCA_018398815.1 Conus ventricosus | reverse complement strand
ATTATCGTTGTTGTTGTCGTTGGTGGCTGTGGTGTTATCGCCATCATCATCATCATCATCATCATCATCATCATCATCATCATCATCATCATCATCATCATCATCGTTGTTGTTGTCGTTGGTGGCTGTGGTGTTATCGCCATCATCATCATCATCATCATCATCATCATCATCATCATCATCATAATCATCATCATCATCATCTAAATTAACCTTGCTCCCTCAGGGAACAACACCCTAAAAGTCCACTCGGGTGAACGTGACCCAGAAAGAGGGTCGTGAGCACCTCGGAGTTCAAACTTTCTGTCGTCACACCTGCTCCTGGGCCGACTCTCAGTAGGAAGTCTTCTTGGTCACAGACCTGTTCTGATTAGGATGCGTATCGGCCCGTGTTAGCGTCAAAAGGCCGTAAGAGCTGCCCTCCTCAGGAAAACATGAATGATAAGGAAACCACGGGGGGAAAAAAACAGTTATCATTCTTAGGATCACAACTATTTTCTGAGCGATCACAACCGTTTCATCTGTTTTTCTCAAGATAGCTGTTTTCTCTTCCTTATCTTCCTGCGGATAATAACCGTTAGCTCGTTTTCCACAGGAATCTTTTTCCCGTGTCAGGAAGACGTCGTTAGTAGGAAACACCTATGATCGCTTTTCACCATGACAAGCGCCAAATAGGGTCGGCAAAATGGAGAAAATAGTTGTGATCCCATAGTTCTTAACTGTTTTCCTATCTTCATTATTCATTTTAAGTATAATAACTGCTTTCTCCGTGAAAATACGGGGGTGAGGTGGGGGGGGGGGGTGTGATTCTTCGGGGATAAAGCTGATAATAACTGTTTTCTCTTTGGAAAAAAAAAAGGGGGGGGGTACTTGTAATGCTAACACTGATAATAACTGTTTCTCTTTGGAAAAGTAAGAAAAACGCTTATGATGCTTAAAAGGAGATAAGAAAAACGGTTATTACTCTAGAGAAAACAATTGTGATCTTCAGGAATAACAAATTATCCCCGTTTTCCTGAAGGATCATGGCTGGCCGTTGTCGCCGGCCAAAATGGCTATTATCGGCTTATGAAGCTAGTATGCTGCTATACATGCGGCGAATCGAGCTCTGCAGCTCATCCTCCAACTCCAACCATTCTCTTCTGTACAAGCTGCACTGGTTGCCTGTATCACGTGAAATCGAATGCAAAACGGCAGTCATGTGTTCCAATGTCTTTTCGAGCCGTGAGCTACCATATATTATGTGAACTCTTTCTTTTTTAGGTCTGTTCAATCTTCTTCTGTTGATACACGCACATTTCCCATTGTGTGTTCGTGTGGTGAGAGAGAGAGAGAGAGAGAGAGGAGAGAGAGAGAGGAGAGAGAGAGAGAGAGAGGAGAGAGAGAGAGAGAGAGAGAGAGAGAGAGAGAGAGAGAGAGATTGTTAATCAATGAGACGCCATGCTATGCGACATAATTATGTTGATTTTCGCTTATGTGTGATAGCAGTAGCAAACAGATTGCGGAATCAGCTGTTCTTGTTTTTTGTTTTATTTTGTTTTTAAATCTAGCCCTTTGCCCTGCGTGCTCGGGGACTACGAAAAAAAAAAATCATTTTAAGGTTACGTGATACAGACAATACTTATATTACACACATCTACTGACACACACACCCACACAACACACACACACACACACACACACACACACACACACACACAGAGAGAGAGAGAGAGGAGAGAGAGAGAGAGAGAGAGAGAGAGAGAGGAGAGAGAGAGAAAGAGAGAGAGAGAGACAGACAGACAGACAGACAGACAGAGACAGAGAGAGTTCTCTCTCTCTCTCTCTCTCTCTCTCTCTCTCTCTCTCTCCCTCTCTCTTATTTCACCAACTCAGGTTTCAGTGTCCATTTCAGCGTCTTCCATCCAGGTGATCACTTTTTTTTTTTTTTTTTTTTTAATGGGATCATTGGTGCATTCGCATGCGTAGATAAATCAGTTCTGTTCGTAACGTAATGAGTCTTTGCCGGGTCGTAGTCATTCTTATATATTCTGCCTTTTGTTTCTTTGCCCTTGCGCGTGGCCTTGCATTACATGATATGAAGATTTTTTTTTCTTTTCTTTTTTGTTTCTTTCCTTTTTTTATTTTTTTTTAATACGTTCGAAGCTCTTCGTTTGCCAGTCAATGTGATCAACGGTTACTTTTGAAAATATCAATAGTGCCAAAATCTTACAGACGATATCGGATTATCCTGCCTTCTTGTCTTCTTGATGTTCGGCCGGTTAAGATTCTGCTGCACCTTGGGAGAAGACAACTGTTCATCCGGGGGGAGGGGGGGGGGGGGGGGGGGGGGGGGCGGGGAGAAAAGAGTTGAGGTGGTGGTGGAGTGAGGGACGTGACGAGTGTCGTCGTTACCAGGTGAGATGGTTGTCCCCCCCTCCCCCAACCCACCCACCCCCACCCCCACTCCCCATGAAGAGAATATGGCAATGCCCAACACTTGAACAGGTCCGCAACAACTAAAATGGGAGGGCGACTACGCCTACCTAACTCACTGGGCCCCTGATAGAATTGAGAAGGGGGGGGGGGGGGATGGGGCGGGTATTGGAGGGGGGAGGAGGAAGGGGGGCTGATCTGTGTGTGTGTGTGTGTGTGTGTGCGTGCGTGCGTGCGCGCGCGTGCGCGTTGTGTGTGTGTGTGTGTGTGTGTGTGTGTGTGTGTGTGTGTGTGTGTGTGTGTGTGTGTGTGTGTGTGTGTGCACGCTCGCGCGCGTGTGCGCGTATGTTTTTAGTCTCCTTTGAAGGAGTCCAACGAAGATGTAAACCTTCTCGGGGACGCACTTCAGCTGAGGTGGGGAGCCTTTCCGGTCACTGTAGATAGATCTAATTCCACTGTAGGCCACTCGATTGAAATGTTCCCTGAGTTACAAAAGGGTGGTAGTTAGGCTACACCTAATTAAACGATTAGAAGGCTTACGTTAGAAGGGGTTATGACTATAACTGATAATGAAGCATGAAACATGCATCAACAAGGAGAGAGAGAGAGAGAGAGAGAGAGAGAGAGAGAGAGATCACACGCATCCTATAATTAAATACAAAACCGGTTAATTAACCTCAGTGTACAAAGCATTAACAATGATAGATGAGGGCAACCATGGTGTTTTCTATCTTTCTCTTCTTTATTTGTTTTCTTTTTTTCTTTCTTTTTTTCCTTTTTTTTATATTATCATTATTATTCGCCACCATCAAGTGCCTGTGATGATGGGCCTGAGTCTAGTGTGGCCGAGATGCAGAATGCGAGGCGAGACAACAAAGCTCAATCGAGTGTGTGTGTGTGTGTGTCAGTGTGACGGCAGACTCTACGGAGCAAAGCGTTGCGCGGAACCTACCAGGCTTGACACATGCATTCTGACTTGGCTTCCACTTGTCAAGTATTAGTCTTGTGTAAATGAAGAAGAAGTCGTCTGTCCTGTTCGTGTGAATCCCACGGCAATATATGTTGCGCAAGGTGGTGCGCAGTAGAAACCTTTAGGCCTAGAGCCTATGCAAATGTTTTAGGCTTATGTTGTGATCGCCATCTTGAAGCTGTGCCAGGGAGATAAGTGGGGGGGGTGATCGCCGGAAAATCGTCGTAATTTCGTGCCATCGAAGGCACTGCTTTTGATATTTCGTGTGCACACATATCAAGATGGCCACGACGGATAATAAGCTCTCGACGACCGAGAGAATCATCAAAGTAAGTAAAGTATCACGCCTTGTACCATAGTCACATTTTTGCAGGAGGTTCCCTTCAACCGCCATGTTAGACATGTCGGCCATTAACATTGCATCGATCGCACCGTACACAGCCTTATGTGTCTTCTGTCATGTGACGATTGCATTTTTAAATGCCGGTAGAGAGGTTTTCAAAGTCCGTTCTTTACGTTTAATCCTGTTGCATGTCATTTAACTTTGCAAAATGGCCAGGATCCACATGCCAAGTTGCACTCATGTATGCTGTGTTTACATTCAAGACAGGCACGTCGGTCACCGTCTATTTTCACTTTGTAGGCCGGTGAAATCTGCTTACGAATGTACATGTTCCACATTTTGTTCAGCTACAGCTGTTTGGTCAGCCTGGATTCTAGCGATTTGCCTTTTTTATTTTCTTTTTTGTACATGAAGCACCTACCCAACATGCATGCGATCGAACTGTCATCTTTTCATGATCGCAGAGATCGATCGATTGTAACTGAGGCTTACCCAGTGCGCATCCGGTAGGCCTAGTCTTGAATTAAAAGATAGCCGGTTTTAACGGTTCCTGAGTGACTGAAAACGAGACATTCCCGGAAAGGAAAGTTTAGTTCAGATTCAGACTTAATAGATTTGAAAACGCGATCATGCCAGTAGCTTTACCACACACACACACACACACACACACACACGGAACTCGTGCACCAGATCCGTTATAAGCACAGAAGCATAATGTAGATCTGCCACGAGTGCCATTTGCACGTTAAGGTAATCTCAATCTCCAAGGAAAATGTCTACTAGAATACACTCAGGTCACAGTGTAGCTTCCTTGTGTACAGAAAATTTTATGACTCAACTGACCAAATTAGAATTTGGAATTGAAGTAGGCTATAACTGATTAAGTAATTCCATTTACCTCCAAAAGATATGCAGTTACTCTTACAAGGCGAATGGACTGATGATCATAATGCATGTTCACAAATTTTAGTTTCACTGTACTAGTAGAATCTTATGAATATGTAGCAGAATTGAGTTAATGCCATGCTAACTTGGAAACATATAAGTTCCGTCAAAACACATAATTTTACCAAGTGAAGTGATTGTGCAAGTCATCTGATTAAATGAAAAACATGATCAAAAATTTTGCAATGCTCACAACACATGCCAAGCACTAACAAGAAAAGCAAACCATATCTTCAGGCATCACATATCTTAACACACACGCACACACACACACACACACACACACACACACACACACACACACACACACACATACGTGAGCTTAAACACACACACACTCCCACACTTGTACACATGGACGCGCTCATACACACGCGTGCGCGCATGCGCACACACACACACACACACACACACACACACCAATTGGATACACACACACGCAGAGGCACAGATTAATTTTTTTTCGCAAATTGCTTTTCATAGTTGTTTTTTTTTTTTTATAGATGTTAATCATGAACCAACATAAATTTCAAATTTCTTTACACTTTTAATTTTATGGTATTCAAGCATAGTCATAGAATCAAATTTACAAGGTAAACACACTTGTGTACATGTGTACACATAGACTGATAAGGAATATTTATATTTCAAGGTATTGAACATATAGTACAGAATCGCTTGGCTCATCGAGATTTTTTTTGTTTGTCCAAGTTTTTGTTTTTGGTGTGTATGTGTTTTGTTTGGTTTGTATCATGTATGTTTGTTTTTAATATTGTTACAACTGTAAGTTATAACTTTTTGGATAAAGAAATACAGTATGCATGAAGCACACACACTCTGACACAGCAACACATGCATTCAAAATGCATTTTAAGCACATTGCAACAGCACATGCCCATACAGACTTTTTAGACACACAGTCACGCGCGCACACGCACAACACACACACACACACACACACACACACACACACACACACATGCACACACACACACACATGCACACACACACACACACCACACCACACACACACACACACACACACACACACACAGAGTCACACCCCTCTCTGTCAGTCCATGTGTGTATCTCTATCCATCCCCCTTCCCCTCTCTCTCACTCACTCTCTCTCTCTCTGAGTCTCTCTCTCTCTCTCTCTCTCTCTCTCTCTCTCTCTCTCTCTCTCTCTCTCTCTTTCTCTCTCTCACACACGCTCCACACACATACACACACATACACACGCACACACTCTCTTACACACACACACTACACTTTTCTCATTGGGTATTACATGTGGTCTTAAACTTAAGAACAACACAAACACATCTATGGACAGTGAAAAACACACTTTAAAATGTACATACCAGCTTGTTAATGTGATACAGGTACACATAGGCACGTATAATGTACACTCACAAAGTCGCACAGACACTGACATTGCTGCTGTGTACTGGCAGCCAAAATTTAAAGTTTGAAGTAAGATTTGAAATACAGCTAATTAAAAACTGTTTTAAAGAAGTAAGAAGAACATGCGCGTGCGTGCACACACACACACACACACACACACACACACACACACACACACACACACACACACACACACAAAATCATTATATCTGTCTGTGATACTTTTGATACCTTAAGGGCTATTTAAAGTCAACATTATATGACGTACTTGGAATTGATTTTTATTTGTCCCAGTGATCAGAAAATGTTAAAGAATTTTTAAAAAAACCCAAAGTGTTTTCTAAAGTTCAAATCTAGATAATATGAAGAATTTACAACTAGCATCTCACTGCAGTTAACAGTGTCCATTTCCTATGGCTTCAATTATTTCTAACTTAGCAGAAATGCCATTTTGAACTTGTAATTTAAATAATAACATGATATGGTATTTTTTTAACACCACCAAACAAAAGTATGCATCAGATGTCTATTGTTTTTTTTTAACACCACCAAACAAAAAGTATGCATCGGATTCTATCAAAAGTTAAGTTTTGAAATGTCTGTAATGTGATTAAGGGCTTTTTCTTTTCTTTTTTCTTCTTTTACATTTTTGTCTTCTTTGGACAACTCATTAGTTTTGATATACACATGGTTTAAAATATGGCCATCAGTTCAAATGCCAAGTGGAAAAAAAATGTCACTTTTAACAACTTGACACTTATTATTTAATCAACTTATAACTGAAAAACCATTTCACAAGTTTGAAAATTTGTTCGAGCATTCAGTGTAGGATTATAAACAATGTTCTCTAAAATGATAGAAAACATCTACTTAAAAAGAAGGAAAAGAAAAAAAGAAGAAGGTGCTTCTCCAATTTTAGTTTGAAAGTGAGGTGACTGCAGGTGGAAATTGAAATAAATTGTTTAAGGTTTTAAAACGAGTCTGCCAGTTAATGACATGGACTTGAAGCAAATCACAAGACAAAACACAGGTCAAAGTCAGGCAAAATAAACAACATTCAGGACAGAGAAAACAAAGAACGAGCAATCACTTGTCTTCTCAAATTCGGTGCAAGATGGGCGTACTTGTGCCAAATTTGAGAAGATAAGTGATTGCTCGTTCTTCGTTTTCATTGTCCTGAATGTTGTTTATCTTGTCTGAAGAAGACCTAAGAGGTCAAAACGCTTGGATTGTCTTGTAATTACAAGTCCATGTTTTAACTGGCGGAATTACTTTAAAAACCTGTTAAAATTTGCTTTAAAAAATCCTATGACAAAAATGGGATCATACATATTGTAAGTGAAATTTTTAAAAAACACTTTTTTTTTTTTTACCGTATGTCTAGAGTGGCCAAGTGGTTTTCTTTCAAACTTGAAAATCTTTGGCGACCTTACCTATAAATCTGTTTGTGAATGATCTTCAAAGCATGTGCGTGCGTGCGTGCGTGCGTGCGTGTGTGTGTGTGTGTGTGTGTGTGTGTGTGTGTGTGTGTGTGTGTGTAAATTTACCATTGCATGCGATGGGTTTTGTGTGTTACTTTGTGTATGTGTGGGGGGAGAAAAAAATGTAGGATTAAATGTGCACATGCATGCATATAGATGTGTATGTGTGTGCATGTCTGTGTGTGTGTGGTGAGATTCAATCACTCTTTCTTTGGGTTGAATGCAATTGCCGTCTTGCACAATTAATTTTGTGCTGTCTGTCTGTCTGTCTGTCTGTCTGTCTGTCTCTCTCTCTCTCTCTCTCTCTCTCTCTCTCTCTCTCTCTCTCTCTCTCTCTCTCTCTCTCTCTTCTTCTGTGTGGTGTGTGTGTGTGTGTGTGTGTGTGTGTGTGTGTGTGTGGTGGAGACAGAGATTCATTGTTCTTTCAGTGAGAAACACAATTTATGAGACTATTGTACTTTGTAGTTAAATATGTTGGGGGGGGGGGGGGGGGGGGAACATCAAATTCTGAAAACAAAATACCAGTAGCCACTCTCAAGGGCTGTGTGGAAACTGGTATCTGACTAAATGTGGTTCCTCTTTCAATGGAAAGGAGAGAAAAAAATGTGTTTTGAATTAGTAGTATGATAAATATGACTTGTTCTGTCAATTTTATCCAGAAGTACACACAGCTTAAAACAAAACAGCTCTGAGCAGCCCCCAGCCGTGTCCACCCCATCCTTTATCATACAGCTCACTTACATATACATTAAAGTGATAAAGTTACAAGATATTTTCAAAAGGCAATTTATACACTTGTAGCAATATTATCAAACTGATATTTTTCTTTGTATCTGTTGAAATCGGCTGTAGAAAATCAATCAATCAGAAATGGACTCATGGAGTCAAACTGACACTACTTTAACTGTGACAATGGAGCTTTGATTTTCCATTTGTGGTTTGATGTCACTCTCTCCAACTAGTATAATTTCATGATTGAAGCTCAAACCAACCGTTCCTTAAAAATCATATGGAAATGAAATAAAAGATGTTTATTTCATTCTATGTCACATAACTAATGTGCGTGACTCGGTAGTCAGATCATGGGTATTCTGGTGACTTGACTACACACTGATAAATCATTTCTTTCAAACACATTTAGCTGCTTGTTAAACTGACAGACCTGAGATTCTTGCCATATATTTCCTGTAATGTCTGCCTTTCACCTTACTTTTGCATGACTCCAGCAGTCATTATCCAATATTTGGCATCCACCAGAAAACAATTATGTCCCTTGACATCTTGATGTCATGCGGTGTGTGTGCCTGCTCCCTACACAGCACAGGCTTCCAAGGGTGGTGCTGTTGCAGGATTGCTCCCAGCTGGTTTGTTTGACAGTTTAGGACAGTACTTCTCTGGGTCCCACCCACAGCCTCACACATAACTTTTTTTCCTTTTTTTTTGACTCGGCCTTTGACCCATTTTCAGGTACTCTATGCAGCCCCAGTGAAAAACTGAAGACCCAAACCAAAATCTTAACATCATAGGGGAGCTTTCTTTCAGCTTTGCTGCTTGCTCTAGCTGGTTGAAGCTGTCTGCCTCCCACTTTGCCCATAGACTGGCATGCCTGCTCACCTATATTTCCAATATAGCTTAAAAAAAGATATTGTAACCCACATCACAGTTTTATGTTGTACAGTAACCAGTTGGTTGTATTACAACAGTACAAGTGTGTGAATACTAGGGGCCGGAATAGCTCAGTGGTAGAGCGCCGGACTCGTAATCTTGGTCATCCTGGGGTTGCAGGTTCCATTCTCTGCCGGGTAGTTTTGGTACAGGGGAATTTTTCCCTCGGAGTTAACATTGATTCTGACTCGATTTCTCATACAGTCCTTCGAATGAGACTATAAACCGAGGTTCCATATGTGAACACATGCATAACATCTAGCACACACGTAAAATCCCAATACCAACTTTCGGAAGAGAAGGCCAGTTTGGCCGTTGGTATGGATTGGATGACACGTTAGACACATAGCATGCACCCTGCATGAGAAATGGAAAGAATGAAGTAAGTAAGGAAATTGAGTGAACGATATTGAATAATATTGACTGGATGACACGGGAAATGACTGAATGAAGCGCCAGCTGGCAGCTCTTCAGTCGGCACTATCCAGGTAGGCAGCCCATGGTGTAAACGAGTGTGGATTGTAAAGCACTTAGAGCTTGGTCTCTAGCTGAGGATAGGCGCTATATAGTATTCATAATGATAATGAATGAATTGTGAGTTATGAAAAGTTTTGCCGTAGAACTGGCGCCACATCTTTATCATTTAGTAAACTGACATGGCTTTTATAGAAACAACAGGTAGGGCCATAGATTTAGGACGCAAAGCAAGGGCATCCCCAGTTAAAAATCAGCCAAATAAACAGAGCGTCAGGTTGTTGGTGCATCCACACCTTGGCACACAAACCTCTCCACAGCATAAAGATAACAATTGTTAGAGAGGATTTAAATGTTAAAATGGACAGAGGTCACGGCTACAAACCTAGAAACCTTTTGAGTGGAAGTGCGTTGCATCCTCTTTTTCAAGTGGCTGTGTTAAGTTCAAATATCAGATAGTCAAATCGGAGATGACTTGACAGAGTGGTTAAGTGTCTTTTTGACAGAGTGGTTAAGTGTCTTCCAGTTCTAACTTAGAATCTAAGTTCTCACTTTTAATTTTTACTAGTTTTAATTATTTTGATTGTATTTTTATAGGTTAAATGTCTTGTTAGGCTACAATGCCAGTTAGCAGAAGTCGAGGCAAGAGGCCCCAGGTTAGTTTTCCAAATTTGTACTGAACTGAACAAATCCCAGGAGGAAAAAAAGCATGCTTTTTTGTTCTAGCGCAACCACTCTCAGTTTAGGCAAAAGTTGAATTCAGTTGGCCGTTGCCTTCCTCCGTCCCTCCCTCTTTTGCCCCTTGCCCTCTCCAATCCCCTGTTTTCAGATACTATCATTTGATATCCTATTCAGTGTTAAGCATCCCTTGCTATGTAATTTTACCCGCCCCTCCCCCATCTTCGTCTGCAACCTGATATCAAAGTAATGTGAAGCTTCAGATGAAAAAAAAGAGTTAAAGCATACATGTGTGTTACAACTTACCAATTTATTGAAGATCTAGTTACAAAGTGAGACGACTGCAGGCGGAAATCTAAACAAATCTTAAATAAATGTTAGTGAACCGCCCAGAGAACGTGGACAAACGAGTCCCTCGTTCTCATTCAACGCGTTCTTCCTTGCGCTGAACCCTAAGCGATCTGAAGCGATCAAAGCTAAGTGAATTTTCGTTGTTTTATTCGTTTATGTATCACCCGAGGAAGACCTAAGAGGTCGAAACGCATTGTGTTTTGTCTTGTGACTCGTTTGTCCACGTTCTCTGGGCGGTTCGCTAACATTTATTTACAATTTATTGAAGTTTTGCCTGTAATTAGCTTTGTGTAAATACTGTTTATTGACAATAACCCAAATTTAAATTAAATCACTAAGTCAAAAGAGAACACTTTTTTTTTCTCTATTACAGGATAATCAGTTGGTTTGTATATTACTGCTAAAGTAGCAGAACGTAGCACAAATTTTACCTTCTGTTTATAGCTGCTCTCCTCCGCCTTTCAAATGAAAGCAGACAAGGCATTTTTAAATGGAAAAAGTAGAATTTAGAACGAGATGTGGTGTTCAGCTTACAAGATTTTTGGGCTGTTCAGTTAACTAGAAGGATGTTTTTTCTTTGGGGGGGGGGGGGGGGGGGGGGGGCAACAAGATGGCAGAATTAGAATTTATGCTTAAAACTATCTTTTCACACCTGTATATCACTGTATATCATGCTCTGTGTCTTTTAAACAGTTCGGTGGAACCATTGAAACTAAAAAAAGATGACATTTCAACCTCACAAAATTATTTAGTTTGCAACAAAGATTAAGAAGTGAGCAGCCAGCTATCATGGCGCGATTGTTAGCCTCATGAGTCATGGATTGTACTTGTACTAAGTTGTAGGCTTGGAGGTTATGGGTATGATTTCCATCGGAGCCTTTTATTTTATTTTATTTTTTTATACGCAGTCAAGCTTCTGCCCAGATTTTAATTTTGCTGTAGACCCAGATGGGAGGACTGCAACCACACAGTCAAGTTTCATCCACTGAATGGTTGTGTCTCTGAGAGTGTTTCAGAATTCCTGGCCAACACTGCAGGTGTTTGTATCTCTCAGGCCTGATTGATAGAGTACAGCTCTTGTCATGTACTGATGTTGTCTGGCTGGAATTGAACTCCATAGCATCATTTTCATCATCCTCATTCTCATTCTTAAGTAACAGCACAAAAAAAGGTGTCAAATTCTAATACCTTTCATGCCCTCTCACAGTGACCTCTGTTTTGATTTCTGCATGTCTATGCCCGGGCTTAGTGCTGTCAAGATCATCAGTATTCTGCATGTTCATGGGAATTGTTGGTGGACAAACATGGTGGCGCCTTGTTGAGGGGTAGGCTGGCTCATGTTGGCTTCACAATTCACCAGTTAATGACCTAAGTGGGGCGCTCAGTAGGTGCTATGCTGCTTAGGATGGATTACAACAGGCACTACTGAACATCATGTACTGAAGTGAGTCAGCAGAAACGTTGAGGCTGGAGCTGTGATGGGACAAGCCAGGGTGTTACTTTGAATTTGAAAGGGATCCGGAATGAGGAGCAAGATCGACTAATGTGACTGTAGTGGTATGGAAGAGAGCACACACACGCACACACACACACACACACACGCACACACAGAAGAAAAAAAAAAAAAAAAAGGAAATGTGCTGAATTCATGAAAATAGTTTATTGCAGTTTTATGCCTGGGCATAAAATGTCATGATTCAGCATTTTTTTTTCTTTTCTTTTCTCGTTTTAGTTTTCCTTTTCTTTTTGGTGTCCCATATTCATAACCAGTCTTTTTTTTTCTGTTAACAAGTTCCTGAGTATCTTTCACTATTTTTTGAATTCTTTTCATTTATAAAGTTTGCATTAGCTGGTATCAGGTAATGACTGGCTCTGTATCTGTTTCAGATAACTGTGTCATTACTAGGTGTAAACATGAATTGTATGAGAATTCCTCATGTTATTCAACCTGCATGATACAATCCCTAAGCTTTACACTCCCTGCAAGTAAAGTTTTGTTGTCACTGCACGTAACTGCCTTGTGCTAAGAACAGAAAGAAATGTGCCCCACGTGATTGGCAATTGCTAAGGAAAAAAAAAAGTAGAAGATAAATCATAAGCATCAGAAATGAGTTGTTTCTTTTGAAGCTTACAGTTGATATTATAAGCCCTTAGTGATTATATTTTGTGCAGAACATGGACATTGAGTTCTGTGATCCATCATATTATGAGCAGAACTGATAACAGTGATCTGCTTTATCCATTTTCTATTTTAGTTGGATGATAAGGGTATTTTTTTATGAGATAATATCTGATTTATTTGCAACATTTTTCTTGGGTTGGCTTTTGTTCATAATAAAGTCTGTATATTCATGGTCTCACAATACAAACGTTTTTACTCACATCCATTATACAGACCCTAGCAGTTATCCATGTTGGTTGCAGACAGAAAACTGTAGTTAAGTATGTTTCATCTTTGTTGTTAAATCTATTATGTATGGTGTTGTGTGAACGATAAAACATTGCAACAGTTGATTATCTTTTCTCGCTGAAGTAACTAATTAAAGAAACAATATTGATTTTGTTTTCTGTTTTTTTGTTCATAATTGCATAATGCAACTTTTAAATGAATGTTGTCTCTTGAATTCCAGTGAACTAAATCATAAAATCTTCTGCTTATGCCAGTGGCCACTGTTCTAAAAAAAAAAAAAAAAAAAAAAAAAAATAGAGGACAACAAAATGAAGATGATGATGATAACGATGTTTGTAAAGAGTAAATTCGCAATGTAACATTACTACTAAAATGGTGAAATTTCTCTGTAAAATAATTAATTAAACTTTTAAACCACACAAGGCTGTTCTTTTTTAAGTTTTGTACACATGTTGGGACACAGTGTTCTTGTTTCAACAAGAGCAAATTAAATGGCTACAAAAGATAATGATTTTTTTCCCTTGCTCATTCAAAATTGTCTGATCTCAGGTTTTGTAAACACCAAAGGAGACATCTGTGTAGTTTCAAACAAACTCTTTTGCATTTCATGTGTGTGTGTGTGTGTTTGTGGGTCAGTGGCGTGTGTCAGGCATCCTGTTACCCCATGATAGGTTGTGTCTTCTGCCATCCTGTTGGCATGGATGGATGTGGTGGCAGAGATGCACAGGTTATCTGAGTGGGCCATGTTCAGTGTGGGTTGCTGCTGCTCCTGTGGATGCAGGGTGGAGGAGGGAGGGCCTGTTATAAAGTCAACAAATGTTCCCGTTCTTGGCAGTTCCCCCACAGGTTTCAGGTGCACAGTTTTGTGAAGGTTGGCCAGAGTTCAACTTCAATTACCATGCCCTACTTTTTTTTTTGATTGGAGGGGGGGGGGGGGGGGGGGGGGGGAAGTGGGCATGAATGCATCATCACGCCATCAGCTTGCATCTGTTGTTAGGAGGCCAGCAGAAAATGGAACATGTTCTGTGTGATATCTCTGGGCCCCTCTTTCCTTCCCACCTATTCTCCTCCTCCCCCCCCCCCCCCCCCCCCCCCCCCCCCCCCCCTTGTCCCCTCCTCCGCCTTCTCTAATCTCTCTCTCTCTCTCTCTCTCTCTCTCTCTCTCTCTCTCTCTCTCTCTCTCTCGCACTCTCTCTCTCTCTCTCTCTCTTCTCTCTCTCTCTCTCTCAGCAAACCACAATGGTTAACCGAAGAAATCAATGCAGCCATTAAACTTCGAGATATTTATTACAGTCTACAGGGAAAAGTGACAGTTTTAAGAAACAACGAAATAAAGTAACTGCCCTAAAAAGATATACTCGCAAAAAATATTTCAAAGAACTTATTGCTTCTAAAACAGATACAAAATCCATCTGGAAAGCCATTAACGAATTATCTGGGAAAAAATCTGATACTGCTGTTCATTCGGGTATGGTTTTATCTACCGAAAAATTCAATTTACACTTTTCAACAATAGCTCAGAAAATGATAAACTCTGATCACATGATAAACAATGATCTATCATTGTTGAAAGATTACTGTGATTCTAAACATATAGATACAAAACTTCAATTTGAATATTTAAGTGTACACGAAGTGTATAGGGCACTATGTGCTTTAAAACAATCTAACTGCTGTGGTCTAGACAACATTGATAGTAAAATCTTGAAATTATCTGCATCTGTTATATCTGAGCATCTCACCTACATTTACAACCTTTGCATCGAAAAGTGTTACTACCCACAGGCTTTTAAGGTAGCCAAAGTACTACCAGTTTATAAATCCGGCGACCCAACTGATTTTTCAAATTATCGACCAATAT
>CM031596.1:117784195-117841695 GCA_018398815.1 Conus ventricosus | reverse complement strand
AAGTATAAGTAGGATAAGATAAGATAATGTTGCTTATAGCCCAGCCGACCGCAAAGGGCCACATCAGGGCTGTGTATAAGTAGGATGGAGGAATTTGAGATCTACAAGACTAAAAAATGTAAGACTAGAGTCTAGCCAGCAGCTTGAGGGAATGTGGCTGCTAAGATCTAAGCCAAAGTCCTCACCTGTAGAAGTTTTGCAAAAAGCAGGGGGGGGGGGGGGGGGGTAGTCGCATCAGCCAATGAACTCATGAAGCAGCTTGGGATTTCTAGCAAGAAGAGGATTAGAACCCTCAAGGCAACAGCCATGGCAGCTGAATAGAGCTATAGTTAACCGGATCTGGTCAAGGAGGAATAAAAATGAACTTCATATGGCAATGAATTTCCCAGCAGAGAATTGGAATCCAATAGCAATATGGAGGAAACAATCCCTCTAGAAAGCCAACACATGTTACACCACCCGTCTACAGTAGAAGTTGCTGGTTCAAATGCCAGCGGAGCCAGGGGGGAGAACTCATTCTGGCAGCAGAAGGGTATCTAGGAATCATGAGCTGGATGTGGCCCGGCCTCATTAGAGAGTAAGGAGTTCAGGGCCGAAACACTTGTCTGAGGTGGGGGGGGGGGGGGGGGTTGTTGTTGTTGTTGTTTTTGGTTTTTTTTTCTGAAGACCTGCTGTCAAGTTTTCCCTGGAGTTGAACTACGCTAGACCACATAATCACAGTAAAGCATTATGCATGCTATGGGACGTGGTGGTTAGGAAAAGAAAAAAGAACCTATGACCACACTGTCGAAGGAAGTAGATCGCTGGACTGAACTTTTCACCTTGCAAGGTACACATGTGGTCATTTGGTAATTGGCGGAGAGAGAGCAGCACATACTAAGATCAGGACATTGTAGAGTGCTGCCTTGAGACAGGTTCCTAGCTGGGGAGAAATTTGGAGGAGGGTTGTGGGACTAGCAGAAAAGAAGGGGGGGGGGGGGGGGGGGGGGGGTGTAGTGCCGAAGAGCACTGATGAAATGAGTGGTGGTTAATTTGTACTGAAGTGAGAACTTGCAAAGTTATCTGTTAGTGCTGAGTCAGCAGTGAGTGCTAGAGGTCTACACTTTCTGCATGTTTGTTTTGGGTTTGTTTTTTTTGGGGGGGGGGGGGGGGGGGGTTGTGTACACTCTCTTGCTCACTGTCCTGTGCTGCGTGCACTGAATTCATCACATGCGAGTCGAATGTAATGTAGGCAAATTGTCTCTCGTGCTGTTTTGGTGGTGTCGTACACTCATTTGCTTTGTATTATTTTTTTTTTCTTCTTTTCTTTGTCTTGCAGGCGTGCCATTCCCGCCCAGCCATCGCGTCACCATGAGTGAAGCTTTTGACGCTAAGGGCAAACCCAAACTGGATGTCCTGAAGCAACATTTCATTCTGGAAGGCCGTGTCACCGAGGATGTGGCATTGCGAATCATCAACGAAGGAGCTGCTATTCTACGCCAAGAAAAAACAATGATCGACATCGAAGCCCAGTGACAGGTGCTTGCCATGACTTTTTTTTTTTTTGTTGCAAAATGTACCTTTCAGTTTCATTCTCACTTGCCCTCCTCCTCCCCCACACTCTCCACGCCATCCCACCTCGACCTTTTAAGATTATCATGTTATTTTTCTCTTCTCCCCACCCCAGTTTTTTTTTCTCTTCCTGTTCTAAAGGAGAAAGAAAATCAAAACTAATTGGCAGGAATATATCTTTGCTAAGCAGTTGTCACATATAAAGGGAACTGTGATCCTGAGTGTGTTATTTTCAGTTATCAAATTGTTCAGTATGAAAATGGATTTGTTGTACAACATATGACACATGCTGTTGTAGGTCATCTATCTTCAGAAGTATAGTTCGGTCTGAATCTCAAACAACTGAAACAAGTATATATTGCGGTTATCACAATTCAAAAGAAAAATCCACATTCCATCAAACATCCTGAAAGCATCAATAAATTGACAATTACTTCAATCAGCACTATGTTTGAACATAAGTAACAAACTATTAAAAAAAAAAAAGCAAAAAAAAAAAGCATGTTGATGTCACTGTCCAAGCTGTCACTGTGCCAGTTAACTAACAACACAGACATAGACAAATGTGCGTTCGTGGAGGCCTCTCTCCTCTGTTTCTTTCTGTCTCTCCCCATCTCACTCTGTCTGTCTGTCTGTCTGTCTCTTTTTCTTTGTTCAACTTCAAGAGAATCTGAACACTTTTGTCTGTCTCTCTTTTCTTTGTTTTTAGAAAAATGTGAGTTCACACTTTTTTCTTGTTATGATTTCCACAGTCATGCTGTTCTCAGTGTAATCTGGAGACTAGGTGTAAAGAAACTTTCGAGTGGAGCTATCCATGCTACAGTGCTGTTTCATGTATTGAGTTTATCCCTTTTTTAAAATTTTCTTCACACATAGATATATTTAAGTAATTTTTTTAACAATTCTTTTTATATTGTGTAATAGCAATACTTTCACTAGTTTCAGAGGGATTGGTGGTGCTTTTGGCACAGCCAAGATTTATCCACCTTTCATACAGAAAATTAATGTTAAAAATTGTAGTTAATGTATTGCGTAAACCTTGAAGTCTGGGTTTTTTTTCATAGTGAAAGAGAATGACTTGCTGCTTTGTGTGTGTGTGGCTGTGTGTGTGTGTGTGTGTGTGTGTGTGTGTGTGTGTGTGGCTGTGTGTGTGTAAATGGTGATAGCGGACTCTGTCTGCTGCAACTCTTCCTCTATAGTTTCTACAGTTCAATCTCCAGAGTATGGTACTATGGGAAGTTTTTAAAAAAGAAGAAAAAACTGTCAGTGTGTTGATCGTGAAATTCATTATTTCATTTTAATTTTCATGCTATTTCGGTTTGCTGGGGTGTTTTTACTTACTTCTAGGACTCATGGGAATAGCAATCATGGGATGATGGTGGCAGAAATGCCTTCACTTGTAGTGAAAAATGGCGTCAAAGAAGTGCATTGCCATTGGCTCTGGAAACAAGAAAACAAACAAAAAAATGTTGGTAGTTGCCAGTCAACAATACCTGTCAAACTACATGGGGGGGTGGGAAGGGGGGAGAACCGCTGTCCAGTGCTAAAGACAAGTCCAGTGCGCTGTGTTTGACTTTGACAGATAGATTTCACTTGGGGATTGGGGTACTGGCAATTGATTGTCGACATCATATAGAAACTGTTGAATGACTGTCAGGGATAGGGAGATTGATGATTCGTCAGTTGTCTAGATCATATAGAAACAATCAAACATCTGTTGAAGGTAAATTATGTTTGAAGGTAAATTATTCCAAAAAGTTGATATCCCAGGTAACATGCACATGCTGACTACCAGGTCATTTGAACTAAACCTTGGCACTATCATTTTAGGTTGGTGCTTATGTGAAGTTTACAATCTTTTTTTTTCCGCCAGGTCATACTCATCATGATCTTGTTGATAGTCATAGTCACAAAACATAACATTGTCACATACACAAAATATCAAATAAATCACTTCTGACATGGTTTCACTTTTGTACAAACAGGCTCTTGAATATATATAATTTAGACAAAGAGTATCTGTAAATCCTGTCTTGGTTAGCACAAGGAAGAAGAGGTCTGAGGAGTTCATTTGTGGTAATGTTGCTACGTTCATGCTATTGAAAACCATTCCATTGTACTTCTACAGACTGGAGTTCTGCTAACTAGGGCCTAGGCAGGTGTGGTCTGTGGTTGGCCTGATGGAGCCCTGTGTGGTCATCTGGATTGTAGCAAACCTGAAACTCTCCTCTCTCTCTTTCTCTCCCTTACATGTGTAAGCATGCAAACGCACACAACACGTACACACAAGCTTTTCTTCCAGCTTTAGGGGTTTACGAAAAGAAAGAAAACGCAGCAGGAGAAAGAAAAGGAATTTAGTTACCTCACTTCTTGATTCACCACCGACCAAGTGATAAAGGCTGGAACATGTAGAACATGATTGCTGCTGGCCATTATCCAGCCAGTCTGTAAGTTGAATTACTAGTAGATCTGTTTTCATTTCTCTCTGCTGTACCCTCTGTGTGAGTTCCAGTGTGGTGGTGCTGTCTGGCTTCTTTTTTTTTTTTAAATAAAGAATTCATTATTATGATAAAAGAAAAGGTCTTTCAGCCTTAACAAGCTCATCCAATTTTTTTTAAGACACTTTGTTGACAACAGGTTTCAAAGCTGAATATTTAGATGTGGCACACTCAGAAGTTTGAAAGTGGACATGCTGAATGAGAAGATGCATCCCAGAACATAATATTTTTTTATTTGGTCACAAAGATGTTTATCAGGACGCGTTGAGATTGAGAATTTGAACCTTTGGACGTCCTTCTTGATCTGGATGACTCAGAAAAAGAAAAAGTTTAAAGTTGAGAAAGGAAAAAGAAAAAGTTTAAAGTTCAGAAAGGACACATGAAGATTGAGAAGATACTCCTTGAGATCTGTGTCGATCAAGTATGTGCAGACACTCAGAGTCAGAGAGAATGCATGAAGACTGAGAACTTGGTGCAGCCTTTGACATCTTTGATCCAGATCACACAGAAGTGTTTATAGATTGAGCAAGTGCATCATTGAACATCCTCTTTGATCTGGTTCAGGCAGAGGTTCAGAAAGAACATAGGTATGTAGATTGACAAGGCACACCCTTTGAACTTTTTTTGTTTTCTTTTAAATCTTTTTATCTGATACGCACATGCTTTCAGAAAGGGCATGTGCAGATTGAGAAGATTGACCTTTGGATATGTCCGACAGTTCTGGAGTCTGAGGTATTGTCCTTATACTGGGCAAGAAAGGTTGAGGCACTGTATTTTGTGTGGAAGAACCTCTAAAATTCTACGGTTGTCATATTTTGTGTGCAAGAACCTCTGAAATCTGTGCGGTTGTCGCTGCTTTTGTCGCTGTCAGTGGTCATCTGATATATCTGAAGCAGGAGGTGTAGAGCAGAAGCTGTGAAAAAGCAGTGAAAGCATTGCGGGGATGCCTGCACTTTGGGTAATGATATTTTCAGCAAAGTGACCTCAGTTGGGGTGTAGTTGTCATTCGATTACCAGCACATACACATGCGATGAAGGAATAAAACAACACTATTTACAAATTCTGAAAATGAATTGATTCCAAAAGCTAGCAGAACTTTGGAGAAAAAAACAACGAAAATTCAAGGCAAAAAATTCTGTGTCTGATTTTGGTATCATAATTTACTCTCCACCCTGTCGGACTGGTGCGGCCTATGACCACTGTGACCTGGAGGTATGGTCTGCTTCCTAGTTTCAGGATGTATTTTAAGCCCACGTAATGAGGAGGCCTGCATTGTTGGCCAGGAAATTAACTCTCTCAGTGCCCCATTTGTGAAGTGGGTTACATGAGGCCTTGTGTGTCCACAGCCTTCCCATTTCAGCCCATGGCACGTACTCAGCTCTGAGTTTGTGCTGGCTGAAGTAAAAAGAGAAGAAAAAATGATAGGTCTCGTAACAGAAAAAGATGATAGGCCTCCTCATCATAAGCAGCGAAAGCCACAACCTCCCATCAGTTTATGATACTAATCGTTTACACCAAAGCAGCTAGTCTTTGTTTTTAATTTTTTTTTTTTTTTTTGGTGGTGGTACTTACACCATTGCTTGCAATGAGTGCTATTTAGCATAACCACATAATAAAATCAGTCTTCTGATTAAAAAAACCACCTAAAGCATCTTTTATCTTTTTAAATATAAATTTTGCTCCATTGCTTTTTGGTGCATGTTATGTAGTATCCTCCCCCACCCCACCCCCCAAAAAAGAAAAAATGCAACAAAAGAACTCTTATAAACAGTTAAACTCCATTCTAGTTTTTTTGTTTTAAAAAAAAAATCTTCTAAATTATACTGGTTACGTTTAGTGTATTCAGAGTTGATACTAATACCTACTTCTTTCTCTCTCTCTCTCTCTCCCTCTCTCTCTCTCTCTCTCTAGCTTGAATCAGAGGACTGGCCCGCTGTGCGCATTACATGATGAGATGAACAAGAAGGTTATTTGCCACTGATAAATGGTGGAAACATGTGCTTAAAGTTTATTGTTGACATACTCAGATACTGGTTAAAGGCAACTCATTGTTATGAAGGGAAGAATTCAGTGCACAATTTTCTGGCGAGAACAAAGACGATTTATAATACCTCAGCTTTTTTTAAAAATAAATTTTAAAAGATGACCTTTGATGAGAAACAACAAATTTCAGGTGCACAGCTCTTTCGAGCACTGCATTCACTTCCTGTAGAGGCAGAAGCATGAACAATAGCATCCTGTCAGTGGTGTCAGAGAGAGTGAGAAACAGTAGGAAAGTACAGGTTGGCACACAGTCATGGCTGGCACTAGTGGCAGTGGGGAAGGTGATTTAGTGGCGACAGGTAAAACCTGGGGAATGACTCACAATGGCGGGGTAAACAACATCCTTGAGTTTGAGGTGTGCAGGTTAGGGTCGGAGTGGCAGAGAGAAAGGATGGGGAAGAGGGGATGTGTGGCATGTTTGATGCCTGTACTTTGACAAGGGGATAATTATTACAAACTGTTCTCTGTGTGCAAGCGCAGGTGAGAGAGAGAGAGAGAGAGACCATGCACAAAAAGTAAAAGTGAAACAGAAAGATGTTTTGCACATTTGTTTACACATTTAGATATATTCAAGAAGTCAAGTGAAAGATGTCCATTTTAATATGATCTCTTTTTTTTCCACTTGCTTTCTTACATGATTAGGATTCTATTGTGAATTATTTTTTTCCAAGATGAAATTCTAGTTTTGTCTCTTTTGAGCACATGAAGAGTCTGTTAACTCTTCTTCTAAGAGAACGGCAAGATTCCTTGGTAAAGGGTCATGGGATCCTTCTGTAAAACATCAAAATGTGAACAATGCAGATATCCTTATCTTGATCTGTTAGAATCTGAGATGTATGTTGATCATAAGAAACACTTCCAAAGAAAAGATTTTAGACTGCAGCCTGCTCATTTTACGTCAACTGTGTCCATACATTTTATAAGAGTAACAACACAGGACAGAATTTTTAATGTTCAGTGCCAAAGTTAAGTTTTTCATTCTAGAACGGTGTATATATTCAGCTTCATATTAGCATTTTAACTTAAAAAGTGGGTCTGATAATTTGTGGATAATTACTGCTTTAGCCTATTTTTTCTCTTTTAATTAAAGGCAATTGCCTTTGATTTTTATGTAAATATGTTAAAACGTTTGTGCAGGTGAGACCGCTGTAAACATGTTGAGTTTACCAGAAATTGTGAAATGTTTCTTTGATAAGAGTAAATCTTCTGTGCAAGAGGGGGGAATATTTTATTCATCTCATTATTTTTTCAGTCCTTGGTAAGATGATGTGAATCTGTACAAATGTTCTGGTCTGCATTGCTTGTACACATGAAGAAATCGAGTTGCATGTTCTGAAATCCACAGTGGTTTTTTTTCAGTGTGTGGTGATATTCATGGTCAGTTCTTCGACCTCATGAAGCTGTTTGAAGTGGGTGGCCCCCCTTCTTCCACAAGATACCTCTTCTTGGGCGACTATGTAGACAGAGGGTATTTTAGCATAGAGGTAAGCATATGCTTTGTTTTTGTTGTTGTTTTTTTATGTGAATTTTAAATAAAGTTGAATGCCTTCAGGGGTTCCATTTATTGCAAAATTTTGCGTAATTATTGCGTTTTTCTGCCTTTCTACGCATTTTTTTCGCGGCCGTGCGTTTAGCGACGCAATTTTCCCAGGACCCTGTTCTCAACCGCAAGCTTATGTCAGAGGGGCAAAACACGGCACAGACCTACAGCAGACTGCTTGACACCGCCAATTAGTGATAGTGCGTGCACATTTTACTCTGTGGCACTCGCTGACTTTTTGCTAGATCAAGAATGTTCCAAAACGCCTCATCCTTTCTCCCTCGAAATAAAATGGAATCTTTCCCGCGTCTGCGATGGTGCCATCTTCCAATCGGAATACGTTATGACTTCCCACGCACACACGATCATCCCACGTGATTCTGGATGCCAGAGTGCGCCCATTGATGGGAACTTTACCGTGGTCACAGCGTGTACAGTTTACTTTGTTACGCATTTTTTTCAGCGCTGACGCAATTTTTGCGGAGGCGTGCGTTTCTTGATGCAAAAACTAAAAAGTCAGTGGAACCCCTGGCCTTCTTGTGAAGTATGTATTCATATTAACATGCTTTTGAATGATTGCAATATGTCAACATGGTTTAGCAGATACTTCATTTTCAAGAATAAACAAGTGTTTGTTCTGCAGGGAAAAAAAGTCAGATACTGAGTATGAAAATGATCAGTGCACCATATTGAAAAGTTTATGGGATTAACTTTGATTTGTTATGGCTAGTGGTTGTCAATATGCATTATGCTGTTATGGCTAGTGGTTGTCAGCATGTATAATGCTACTGGAAGAGTGGGTCTGTGAGTTGATGCTCTGAAACCTCTGTTAACGACCAGTCTGTACATCTAATCCTTCATGATGACAAGAAATTCTGTGATGGTCGTTTCTCTTACACCGTGATATTTGTTTACTTCTTTAAGATGATCCTTGCTGTTTTGACTATTGACCAGCCTTTTTTCTCTCTCTCTCTCTCTTAAATTGTGAAAGAAATTGTGACTTTCAGTCTCTGAACCTAGTTCTGTACTCACTCAACCCCCTGTCCCACCCGCTGCAAGTCACTCTGACCATTCTCATTTTATTGTGTAATATGATCCTGTAAGATCACGAAAACTGTTTTTCTATGACAAAAACTCCTTGTACTATGTGCAACAGGACATTTGACCAGTGTGAGAGGTTGTCTGACTAGGACCCGTGCATTGACAGACTTGCCACATGATGGTGAGCTTGTTGAAGTGCCAGTCAGTCTGTCTCCCTGTGGGACTCCTCTCTCAACAGACTGAGTGCCCCTGACATTAGACTGGTTCCTCTGAACTCATTTCTGTCAACTTGGAGTGACATTTGCACCCAGTGGGAGGTTGATTGGCCTGACCTCTCAGCTGAAAATTGTAGTCTTGCTTTTTTCTGTTTTAAAGGTTCCTTGACTTTGAACTGAGATTGTTTCCACAGTGTAGAGCTTTTGTTTCATTAGAATTTACCTTTTGAACATGATTTGTTTAGAAGTAATGGATTCTGTCACAGGCATGGGAATTGTCAGCGAAAACGCTGATTTCCGCGGCAGTAAAATTTGCTTTCCGCGAAAACGAAATTGCGTCCGCGAAAAAAAAAATCTGGGGTACAAAAAATATAAAGCATCGGTTTTAGCTGTTGCTGAACTAGTCTCGGCTGGCCTAGACCAAGTTATACTAACGCGAGCGTTATCTCGTTCTCTGTTCTCGTTCTCGCGGAAGTTTGGGTATGGACGATCGAGACTATTGCGGAACGCGAGCGTACTGTGTTTGCGTGCTGCGAACGCCTGCCTCAGTTACCCGAATCGCCAGCAACAGCAGCTATTAACTCTCGCGGGCAGCCCAAATTTGTGAATGTCGTGACTTTCTGCGCATGCGCAAACTTTGAACAGGCGTGTTTTCAACATGGCGTGCCTTGGTCGTGTGGTAAACTTCGGCGATCCGTTCTTAGACAAGTGCCCAAATAAATGGAAAGGGGAGTGGATATTTGTAGTTGTGGAGGTGGAAATCGGAGATGTAGTAAAGAAGGAGCGCCTTGGGACGCGCTTTCGCAAGATAAATATCAGTGGAGCTGCACGTGTGTATTGTCTGCAACAAAGACGTATCTTACGCCAGTCGTGGTGTTTCAACACTGACTGACCATCTCCGCTCAAAGAAGCATCTGGATAAGTGTGCGTCTCTGGAAAGTAATCAACGTTTGCCAGGTAAGATGTACTTCAAGTATTATACTAGTTATCCGCTTGCATGTGTGTAGCAGTAAACAAGGGAGCTGCTTGTATGACATTCTTCTCAGTGACAGCAGTAAACAGGGGAGCTGCTTGATAGTCAGATACTATGACATTCTTCTCAGTGACAGCAGTAAACAGGGGAGCTGCTTGTGTGACATTCTTCTCAGTGACAGCAGTAAACAGGGGAGCTGCTTGTGTGACAGTCTTCTCAGCAGTAAACTTCAAATACCTTCCTGTTTTCTCTTCAGAGATGCTTGCCTCAGCTCTAGAGGTAATGCCTGGTGCCAGTGTCTGTAACCAGTTTCAAGTGAATGTGTGCAGGCTTAACTTTTCTTTTGTGTGTGTGGGGGTGTTTCTTGTTTGGTTGGTTGACCAGTTGGTTGATTGGTGATTGTTTGGATTGGTTGGGTTGGTTGATTGTTGTTTTGTTTTTGTTGTTTGTTTTGTTTGTTTTTTGAGCCTGTGTGATCTTTGTAGTCAGCTGGAGATAAACTCATAGAACTGAATAAAAACATTTTGTGTGAAAATTGTTTTTGTTTGTTGTTTTAATGCTAATTTACTTCTTTTTTTTTTACGTTCTTAAATCCATAAAAATGAAGTCAGGATAGCCCAGATTGCACAGATTTTGATCTTGAAAAAAAAAATTTTCCGGGGGGGCATGCCCCCGGACCCCCTAGATTTCAGAGTTTTCACTTTCAGTCAATTCCCATGCCTTCTTACAAGTGTAAGTGACTTTGGTTTCTGTAGAATGTTTTTTTATGTCCATAATAACTTGGTTTGTTTAGGTTGTATATTTATATGCTGAGCAGTTTCTGCCAAATGTTACCAGTGGAAAATCCAGGGTGTAATTATTTACCTTCATTTGTAGTATGTAAAGCTTACTTTTTGTATTTTGTAGTGCAGTGCATTTCTGGTGGGTTAGCAGGTTTATGCGGGATCATTGGTCTGGGCCAGCTTTTGGGCACTTGAGTTTGTGGGCTAGGGTACAGTTTTATAGGTGGTGCTTCTGTGTGTGTGTGTGTAAGTGTGCGTGTGTGCATGCACTTGTTCAACCATAGTAGGAGTCAACTATTTTTCCACAGAAATAGCACTGAAATTCTCCTGCGTATGTAAGACAAAGTCATGCTTGGTGACAGTCTCACAAATAACAGAAACATGGTGCTGGTTGTGTCTGGCCAGGTGCTGCCTCTGTTGATCTCTCCTCTGATGCCTTCTTGTGGTTTTGTTTAATGCTTTCAACATGTATCTCTTACAACTAAAGAATGTGTCTGGTGCTACTAAAGAAATAGTATTTGTAGTGTTTTTGTGTGTAAGCTGTACACACCATTACTACCAGACAGTTATTTCAGTAGAATTGTATGCCTTAGAACCTGACCTGAATGATCCTGAAATTGTGACAGTGGGTCTGAATATTTACACTGGGGTCTTTATAGAAAGACAGTGTCAGCCATATACACCCCAAGCGCAGTATGTAGTACACACACAAGCTTTCATACCTGCATGCAAGGACACATTCAGTGAGAGAGAGAAAAACATTGGTCTGTGGTTCTTTTCAGACAATGTCCTTTTCATGTGTTGTACTCGTGGCAAGGCTGGGGTTCTTGCAGTGAAATGTTTTGGATGTTGTTACTGATGTGTGAGAATGCGTTTGGGTCAGGGAGTCAGGTCCTGAACAAAGTAGCGCCTTGTATCGTCCCCACATTCTCTTGTGCAATGACTGGACATGAATAAAGTTTTTGGGTTTTTTCCCCTCCCATTTCTGGCCTAGTATGGTTGTGTACATTATTCTGAACATTATCCATACTTTCTTTTCTTTTCTTTTCTTTTAATGTAAAGTAAAGTGAATAAGTTTTTGGTCTTTCAGTACTTAAACTTTTTGCACCTGAACTTATTGTTTCTTCCCTGTTGCTGTGTTGTGTGACATTGACTCATGTTGACCAGGATTAGAAATACTCCTTTCTTCAACTCTTAAGGCACTAGTGATACTGATGACTTCTATAACATTGAACACGCACGCACACACGCACGCACGCGCGCACGCACGCACGCACGCACGCACGCACGCACGCACCACACACACACACACACACACACACACACACCACACACACACACTCTCTCTCTCTCTCTCTCTCTCTCTCTCTCTCTCTCTCTCTCTCTCTCTCTCTCTCTCTCTCTCTCTCTCTCTCTTGTCACATAGCATTCTGATGTCTTGTTCCATTAATAATCATCGTATTCCCGTCCTGTCTATGAATTTTTTTTTTAGTTTATGAATTTCATTGTGTCGTAAGGGCTATCGGTTGAAAATAATTTCACAATGAAACTACCCCACTGGTGCAATCAGAGTGCATGTACAGTCATGGCAGTCTCACTGAAGGCCTGTGATACTCCGTCTTTTCCTCAATCTGTGTCGCTCAGCTGAATTCATAACTAAGTCTTTTAAGAGAATGGGACAGGAAGATAGAGTGTGTATCAATATGTGCTTGTGGGTGTGAAAGAGTAAGAAGAGCTTGCATTCGGAACAGTTCCACAGACTCAAGATAACTTGTATGTTTTTGTGATAGAGATGCATAATTATGGACTTTAAGAGCAAGGTGATTGAGCTTTTCGACCATATTTTTATTCTTCAAATGTCATTTAGTCACCAACCATTGTTATTACTTTTGTTTTGTTTTGTGATGAACTAAATGTTGAAAGATTTATTTGTTTGTGTTCATCTTTATTCCTGTTAACAGTGTGTTTGAGTAAGTATGCTCTTTTTCACTTTGCAGTGTGTTTTGTACCTGTGGGCATTGAAAATGTTGTATCCAACTACCTTCTTCCTCTTGCGAGGAAACCATGAATGTAGACATCTAACAGAGTACTTCACATTCAAGCAAGAGTGTAAGAGTTTTTTCCCCTCCTATTTTGTGCTGTTTATGATGGTAGTCGTGGCAGTGTTTGAGTGCATAATTGCTTGGATATGAGGGGGTGCATTGGTTACATTGAACAGTAAAAAAGAAAGAAGAGAAATGAATAAGTCATGTTCCAGTTTGTCATACTTTGTTTTCTAAAGGGATGAAGACTTGATAGCCTCAAATGAAATAGAAAGAAAGAGAAAGAGTGTATGTCAATGACTCAGTACCTTCTCTTGTTTCAAGGATTTTGGGTCCATCAGGTGCATTGATTAATATACTTGCATTCCTTCTGGTATACTGAACACCAAAGGGATTGTGTAAAAAAAAAAAATTTTTTAATGAAAGGCAGCCAATTGTGTATGGTTTTGTTTTTTCATACTTTCATATTCAGGAATTGCATATTCTTTCATTACTAAAAAGTGTAAAATGGTTTCCGGATTTTTAAAAAATGTATATTAACTTTTGCTGGAAACTCTCCATGTCATCTTGATCTTGAATTCACTTTAACCCTAGTCAAGTGTGGATATGTGTGTGTGTGTGTGATAATTACCTTAAATTTTTATTTTGTGGGTAAAGTGCCACAGAAGGCAAATGAAACAAACTGCAGCGTTACTGGAACACGACGAAAAAGCAGAAGAGCACAGAAAACAAAGTGTGAAGTAACACAGTTTTAATGCACGACACAAAACAGGACAAGAAATTTTCTGAATATGCCTTCCTGAACGACAAAAAAAAAAAAAAAAAAAAAAAAAAAAACACTACAGACTTCAACATGTGCAATACTCCCCCAGGGCTGCCTACCGTCCCAGAGTATCCGTATTTGTCCCCCGAAATAATGAAATCATGCAGCCTGTCCCTGGAATCCACTTTTTTATTCTATGTCCCGCGAAAAAAAAAAATTCGGGAGAAAAAAACAACAACAAAAAAACGAAGTCGAGTTCGTCAGCTGATCACCGACTGACCGACTTCGGTCGTGGCCATCCTGACCAAATCCGTCGGAAAGACCCGAACATTGCCGAACTGACCAGTGCGCATGCGCATACACCGTCTTCCCGAGTTTTGAAAGTGAGAAAAATGGACGCGAAACAGGGAAAGCGTAAAAATGCCGACGGCGATCTCGACTATGGGGCTTCTCTCAAGAAGAAGAAACGTCGGCAGACATTCCTGTCAAAATATACGGAAACCTGGCCGTTCATCAAGCGTGGCAAGATCGAGACTTGCGCGTCTTGTGAAATTTGTGCGTGTGAGTTCTCCATCGGATCTGGAGGTAGGGATGAAATAACCCGTCATGTCGCCACTGAAAAGCACAAGAAGAACACAAAAATCCGTGAGAGCGAGAAATCTTGTAACATTAGCGGATTCTTTCAGCGCGCTCAGACGTCAACCAGTCAGGGAACTTTTGACGTCATAAGAGCTGAAACGATGATGGTTGACCTTGCAGCTGAACTGAATTTGCCGATGGCTGCGCTGGACAAGCTAAACAGAGGCGTTAAATTGATGTTTCCTGACTCGGACATCGCAAAGAAGTTTCAGTGCG
This sequence comes from Conus ventricosus, assembly GCA_018398815.1. Classification (NCBI taxonomy): domain Eukaryota; kingdom Metazoa; phylum Mollusca; class Gastropoda; order Neogastropoda; family Conidae; genus Conus; species Conus ventricosus. The sequence goes on along the minus strand of CM031596.1, from coordinate 117,827,391 downwards.
CTAGAAGCAAAGTAGCATTGTAGAAGTTGTACATAGTGTAAATAAAGGTAAGCTTTCACTTTAATGTTGATGTGGTTGTGATATGTGCTACCGCTGCATGTGTCCCTGGAAATCAGTCAGTGTCCCTGGTTTTGAAAAAGTATGTCCCTGAAAGAGGCGGAAGGGGGTAGGCAGCCCTGCTCCCTTGTGAAGCCAAAGTGGATGCCACTTTGGCTTCACAAGGGGAGTATTGCGCATGTTGATGTCTGTACTGTTTTTATTGTTTTGTCGCTGAGGAAGGCATATTGCCGAACATTTCTTGTCCCGTTTTGTGTTGTGCATTAAAACTGCGTTACTTCACACTTTGTTTTGTGTGCTCTTCTGCTAAAGTGCCACAGACTTTATTTCTGTAACAATGTGTCAAGTTGTATGAACTTGTTTTCAAATTGGAGATTTATTCCTGTCAGATTTTTTATGCCAGCATTTTTTTTTTTCATGCTAAGCAAAGAGCTGCTACGTTTACAGATTTTGACACTAGGGTTTTCTTTTTTCTATTTTTTTTTTTTCCTTTTTTTTTTTTTTTAAAGAAACTTTAATGAAAGAATAGAATGGGGATATACACTATCTGCTAAAGTAAAGGAATGATCCAGCCCTTGAACTTTGCCTTCATGTCAGATGTTTTGACAGTGTTTTCTTTTCATTGTTTGTTGTTAGGAAATTATATAAGATATGGCTAGAGAGATGTAATGGTGGGTTTTTTCATTTGTTTTTGTTGTTTGTCAGGGAGAGAGGACAAACACACACACACACACCACACACACACACACACACACACACACACACACACACACACACTACATGTATACAGAGAGAGAGAGAAAGCGAGAGAGGTTTGTGTATGTGTGAAAGTGCTTGTTATGTATTTCATATAGTACTAGTATCATACAATCTTATAGTGTTTATAATCATTGTCCCCGTTGCATTTTTGTTAATGACCAAAAAAAGTGATCATGTTTATTTTTTCAAGAAATGCTCCAGCATTACTTTTCTCTAAGATTTCAAAACTTATTATGCAAAGAAAATTATGTCTGTTCAGACTTTCTTTTCAATCAGGAGGGAACAAAAAAAATGTCAGTGTCAGGGTGTGATTATAGAAATCAGTTTTGATTTACAAATCAAGCAGTCATGCCCTGGTTAGTCAGGACGTTCTGTAAACCATTGATTTTGCTGTGTTTTACTGTAAAATGAATTGCTTGACACCAGTCAGCTAGGTCTAGCCATTAACATTACAATGTGTCTCTGTGAAATGAATTACTTGTGAGTGATCAGACTGTGCTTTTCAAAACAAAAATATCCTGCTTACAAGTTATTACACATACTGTGTTTGCTTGGAAGTATGCTGTGTTTGCTTGGGAGTCAGTGAACGTGTTTTGCTTTGTGCCTGCAGGTAAAATCAAGTACACAGAGAGAGTGTATGACGCCTGCATGGATGCCTTTGACTGTCTGCCCCTTTCAGCTTTAATGAACCAGCAGTTCCTCTGTGTGCACGGAGGTCTGTCACCGGAAATTCACAACCTGGAGGACATTAGGAAGGTATGGTCAGGAGATCAGACAACCTTGAAGCAACCTTGAATCAAGAAATCAAGAAAATTGATATTGAATGTTGGGGCACGAGTTGGGATTGTTGATTAAAAAAAACAAGATCTTTTGGGGAACATTTCGATGAATGTGTCAGGTGGTTTGAGATCTCAAGTCAGTAGTTGAACATTTAAAATTGAATGTTAAACAAACAAACAAACCCAAAATTGCTTTATCAGAAAGTGAGTTCCTGCTTCACACTAAATGTTCTGTAGGGCATTGCCCTTCAGTGCACCAAGTCAAAGGCAGCCTATGACCCGGACTTTGGTTAAATCTCATGCAAGGATAGAAAAGGTAAAAAAAACAAAAACAAACAGCACTGATCACTTTTATCCCCAAAACATGAAGAATTGGGGGTCCTGAACAACTGTCAGTTCATGGTAACAGAGTTAAACATGTTCATATTTATGCTTTTCCTTCTGTCTGTTTCTGGTCACAATTTTTGAGGGGGTTTGGAGGGGTTTAAAAAAAAAATTTGTTTTATGTTTGCACCGGCACAGTTTCAGACACACACACACACATTCTCTCTCTGTCTCTGTCTCTCTCTCTCTCTCTCTCTCTCTCTCTCTCTCTCTCTCTCTCTCTCTCTCTCCCCAGAGAGCTTTTCTTTAAAACTGTCACTATATTGTATCAGTTTCATGTGTTAAGTTGTGCTTGATTGTTATATGAAGCATGTAAGTAACAGAAATGCTGTTTTTTAGGTATAGAGCAAGCCAAAAATGAAATAGATAAACACATGGGGAAAAAGGAAAGAACTTCATTGTCTCATCATTTGCATATCCCCCATGGGGATACCAGGGGGTCTTCTGTACAAATAGTTCCCCCTCCTTCTGGACATTCTGTGCTAGTAACGTCCCCTTCTCCTTTCGCTCTCAGTAACTCTGTCTCCTCCTTTGCTGTACTGTTGTCGACTGTCCTTTCTGTCTACCATATCTTTTACCTATCTTTTTCCGCAACCTCTTCCCACAAATTTCTGCACTCAACGAAGTCGGAGTGAACTGACTATACTCTCGAGTATAGTGTGAGTATCCCAACAGCGCAAAACGAGTTCACATGCTACCAGATACTGGAATGCTGAATAAGAAGAAGAATCATTTGCGTATGAAGAGCATTGTTTCTTATTGGCAGACATAGTGCAGTGATTTAAGAAATATTCTTAGGCCTCTATACATCATATGTTAACACTGCTACTCATTAGAAATGTGTACATGCGTTTGGTGAAAAATATGCAGGATAGATACAGTCAGACAAAGAGATTGGTGTAAATACACAAATACTATGGGAAAGATATATAGATGGACAGGCAGACAAACAGACAAGCAAACAGGAAGACGGAATGGGTTGGGTCACAGCAGTTGAAGATATGTTGTTGTCACACAGTACCTTATCTCGTGTACAACTATGCAGCTTTTTTGTTGTTTGTTTGTTTTGTTTTGTTCCTGTATTTATGTTGAACAGTAATAAAAGCAAATGATTTTTTTTTTTTTTAAATGCTGATTTTGTTTCTGTCCCTGCAGTTGGACCGTTTCAAGGAGCCGCCAGCCTTTGGCCCCATGTGCGACTTGTTATGGTCAGATCCCTTGGAAGACTTTGGCAATGAGAAAACATCAGAACATTTCACACACAACACTGTTCGAGGTTGCTCATATTTTTACAGGTTGGTGACGCTAATAATTGGCTGTGTAGCTATACGTGCTTTGGTTTGATGAAATCTGTATAATCATGCAAAAACTTGTATACAAATCAGAAGTATTCAGGTAGATGTGAAACAGTGCTTTCTTATGTGCACATGAATGTTAAGAGTGAATGTGTTTGTGTGTGTGTGTGTGTGTGTGTTGTGTGTGTGTGTGTGTGTGTGTGTGTGTGTGTAGAAGACCCATATGCCAACATTGGAGGGATAAATGTTGATGAATTAAAGCTCCATTGATGCATGCCGTGCTGTGAGAAATGAAGTAGAGAGAATTTGTTCAGAATGTGACCATTATCCGTGCAGCTGCTCAAGAGACCGAAACTCCAATGTAGTTTTCTGAAAACTGAAAATGAGGATAAGCAAGCTGTGTAGCCTAGGACTGCATTGAAATTATTGTCTAGGGCAGGGGCAGAGGAGAAGGCAAAGTAAAATGATGTAAAACTGGCACATCAGAAGTCTAGTTTGCTGTTGCAAGCCACCAGTCAGAAAGTGGAAAGACGTTTAGTGAAGAGAAAAGTACATATCATGAACGCAAATTATAAAAAGAAGAGAAGCTAATTGGATTTGAAAGGAATTGGTAACATTCACACTAAAGAAATGGTACACTTTTGGTTGTCGTGGCATTAGCCTTGGCTGTTACATCCTTATCAGTACTTTGTGGCGGCATTAGCCTTGGCTGTTACATCCTTATCAGTACTTTGTGGTGGCATTAGCCTTGGCTGTTACATCCTTATCAGTACTTTGTGGTGGCATTAGCCTTGGCTGTTACATCCTTATCAGTACTTTGTGGTGGCATTAGCCTTGGCTGTTACATCCTTATCAGTACTTTGTAGTGGCATTAGCCTTGGCTGTTACATCCTTATCAGTACTTTGTGGTGGCATTAGCCTTGGCTGTTACATCCTTATCAGTACTTTGTGGTGGCATTAGCCTTGGCTGTTACATCCTTATCAGTACTTTGTGGTAAGGGGAATGATCGTCGTTCCCAGTTCAACCAGTCAGAATTTGTCATTTGAATATCAGCTGTCAGAAACACAAACATCAACTTCATGCTTGTTAGACCCACAAGGGTTTCATCATGTATGTGTGTGCATGCCAGGGACAAAGGTAGAAAAGGGGAGGGGGGGGGGGGGGGTCGATTCAAGTGGATTGCTTGTTTACTGCAGCATGGAAGGGGGATGGAGGAGAAGCATGAAAAAAAAAAAAGTGATGAAAAGATTTTTCATGACTTTTCTGCGGTCAGGAACATTTTCTTGACGATTTGATTTGAGTTGGGTTTTTTTTGGTTTTCTTTGCAAGTTTCAGTTTGTGTCTGCCCTCAGTGGGACCAACTCTCTCACTCTCTTTCATCTATTTATTTATTTGTTTATTTCAAAGATATTCTTTGATTCAGCAGCAGTGGGATGTTTTTCCATGTCTTCACAAATGTCTGTATTTTCATTGCAATGAAAAGTTTTGAAAGAGTATATGGGATACATGTTTATGAATTTTAAGTAAGGAATGTTATATTGCCTTTTTCTTTAAGTTGGTATTGGTGTGCATTTCAGCTATGCAGCATGTTGTGATTTCTTGCAACAGAACAACTTGTTGTCCATAATCAGAGCGCATGAAGCACAGGATGCTGGGTAAGTATGTGGAAGTGGTTTGCCATTTACTGTTACTTGTATATGTACACACAAGCATATATGTACAAACAAGAATGTGTATATGTAGACACAAGCGCTAGGTGCATTGATGCACCAAATCTTGATCAAGGCAACAGATGCATGTATATATACGTGCACTTGCTTGCAGACACAAAATGCATCTGTGACACGCACATACATACACTAAAACTTGCAGTACCTAAAGGTTTTGTGGGTCTCATCATTCTGGCTCATCTGAAATGGTGAAAGATGACAACGCTGTGTGTTGCATGGAGTCTGCATATCTGACAAACATTCTGCAGGTCAATAGACCAACATCTTTTTTTATGGTCTCCTTATGGTATGATTTGTGAAGAACTGAATAGATTGATCTGATTTTCACATTAACAAATTGATCTGATTTTCACATTAACAAAACAAAACAGCGTCTGTAATCTTGTGTTTTCATTGTAAAAATTTATACAGAGATATGTGTTTCTTGTCACTACCGTTTGGTATGGTGCATGTGTTGAATTGGACTCAAAACTTTAATAATCCTCTGCCATTTGCTTTATTGGCCGTAAAATCCAAATTCTTTTCAGATTTGGACTTTAAAGTATTATACATTTCACCAGCATAGTGCTATTCACTTGTCCAGTTATTTTGAGGAACAAAAATTTGTACATGCATAAGTCGTCATACTTGGGTTTGCATGCAGTTTTGACTCTGGAAATATTGATCATGCTTTTTGCCACCAACAGTGTGACACATTCAGGTACATCTAAGATGAAAATGTAGGCTTGGCTTGCGGAAAGGCCCTACTGTCTCAAAACAAAACATGTCATTGTTGTTAAAAGTTCTGCTTCACCTCGAGTGTGCCAAATTGATTTAACACGGTATCGATGACTAGGGGGATGTCACCCTTGTCACAGAAGATAAGTGTCACAAATCATCACATGGTAGAACAGCCCATATACATCATGTTGTAGGACTCCCTCCCATGATCACTGACCAAAAAATCTATGATGTATCATTTCTGTCCAGCTGTGATACTATTCTTTACCTCCCTTCCCTATTCCTGATTGCAGTCAGTCTATCCATTAGCTATAACAACTTTCTTTTTGTAACATTGCTGAAAAACAATTTACAAGTGTCAGTCTCTTAATTAACAGCCCCCCTTTTTTTTTACACACTAGAACACACTCTGACTTTGGGGCAACAGTTTTGAGGTTTTTGTTTTCCAGTTGCACGTTATCTTGAGAGACTACCTAGAACTTTACTGTATACGACTTGACATTCAATCCCTGTGTAGAATGGTCAGAATGATAAATCCATCATTCATCTGTGCATTGACACCACTAGCATAGTGAAGTTCTGAGCATTATCACATTTTGTTCAACTGCAATCAGTTCTTGATTGTGACGGCATGTTTGTAACTGAGTTTGAGTGCAACTTCCTAATGACTACACATTTGAGTGTATGGGGACCACACATACATGTATAGTCTACATTTTACACAGAAGTGCAAAAATATCTGTCCATGATCTCAACTATTTTCATATTCAATACTTTGTCTTAACCTGAATGTGTATTTCTGTAGCTTTGAATATTTGCCTGACAAATTTGTTTTAGTCCTGGAAATGTATACTGTTCTGATGATGAAAAAAAACCTGATGTATCTACCTAGGGCTCACAGATGTAACATCACATGGTCTTGTGTGTACTTACAGCATTAATGTAGGCAGAATGAGAAGAAGACTGAACACAGAAAAGAAGAAAAAAGAAAAGGGAAGGATGAAGATGAGGGAAGAATGGTTGGCTAGTAGTGGGAAGTACATACTTCACCTGAAACGTATGCCATCATTATGTTATTTTTACTCGCAGGTATCGTATGTACAGAAAAAGCCAGACAAGGGGTTTTCCATCCCTGATTACAATATTTTCAGCTCCAAACTACCTGGATGTATATAATAATAAAGGTAAGGTGAGAGTAAGATAAGGTTTTCTTTTTTGTTGTTTTGTTTTGTTGATGATGTTGTCTTTGTTTTTTTTTTTTTGTTTTTTTTTTTGTGGTGACACTGACAGATCTATGTGACCTGCATGATTTTCAGCCTATACAATTACTGTTGCAAACAGTTGTTACCCATGTTATTGCCATTTAATGCAAACGTTTGAATTACAAGGTTTGCAAGGAATAATTGAAATGAATGTCATGACTTTAGAAAACTGAATACTTGCATGAGCAGTGATTTTGCTTGTTTTCCCGTTATTGGTGGGCAAAGGGCAGGGTGATACCAGTGGATGCAGTGCAAAAATGAGCATCAGTGCAGTCAAGTACTTGTGTGAGAAAGGGTAACTTCAATGCCATTGAATGGAATTATTATGTCCTGAAAAGTCTGGGTGGAGAGAGTTGGCTGTAATTCTTGTAATGGATCAGCAGAGAAATAGGTTTAGCGCTCCCCCCACTCCCACCCTGCATTTTCCTTAGACAGTTTAAGGTTCCATGCTTATCTTGTTTATAATATTTCTGTGCGTGTGTGTGTGTGTGGAATGGTGTGCGTGTGAGAATGGTGTGTGTGTGTGAATGGTGTGTGTGTGTGTGTGTGTGTGTGTGTGTGTGTGTGTGTGTGTGTGTGTGTGAATGGTGTGCGTGTGAGAATGGTGTGTGTGTGTGAATGGTGTGTGTGTGTGTGAATGGTGTGTGTGTGAATGTGTGTGTGTGTGTGTGTGTGCGTGTGTGTGTGCTTGCTTGCTTGCTGTACAGCTGCTATCTTGAAATATGAAAACAATGTGATGAACATCCGTCAGTTCAACTGCTCTCCTCACCCCTACTGGCTGCCGAACTTCATGGATGTTTTCACATGGTCCTTGCCCTTTGTGGGAGAAAAAGGTCAGTTTGTACTGAGGGTGTATATGCCTGCCAGTGTTGCCCTTTATTATTTACAGTGCAGGCAGTACAAGAGTGAAACAGAGAGTGAATATGTCTGCCAGTTTTTTCCCTTTATTATTTACAGTGCAGGCAGTACAAGAGTGAAACAGTGAATGTGTCTGCCAGTGTTGCCCTTTATTATTTACAGTGCAGGCAGTACAAAAGTGAAACAGACAGTGAATATGTCTGCCAGTGTTGCCCTTTATTATTTACAGTGCAGGCAGTACAAGAATGAAACCTTTTTTTGATAGCCGCAGTGTTTTGTAACTCTTGCTGGTGATAATTTCTGCTGGGGGGAGGTGGGAAGGAGAAGCCCATGTGGCAAAAGTTCGAATTTTATTTAATTTGTCCATGTAGGAGAAGACATTAAAAGGCAGTGTAAATCTCTCTGTCTCTCTCTCTCTCTCTCTCTGTCTCTCTCTCTCTCCTCTCTCTCTCTCTCTCTCTCTCTCTCTCTCTCTCCATCTCTTTCTCTCTCTGTTAGTGTATATCCTTGTTCTTTTTTCATTCTTTTGCTTGTGCAAAGGGAGAGAATTACTTCAGCAAATGAAAGTAATCAATTGGTAATCTAGTTTCACAAATGTGTCTGATCTTACCTTCGAATAAAACTGCAATGACAGATCTTGAACAGTTAAAGTGATTATCAGCCAAACATGAACAAGCGAATCACAAGGCAAAACATGACATGTTTTGACCTCTTAGGTCTTCTTCAGGCAAGATAAACAACACTCAGGACAACAAAAATGAAGAACGAGCAATCACTTATCTCATCAGATTCGGTTACAACTACCTGCAGTGAAAGGTTGAAAATCTGATCATTCAGAAAGCAAACACCTGCAAATGCAGGAGCTCTCAGCCCAAATTCTTGATACGTTTTGATACAGGAGCGGTCAGCCGAAATTGTGTATCCACTGTCATTGTCTAAAGCTTTAGAACTTCAGAAGTGAAAGAAAGATAAATGCTCTTAGATCTGTGTGTTCAGAGCAGCTGAGGGAGAAATGCTGGCCGTGTACCTACCATTCTTACCAACTACAAGGTGCTCCAGACACAGCTACAAAGGCGTTGAAAAATGGGAGTTTGTATTATACTCCCTGTTTGCTAGTATACTTACCATGTCAGACCATAGCATTCCACGGCAGTTAGTTAGCTCTGCAGGCCGAGACTTTTTGTGGCTAATGCAGTAATAAAACCATCACGTGACGTCCACACTACTTCCGCCAGGGAAGAAACCGGTGTAAACTTCCTGTTCCTCATTCAACGAGGCCTATTGCGCAAGGTAACCCCGAGAACCATAGCGCTAGGGGGGAAGGTAGGGTGGGCATTAGAGTCTGACATGTAAGTATACTAGCCAAACAGGGAGTATAATACAAACTCCCCATTTGGCGTCATATACTTTACCATGTCAGACCATGGCAGAATTCAAAGGAATCAGAGGAGGGCTTAGTGCCCTAATGGTTCTTGGGGTTAGCAGAGGAATAGATATGGCTGCGTTAGCCGCTAAAGAAGTCCCTAGAACCATCAGCCCTGGACATGCGGACACCCCTAAAATAAAGGCTTATGAAGGGATTTCCCGGATGCCAGTAGGCTGCCTCGAGGATGTGGTGCAAGAGGACAGAGCGCTGAATCGCTGTGGAAGTGGCCAGCGCCCTGCCCTCATGGGCCCGGGGAGATAAGACGGGGAGATCCTTATACGCCTGGGCGTAGGCCGATCTGCCTATCTTGGAAGCACCTAGAGAGGACTGGGAGGAGCGCCTGGGGCGAGGGTTCCCAGTAGCCCCGAATGGAGCCAGCTGAGAGCCTAACAAAGAAGATAGGAGAGATAGGAACTACCTATCTGAAAACTGGAAGGCCAGATGGAGGAAAAGAGATGAGCCCAGAAGGCCATCTCTCCCCTTGGAAAAGGGCTCACCCTGTGGGGATTGGGAATGGAGGGAAGGCGTTATGTTATGAGTCCAGACCAGGGGGGGTGAGCGACTCTGGGCCTGAACACTGTTCTCCACTGGGCTGAGGGTTATAGCCTGCTGAGGGTCCCTTCACTCAGTGAGGAGGAGGAACCCCGCTATGTGTGTCGCGCAGAGGTGAATCCCCGCACGGCAACAGTGGAGAGGGGCCTCTATTCGGGGGAGAGGCTGAGGGAGCGAGCCCCCTTCCCCCACCCCCTTTTTTGTTGTTGTTGACACAACACGGCACCGAAGTGTTGTCCATGGGCAGGAGAACAAGTCGGTGCGAGTCTTGGAGTTGGAAGCAGGGGAAAGGAGGGAGAGGCTGGGGGAGCGAGCCCCCTTCCCCCACCCCTTTCTGTTGACATAACAAGGCACCGAAGTGTTGACCGCGGGCAGGAGAACAAGTCAGTGCGAGACCTGGGGTTGGAAGCGGGGGAGGGCAGCCTGCCCGTCGCTCACTGTGCGTCCCGCACTCCCGAGGTATGAGGGTTCTCAAAAGGGACAGCCCGAGATGGAGGGGGAGTGTAGAGGTTGAACTAGTGCCATTCTCCCTACCCGTCCGCTTGTAAAGACAGGAACACGAACGAGCGTGTATTTAAGATACTGAGCTATGCGCTTTTTTTTGTTGTTGCCATAGTCAGCATGAGTGTGTGGTTGTGAGTCCATAGATGCCAAATGAGGCGATCTTTAGCACACAGAACATAGAACAAACAACCAGTACTGCTTACCTTGACCCCAAGATCCTGAAACGCACACTTTCCTGACATGTCGATTGCCTTGAGCACCGACGGGAAAATGGCGGATGTAAGTATCGCGTCTTCACGTGAAACGAGACTATACAAAACTAGGACGAGACCTTGGGAAAATCAATACTTCAAGGAGAGTGTCGTCTGCTACGCTAGGGCCGTTTGTCGGAACCCATTACGAACATATTTCAGTGTAAGTACGACTGCTTCCCAGATTTTCTGGAACCCCGATCTTGCCAGGCGAGAAGTAGGTAGCGTCTGTGAGATGGGAGTATAAGGATGGAGTTTCCCATGGGCGACTCCCCCAGTCACCTTAGGGACTGTGTCTGCTGGCCGAACTGAATATTCTGGTAGGATTGTTTCGGTTTCGGCCTAGAGGGGATATTAGGGCGCTTGGCGGGCCGTGCCTTAAGCGCGGGGAGCGAGAGGACCGTGCCAGCACGGCAACTCTAGCTACCAACAGGCAGTTAAAGTGGCTCCTGCTGCGCTGTCCGCCGCAGCTGAAAGGTGATGCGAGATCCTGTTGACCAGGTGTCACATAAATGGGTCGCTGAACAAGAGAGAGTCCATCTCCTGGTGTGTCTTGGAGCCTGAGTCCGATGACACTGGGACGGCGCCGTCCTCCTCCGGCTTGCGCACCCCTGGTGCGAGTTGCCGGACCTTCCCAGATGGAGGTGAGGGACTGTGGGGCGATGATCCTGGGTTTAGATCGCTGGGCAGGGGGCGCTCGGTGATGTCAGTGAAAGAAAGGACATTGTCAGAGGGTGGGGCCTCCCTCACAACCCGGTCAGGTGCACCGTCCCAGCGTGCGCACATCGTACAATGAGGAGAAGGCTAGTTCTTCCTCATCTTCAGCCTCAGGGTGGTCTTGTTCCTGGCAGGGTTGGGTGGAATCTTCGTCAGGAGGGAACTTCAGGGTGTGTGTGGGTCCCGCCCTAGCCCTAGCTGGGTAAGTGGGGGAATGCGAGGGCGGTCCCTCGTGGCTCTATGATCAGCGTCCAGGCTAGGTTGGGGAGCCCGTCCTGCCGATCGGACAGCGCCCGAGGTGGGAGACTGAGGTCGACCCAGTGGATGAGGCTGGGTGCCACATTCGACCGTGGAGCTGGTCGTGTTGCGTGTTGGAATTAAGCCACTGGTCTCTCTCGGGGGCATAGAGCCACCGGGAGGTAGGCGGGCTGTGGCGGCCCTGGGATGTGGCAGGATGTCCCCGAGGACCCGGTAACCTGAAACACCAGGGGGGGGGGGTATCGAGGGGCCGTGGCCTGTCGTACCCGCCCAGGACGTGCACTGCCACATACACGTCCTTGGTGTGGGCCTGGAGGGCCTTAGTGGTGGTGGGGAGGACGTGGTAGTCGAGCCCCCTACCCACATATGTGTGGATTGGGTTGGCTGCGGCACCGTGTTCCTTCCCCCAGAGGAAAGTCAGGTTACCCTTGTCCCGCTGGTTGATCCCCCCCCGGAGGAACGGGACCGCGGACGTTGCCCAAGTGGGAAGCCGATTAAGTTGACTCCCCAACGTCCTGTACCCCTAGGGAATATGTGGCGTCGATCGGGTTGTTCGATGGCCCTTGTGCATGGACACGACCGGGCTCTTGGAGCGGCGTGACCACGCGCCCAGAATTATGGACACCGCCGAGGTCGTGCGTCGGGGGGACCATAATACTGCTTCCGGAGTCATGGCGCTCCTCGAGCACAGGTGTTGGCTGCACCTGTGCCCGGTGGGGCAGAGCGCTGTGAGTCCACGTATCAAGTTCGGGGGGAAAAGTGAAACGTGACTCATCAAGGCGGGTGGTGATTCCATCCCAGACCCGTCACCCGTGCTGGTCCGCGGCTCGGCAAGGTTCCCCAGGGGCCGAGGGTCGCGTGACACAGCATGATAGACAGAAGTCTCACTGCGCGTCGGGAGGCTAGAGGGCAAGCCGGCCAATGGAGACGGGGGGGGGGGGGGGGGGGGGGAATTTCAGTGAGAAGATTTGACTTGGATCAGCCCTTTGAGGGCAGCCTTGCCCTTAGACTTTCTGGGCAGGTCAAAAGAGAGACATTTAGAAATGGCGGCCGCTTGCCTAGTAGCCTTCGGACGCAGCGATCGTGTGTCCGTCGGACGGATAGGAGGACTAAAGGACACGCGTCCCCTCCGCGGAAAAGTCCAACTCCATCTACCCTGACCTACGTTCTTCCATGAGAACGATTGCTCTGGATCGGAATCGACCCGCCCGGGTTCTCCAGGAATGTGAGCGACTCACGGGCAGTTCTGATTGCTGCATTAAGTCGCATGAGACCAAAGTCTTCACTAGCAGAGACGGAAAAAGCAGAAGAAACAAAAAAAAAAAAAATTTTTTTGTTTTGTGCGCTGGTCTGTTTACTGTTAGCGGTCTTGTGTCCGCCAAGAACTTACGGCCTACGGAACCGGACACCTGGAGAGTCAGAGAAATAAAAGTCCTCGCGCTAGTACTGAAAGAATGAGAATAGCGAACTACCACACTGCTTTTGGTGTCTGTATCGCGCTTATACTGAACCAATATTTACACAACGACTGGCACACAGCCAAGCCCTGGTAACCGAGAAAGCGGAAATTGTCTTTGTCCACAACACGCTGTGACTATTTTCGCGTGCCGGAACGAAGTATCTGTTCCGAAGCGCTTGAATTCTTACACAATACACGACACATACGCGTGCGCGCGCGCGCGCGCACACACACACACACACCACACACACACACACATGCGCAACACCATGCACACAATGTTCGCGCACTCACAATAGACATAAAAGCAGAAACTTACCGTCAATACCTCCTTATGATTATTAACATTACTATGATGGGGTTTAGGTATAACTTTGAAACAGCTTACTAATGGAAAAAAACAAAACAAAAACAAGACAGCGCTTGACCAAAACTGCTGCAACCAAAAGTCGAGTGTGTGTGTATGTGTGTGTGTGTGTGTGTGAGTGCGCGCGTGTGTGTCTGTGAGAGAGAGAGAGAGAGAGAGAACGAGAAAGAGAGTGAAGAGGAGGTTGAGTAAAATGACTACACAAGACACTGCACACAACTTTACCACTTTATAAAATCAATAGGGAAGAAAAGAAACATCACAGTGTACATCCGGTCGCGCATGTAAAAACTGAGAGAGTGAGTGAGAGAGACAATAGTGAGGAAGAGAGAGAGTGTGACATAGAGAGAGAGGGAGGAGAGATTGGGGTGGGGAGAGACTGATAGAGAATATGCATACATAAAGAAACAGACAAGCACGATACACCTTTTGTACACACAAAAACAATAAAAGCACAGAGAGAGAGAGAAGGGAGGAGAGTGGAGGTGGAGGAGGACTGATAATAATACAAATATAAGAACTTGACATGCACAGTAGCTTTGTAACAGACAAAATCAATAAAAGCATGATCAAAGAGAAAAGGTTTCACATGACAATGGCTTGCACTCATAACAGAACAATCTCTCCTCTCTCTCTCTCTTTCATCTCTCTCTCTCCTCTCTCTCTCATCTCTCTCTCTCATCTACGTCTCACTCTCTCTCTCTCTCTCTCACACACACACAACACACACACACACACACTCTCTCTCTCTTTCTCTCCTCCTCTCTCTCTCTCCTCTCACACACACACACACACACACACACACACACACACACACACACTCCTCCTCTCTCTCTCTCTCTCACACACACACACACACACACACAACACACACACCACACACACACTAAAAAATTACATATACACGGCACACGGCATACGATCTGAGGCGGAAGAGAGAGAGAGAGAGAGAGAGAGAGAAAACTGAACTGAAACTGTCGTGCATGCATGACTTCACAGAACAAAACAGAAATCACACACACACACACACACCAACACACATACACACACACACACACACAAACACACACACACACACACAATACATATACACGGCATTACGAACTGAGGTGGTCAAGGAAGGGAGGGAGGGAAGAGAGAGAGAGACAGAGAGAGAGAGAGGGGGGGAAAGAGAGAGAGAGAAGCTGAATTGAAACTGACGTGCCTGCATGACATTAACAGAACACAACAGATCACACACACACACACACACACACACACACACACACACAAACGCACACACACACACACACACACGCACGCACGCACACACACACACACACACACACATGGTACTCACGATTCTGTATGTAAAGCCATGTTATGTGTCAATATCACTACGCATCACTTACTGTTCACTATCACTTTTAACACAACACAAACAGTCTTGTCTGCATATGTCTCGTGGTGTGCCTACACTCTCGAACTCAGCGGCTGTGTTACAGAAGATGTGACCCTGACAGGGCTTTGCTGTTGTCCCCCTCTCCTCTCTCAAACCGCGCCCACCCCCACCCTTCCCCACCCCCACACTTTTAACATGAAGTACACTTTGCCCGTTTGAAAATAAAATCTAAAACAAAAACTTATAGTTGATGTTCATAGTTACTCCTCACTTTCCTGTAATATTTTTAAAACCTATATTTCAATAGATGCATAATCATGGAAATAAGGTACAATATTTTCTAGCTTATTAATATACACCATTACAAACATGCAATTCAACTTGTATCAGTGATCATATGTCCCCTTGATAGTAACATTAAATGCTCTTACGTTCTATAGGATGATTATGTACACAATTATTTTGTGTCGAATTTTGGGATAGTAACTTATGTATCTTTTTCTTTCAACAAATCTTACGTATTGAATTTCATACCTGTCTCTCTCTTGCTCTGAATGGATGATCCGCAAAAGTCTGCCGGGAAACTATACTTAGAATTTTGTTCAGTGACAAAATAATAAAGATGCTTAGGGAAAGAATGTAACCAACTGACAAGTACAAAACGTATTCCCCGTAATCAGTGCTGTGTTTTTTTCTCGACAGTGGTGGCAGTATCAGTCCATGAAACTGTGGTGCCACCAGTGACGATGCTTCTGTAGCAGACTTGAGCTGTTGCTGTTTGTTTTTTCAAGCCCCAGACTCTTCTCAACAGTGCATGATGTGGCGTGTTGTCTCCCGCCTCCTTGCTCTCCAGCTGTGCCACTCCTGTCCCCAGTGTCTGATCCAGGGAACACAGTGATGTTCCAACAGATGTGTTTTTGGAATAAGGCAGTCTTGGGAAACTTTTCTCTGTAAAAGGCCCCCCCATGGTACAACCCGCTTAATGATGTTTTCAATATCTTCAATCACATCATCACAGATGATCTTTGATGCATATAGCGCCGATGAACATCAAGAAGAGGGCATTCAGTCTCAGTGAACTTGTCACGAATGTTGTCTGATGCATTTAGTATGGGACCCACAGGGTTGGACCCTGTCTTTCAGCAACACACTGACAGATGTTTTTGTACACCAGTACTTCAGATACTTGTTTTGCAATGGTCCCAACAGGCCCTGGAAAGATAAGCCTGTGGGAAGATCTTGTTTGCCCCGCAGAACTCTTCAAGATTTGCTGTGATTGGCCAGAACGGAATCGCAATGAAGTGGCTTAGATTTCATTATCACCACTTCTTCCTGGGTTCTTTTTAGCTTTCTTCAGTTCCTTTGTAGTTTTTTACTTCTGGCCTTGGCATGGAGTTGTCTCAGCAGTTTCATTTTCTTTCAATGGCTCCATGCTCTTTACATGCTGCTGAAACTGTACTGAGAAAATACTCACAATGTCCAAGAGTGGATTGTCATCAGTGAAGCATAATGTCTTGCCCAGCCGTTCATCCCAGAGCATGGCACTCATCTTCAAGCAGGTCAATGGTGTTTTTGTACTAACACCCCAGCAAGATGTGAAGGTAGGGAGTTGTTTGACCCCCCCCCCCACCTGCTTCAGTTCTATGTCCTAAAACTGGTTTTCTGAAGACATGTTGAATAGTTTGGGCTTTTGATTTCATTTTTCCTGCACGCTTATACTTCTGATAGTCCCTCTTGGATCTGACCTGACCGTTGTCTCTTGCTGATGTTTCCTTCATTGTTCTCCGGGGGCAGCTGCAACTGTGTCTTCGTTGTTGTGCAGTCAGACACGGGTGGATCCCCTGTGCACCTGACAGTCCATACAATTTAGTTAAAAAAGTCATAGTCTCCAAAGAGAAAAAGGCGAGTTTGTTTGCCCTCTCCATCCATGCTTTCAAGGTCTTCAATTGCTCTTTGTAAGGGTCCCAAGAAGTCTTCTAGGTTTTCAGGGGTGTCCTTACATACAGCCATGGTCATAATGCATGTGTTTATGCTTGAATTAGCGGTTCACCAGGTTTGCTATTTGAAGCATCATTTTAAATGAACCGCTCCAGGTCCCGCCAAACTTGATCCAGATTCGTTCTCTGGAAATACTCTCATCCACGCCATGTAATCGGCCTTGATTGGTCATAAGCTCCCAGCAGTTGTTTTTTGGTGACAAATTGCTGGGACAGTCCTTAAATGCCGCAGAAGGTTTTGGAACCATTTCATAATCCCATCGATCTCATACCAGACCTCCACACTTCTCAATCTGACATTCTACTTTTGCACACTGTGCTTTGACTTGTTCTTTTCCTTTCTTTCCGTTCACTGGCAAAGTGTACCCCGACCTCCTATAGACCTGTTTGTCAGTCTGTACTTTTGTCAACTGAGGCCAAGTGCCGCACGAAGGGGGGGGTCAGGACCTTGTTTGGGGGCAGTTACAGATACTTGAACCGCATTCGCTTCCATTAACCCTCACAGAGCTCTGTATATCAATTTAAACTTTAAGAAATGTAGTTAAAATCTAGGACGGGAAACTCGTCACACACCACACTTGAGAATTGGCTTCTGCATACATATTATTTGCACTAGATATTCAAACATATACATTTTTAATAAAAGGGGGGGGTGAAAACTAGAGATGTTGTAGAATCTAGTGAAATAACTGAAAATTACTGTAGGTGGTACCTACTTGGAGACTGACCTCAAAATATACGCGAGAAAATTTCGAAAAAGATTTATTGTAAAGTAAGTCAAATGATAGGAGAGACCCACTTTTTTCTTCTGTACTACCAAAAGACTTCAGACTTGAATAAATGAAGACAAATATTGCAGGAAACATGGGAAAGATGATAATTCCATTGACTTGAGCAATGTATAATGAATTGTGCCTCAAATGATGTACCTATAATTCAGGCATCCGGACAGTCAAATTTCACTATATTAGGGAATGGGGTTTGTGCAGGCTTATCTTGAAGCTAGATGAAAAACGATATGTTTTTGATAAACTAGAGATTTAAGAGGAATCTGAAATAAAAAAAAATACCCACACAGTACCCGATGGCCAGCTGAGATATTCTTCACAGATAAAACCAGAACATTGGCAAAAAGGGAATCCAAAACGTCAGTACATTGTTTGAAACACCAGTTTTCCTGCGTGAATGTCAAAACACTGAAACTTCAGTAAAACAAGAAGAACATGTCGTGCAAGACACCAGAACAAAGTTAGGGCTTGATCTTCTGGAAGGCTGAAAAGGCACTCGGGGCCAGAGTCCCATGCCGCATCCAAACATTCCACAGAGCGCACACAAGTAGATGGCCAGCAGCACAGTTCCTCTTCTTGACCTCCTCTCTCAGTCATCACTCCTCCTCTGCAGTAGAGCTTCCCGATTCTGATGGCACACAAGAAAACACATATCCTAAGTCTTCTGTTCATTTCATTGTTTCATAATGGTGCAAGAAGGTGTTACAGAGCGCTTGACTCAGTTTCCACTGAGCATCTGATTTCAAAAAGAAAAAAAATTAACAACATTACTTATTCATTCTATGAAAATAAAGGACATGCAAAAAATCATAAATAAAAATATAATCTGAATTCACTACAAATAAGGAAGGGGAAGGGCTATACTTTCAATTGCGACCCGCCCACTCGTGACATACGCCCACACTGTCCTCCAAAACTAAAACAAACAACAAAAGTTATCAATTGTTCTCTTCAATCATCCACTATTATTTTCACCTCTAAAGTGCTTTTCAAAAACACCTATATCACCCAGAAACGATCTTCTAGTCTGCTCAGGCAACTCCAGTAAGTAACCATGTACCCTGCCCACTCCATCCCCCCCCCCCCCCCCCCCCCCTTCCTCAATGTGGCGGACTCAACACATGTAAAAAACAATACCCGCACGCAGCAAGTGTTCCCTCACTCGCAAAACACAAACTAATCAAAGTTTATCTACTCATCCTGCTTCCGCTTCGTTACACTGCCTCGGCAACTGATTCTTCCCTCGTGCCACTTCCACGAACTCCTGCTCAAACTCGGTCGCTGATTCACTCATTATTTCAGTCAAAACGCACGAAAACTTGGAGATAACGACTGACAACGACTTGGCCAGTGCACATGGACACAGCCAGTCAATGAACTAATCAATCCGGATGTTTAGCGGCGGTGATAACGGTTTTATCATCTGAGCCACGATCGTGGCCCAACGCACTCGCGTTAAAGCCACATCGGGCCCATCGCACTCTGCGGGTTAACCTCGCCACCGCATGACTTTGTGCTATATGACTATGAATAATACCATGCCCAAGAGAGGTAACTCCGCAACTACATACACACTTGCCATAAAGAAACCACAAAGAAAAATTTGTTTTTTAACTATCTATTCTGTAAAAATAATGAAAAAAAGTCAAAATGACATCACTGCCATCAAAACAGCCATTCCCCCCCACATATAGTGAACAGGTACACGAGGGAAAAAAAACGAGACTAACTGTACTTTGGTATTCTCATGCTAAAAACAATTTTCCCTAATCACTGTACCCAACAGAACATCATGGATTAGGAGCACAGAGTGATTTTCCAAGTCTAAACAAAGTACTGAAACCTTCAGGAACAAAATAAAGTCATTCTGTATGGTATGCACACTAAATAATCAACTTTTATTGTGAAGCAAAAAACAACCCAAACTTCAACAATTTTGTTAAACTGAAGGCATACACCATACAATGAAGATTTGTCTTCTAACTACTGAGGGGAAAAAATACACAAGAACAGATTACTGAATACTGGCTTTAGATTGTGATGGAATTCAACAAAATGTGCTTTTGCACAGTGCACTGCAGCCACCCCCCCCCCCCCCCCCCCCCCCAACACACACACTGTGGTGATGATGTTACCTCTTGTCCGGCTCCTCTTTGCTTTTTGATAAACAGGCAGTTTTTATTTCAGGCCAGAGTTTATGTTCATCCTTTTCTGCTTGCTTTTGTGCAGCAAATAAATTTGTTTCTCGTTAAAAGTCTACCAAAATTCTTCTGAAATCAAAAAGCTAAAGGTGATGCTCCTACAGGCAAATCGTGGGACACACCCACTGACTGACCCGGTTTCCTGGCTATCAAAACAAGGGAAACTTTTGGGGGGCTTCACTTCTTGTAGCCAACCACTCCAGTCAAGAATTAAAGTATCTCTAGCAAGTTTTGTTTTTCGAATTTTCTTTTTTGGGGGGTCTGGGCCCAGCAGCAATGGCTATTCGACATCGTCATTATCATCGCCTGAATCATTATTGATTCCGGCCTCAAATCAGTCAGCAGTCGATCTTTATTCATAACTAGGTCAAGATTGACGTCCGAATCGTCTTGCTTCAAATCTTCTTTAAGAGTGTAGCCGCAAATACGCTCTCTTCATCAATATCACTTCAGAAAATGAATTCTGCAAGTTGCATAGTTACTTGATCCGCCATTTTCCCAGAAAATCTTCGCGAAAAAAAGCCGAACTTTGAAAATTCACAGCAGCGAACTACTCCACCAAAACTCATGCAACAAAAACCAAAATGGCGTCCAGAAACGGAAGTACCGGAAGACTCTTCTGTCGCAATTGCATTCTGGGATATGCGATGGTGAAAGCGAAAGTCGTTGACCGAGTATTCAGCGGTCGATCTCGGTCGATCCGGTATTCAGAAGGAGGAAATCTCGCGGTCGATCTCGGTCGATCCGGTAGGCATTGGGTTAAGAACCAGCTGTTTGCGTACTTTGCTTGCCGTCTTCAGTTCTGTGCCCTGCTGTTTTGGCCGCATCTTGTTCAGTGTCTCCTGATACATTCAAACGAATTTTGTTCATTTCTTTTGCTCGCTTCTTCCTGAGTGGTGTTCGAGCTTCACTTGATGCTTTCCGAGGTTTTGTAATTTTTTTCAGCACAATCGGCTGTCCACCAGTTTGGCATGTGACAGTCATTTTATCACTGGACTGCGAGAGCTTAATGCGGGCAAGTTTTGTGAAATAAGCTTCTTCTGTGTTTGTCAGTGGTGCCTTCAGCTGACTCAAAGGCCTGAGGATTCTTTTTCTGAACGGAGACAATGCTTTGTCAATGCCAGTTGGAACGGTCTGCACTGATGCGCCTCTTGAATCTTTGGGTGGAGTTGATGTGGCATCAGATGTGACACAAAAGGAAACTTGTTTTTTGACTGGAGATAATGCTTCATTGATGGCAGCTGGGGCAGTCTGCACTGATACAGTTCTAGGGACTTTTGCCGGAGTTGATGTGGCTTCAGATGAGACAGAAAATGAAATATCACTATCAAGATCAGAGTTTGATTGGCACTTTCGTTTTGCTGGTTGGGAATACTGTTTGAGAACGGCAGATTTCTTTATCTTTTTCTCTGGTCTCCCACCTTTACTCTGCTGTTGAAAGTGAGTGCATAGCGCACACTGACTGACAGATAAACTGGGGTCAACAGGTGCCATAATTTTGAGGCTTTTTCAAATTCTGCCAATGCACGGCTCTTTGCTGTAGTTGAATGTTTGCGGTTTGTCAGATTTTTCAAAGTTTTTGCACAAAACACACAAACTATTTTTGAATGTACTTCCTCCCTATCTTCCAGAACATTCACATTGAAGATTACGTTTATTTCAGAAGCAACACTCAAACACGTTACTACTGATTTGTTTTTATCTTTCTTTGATCTCTTAGACCTTTTCCCACACAGTCTACACAAGACCTTTAAACGTTCAAAATGTTCAGTGAGAGAATGACCGTTTTGTTCCATAATCCTTTCGGCCATCACCCCCCCCTCTCTCTCTCTCTCTCTCTCTCTCTCTCTCTCTCTCTCTCTCTCTCTCTCTCTCTCCTCTCTCTCTCTCTCTCTCTCACAACACACACGCACGCACGCACGCACGCACTCACGCACACACACACACACACACACACACACACACACACACACACACACACACACACACACACACACAAACACCCTAATGGTACTACCAACAACACACTTTAATTTGAATTTGCCGATAGAAATAGTAGTAGTGATTGGAAATGAAGTATTATTTTAATTATAATAATTATTCACTTATTATTGTTATGCCTACTACCATTACTGTTATCAGTAGTATTATTTTGCTTGTAGTAATTATGTTATCCTCTACGTTTCCCTTTAATTAGGCCTACGTTGCTCTACATGCAACCATAGTACATATAAAATGTAGCAACAATGAAGAAATATGTATATATACAACGGTGTAAATACGGCCCCTTTACAAATGCTAACTAACTTTTCATTCACAAAGATTTTTTTCCAACGCCTGGCCGGCCAACTTCGGCTCACAAACACTCATCAGGCCAGCGCAGCACATCAGGCAGGCCAACGACGCACGCGCGCGCCACGGCGAAAGCCTAGGTTTTGCCGGTCGCAAAGTTCTGTCAGAAAGTTTTAAACACGAACTTAATTATGGTACTCACAGAGAAGAGCGAAATGCCAGCTTTTGTCACACTCTCAAGTACTCACTGCGCTATTGCTCTCGTACAGAAATTTTAGTCTAAAAACCTCTGTACAGTAAATATAACTTAATGATGTTGCACCAGTCTCGAAGCGTCCAAACACAAAGCGTGTTCGCTGAGGAAAGATCGCGCGTCTGGTACAGTGCGGTGGCTGACTCGTTACGCGCCTAGCTGGGGTCAAAAGGCAAAGCGTTGAATGAACTAAATGCTGTGGTTGTGAGTGGGTTGGCGCGGCCGTGACTTCTGAGTGGTGAAGTGGCTCGACCCGACGGTGTCCTTCACCATGTTGGGCAATGGTGGCAGAGCAAACCCGGAGCACACGATCACAAAGAGGAGACAAAATGGTCGATCGAGAAGAAGTAAATTAATCTCGATCGGCCGTGTGGTGTTGTGTAAAGAAGTCGAGAAATCAACAGAAAACTCGAACTACCCGTACACGCCACCAACAGCGAGAATGCTGAGTAATGTTAGATATCAATCGTGATAGCGTGTAGTATTACGAACTTGTACTAGGACAAAATTTCTGGCACTAAAGTGGATATTGTGTACTAGTACGAAGATATTGAGCACTAAACTGTCTAAGGCAGACCCAGTACGAAGTACGGGCCAGCCAGAAGACAAAATGGTGGGAAAAACGACCGGCGAGGGAGAAAATGGCGGCCGACGATTGGCGAGTGTACGATCGTGGAAAATAAACAAAGGGCGTGTGCAGAGAATACCGAGCAGGTATGTCGAGGAGATAGTTGCGTTAAGCTGGGGCACAGAGCACGGAGACAGTGCCAGAAATGGCACTGACCACAACTCGCGAGAAGTAAACAAAGTCGCGAGGGAAAGAAAAAGGAGAGCTGTGCGAAAATGCACAAAATCGCGAGAGTACCCATGATCGTGAAAGGAGAGAAATTATTCAATCCAATCCCGCCAGGAGACTCTCGATCTACATTGTAATAATGATACATGGGTAGTAATAAATGTGCACACGTTGGTAGATCAAGGATCGTCGAGACACCCGATCTACCAGTAGTAATGATAAAGGGGGGAAGTAATAAATGTGCACACGTTGGTAGATCAAGAGATCGTAGAGACACCTGATGTACCAGGAGTAATGATAAATGGGGAACAGATAAATGTTACTAATGGGGTACTAATAAGTGTGCACACGTTGGTAGATCAAGAGATCGTAAGACACTCTCTCTACCTGTAATAATGATAAATAAGGTACAGGAAAATACGCCCGGGAAGCCGCGTGCCGCCACACAAGGTGCATGCGAACAGGCAATATGGCGGACACGCCAACCGTCATGGCACAATCCAACATGGCGGATCGATTGACCGGGAAGGGATTGATCGCCGAGATTAACGCGCACTGGCGCGCGAGAGTAGAATACCCCTGGTGTACCTGTAATAATGCTAAGGAGGTACTAATCAATGTGCACCAGTTGGTAGATGAACAGATCGTAAAGACCATCAAGCTACCTGTGATAAATTAGGTACTAAACACATGTGCACCAGTAGGCAGATCAAGAGATCGTAAGTCACTCGATCTACCTGTAGTAAGGATACATAGAGTGCCATATAGGGTACAAATAGATGTGGCCTGGGAAATCCCCGTACCGGCAAGCATGTGCGATCGAAAATGGGCACCATGCGGTAAGGCAATATGGAGGAGAAGCCGATCGTAGTGGAAAATCCAAGATGGCGGGTCGATTGACCGGTGAGGGTTAGGTCATCGAAAGAGAAGCAATGGGGGCGAGAGTAAAATCGACTGACGCACTGAAGGTATACGAGGGGCCGAAAGGAGACTCCGTAGAGGGAATGTTAGGATAACAAATGTTTATTATTGGCTTAAATGATTGACGGGAGATAGAAAGGCGAACTCTTCTTCTTCTTCCTCTTCTTTCTTAAGACACGTCCGCCATCCTAATTTGATGGTAGCAATGTGGTACAAACCCAATCGACCGTACTGGACGAGCGATCGAAGAAGACGATCAGGAGTAGTGATGCAAGGAAAAGAAGGAGATAATAATAGAGGAGGAAAACCTCCATAGCAGTGAAGCGGTACGAAGACCGAGGATGACCACGCAGGGGTCGGCCGAAATGGCGAGAATAAAGATGGCGGCTCGAGCGACCGACGAAGATCGATCGTTGATGTGAATTCTTCTTCTTCTTCGTTCGCTCAGACAGGAACCCCAGATGCACTGATGAAGGCTGCCGTCCGGCGGAGGTCCTCCAGAGATCCGTAGAGTTTCTCACTCTTCCACCCTGGCGGGTCCTCAACGGTCGAGCACCATATCGAGATTCTCCAAGGTTGTCTGTCATGTGAGCTGGGATGCGTTGTGCCGTTACGCCCCTGACAAGTCAGGGCCAGCACATCCGACTTCGGCTCTTGCCATTTATCCCATGGCTGGGGTAAGGCTTGGAGCAGTGTCAGGGCGTGTCCACGCGCCGGTGGGCCTGCACAGAGTTCCTTCCTTTCTCGGTGGGGGCCTTACTCCTCCATCTGGACTGGTCTAGCCTGCAGCTTTCCTTGATTGGAGAGGCCGAGATCTAGTTTTAATATAGCGCCAGTCGTCCGCTCCCGTGCTGCGTTAGTCACAACAGAGGTTGCGTCCAACCTGCCCCATGTCCCCTGACAATAGAAGAAAGGGATCTTCGCAGATCGTCGATGTGAATGACCGAGATGGCTATTGGGAATAAACAACCCGCCGAGATCGATGGAAATCGGTGGAAATGGGGAAGAAAATAACGAGAGAGTGGGTGACGCATTATTACAAGGGTGAGGCGTTCCCAAACCCGGCGAGTAAGGGACGAATGGAGAACAATGGGGTGAAGAGAAGTCGTGAGCCGTCACGCCTAGAGCGTGAATAAAATGAAATAAAATGCCATCCATAAGCCTCACGTGGCAATGGTACCCATGGTCGAACGTAAGCCACAAGCGAGCAAGTAAAGAAGGCAAGCACACAAGCAATCTCTACAAAAAACAGAAGTATAGGCGAGACAGAGCAAAAACCTGTCCTTGTTAGGCAGGAGGCCGAGGTTGAATGCGGAACAGGAAGTTTACACCGGTTTCTTCCCTGGCGGAAGTAGTGTGGACGTCACGTGATGGTCTTATTACTGCATTAGCCACAAAAAAATCTCGGCCTGCAGAGCTAACTAACTGCCGTGCAATGCTATGGTCTGACATGGTAAAGTATATGACGCCAAACACAAAGTTTAGCACTTTGACATTTAAGTGCAGTTTTCAAATTTATAGCTCGGACTGGTATGCGATACAACAAGACTAGGTAGCACTTCCACTCTGATCTTAGCCTTTTTTTTTCTTTTACCTAATATAGACTATAATTTAAAGATCTGTCTGTTTACTCAGCTTCATTTAAGCCACTGCTATGTCCATGAAGCGTTTTTGGGTGGGGGGGTTATTTTGGGGGGTTTTTTGTTTTGTTTTGTTTTTTTTTTTTTTGGGGGGGGGGGGGGGGGGGAGGGGGGGTTCTAAACTTATTGATGCCAAGTTCAAATTTAGTTTTTCTGCTGTTGACACTGCAGCTAGCTCGATACCTTTCAGCCTGAAAATCACATCAATGAAAATTGCTTAGTCTGTGGCATCGTTATAAAGTCAGTCTTCTTGTTTTCATCCACAGAGGTGCAATTACTGACCATGGTTCAGTCAGTGATTTAAACAGTGTTTCAGTCTTTTCCCACTTCCCTTGTTGTGATAGTTTGTGTTGGTAGAAGTTTGTGTGAATTGTAGTTTTTTGTGAGATGTGTATGTGATTCCGTCAAAAAGTTTCCTTCTGCTGAAAATGCCATACTTTTGGGTTTGGAACTCCTTTTCCACAGGATTATGATTCACAGCAGTGTTTCGTCAGATTTTATCGATCCATTTGATGTGCTTCTTAAGGCGTCCAAAGAGGACAAAGGTACACTGTGTAGTCTGTAGAATGCAGCATCTTAGGAGTGCAAACAAATCTGATATTCAAAGTGCAATGATGACTCCCTCTTACCCTCTTATTCCTCAACATGAGGATGTAACTTTGTTTGGTTTTTGTTACAGTGACAGAGATGTTGGTGAACATTCTCAACATCTGCTCTGATGATGAACTGGTTACAGAGGGTGATGACTCTTTTGAAGGTAGGCTGCTATTAGGTTGTTTTTTCCCTCGACTTTGTACATGTAATTTGCTTTATTGTATCATTTTCATTCTCAGTGGTGTTTATTATATATATAGCTTTAGATATTGTGAAACCTTTTGCACAGCAGATTTCTTGTTCTTTTTATAAATGCACAGCTATCAATATCCTTTTTTTTTTCTTTGTCATTGGACTGAATTTAGATTAACCTGTGACATGTGTACTTGAGGGGATGTATGGTAATGTTTTTTTTTAATCTTTCAGGGTGGATGTGGTGCGGTTGTTTTTCACCGTCATTCATTCTGATTCCGCCTGTTATCTCCCATTGTGGGTGTAACTGGATGGAATGGTTAAATCCCTGTATTTTCTGGATCCCTTATCTGGAAAGACCATAGGGCTCTTTTTGCATGGAGCGCTGTGTGCCTGTCTGACTGAAGTGCAGTGCTGTTTTCATTGCCACTGCCCTGGGTGGATTGTTTTCCTGATGTCTGCCTGGTTCCCACCACTCGCATTAGTCAGAGTGGTCAGGCAATGTCCTGGTTTTCCTCAGCCGTTTTGAATTTTCCTGGCAGATAACTGGGGAATGACACAGTGTTCTGCTACTGAATGCCTGCCTTGCTGCCTCATCATCCCTTGGTTTCTTCACCTTCCTGCCATTCATGCTGTCTCTCACAGGATGATTATGTTTGTGATGATGATAAAAAATGTTTGCAAGTCAGCTCCAGGTACCAGAGATCCATGCTAATATGAAAGTGTTTTACAGTGTCAGGAGGGTATTGTACTAGTCAGTGATGACAGACAGAATTTATTAGCAGTATTTCTTTGCAAGGCTGATCATTCATTCTCTGTTCAGGCTTAAAAAAAACTCCTTCCTCTCTAACCCTTCTCCCCCTCCCCAATTTTTTTTGTTTTATGACAATAATGGCCTCAACGTTTCAGATCCAGTAATGTGTGACCAGTATGCTTTAGGCAGAAGCAGGTCAGGGAAAGAGATGTACTCTGCCGTGAAGCATGAAGCCCATGCTGCTCAGCACTTATCTTCAACACCAACAAACCTCAGCTGTGCTGCTTGTGTTTGACACTTGTTTCCAGTTGCATTGGGTTATCGCAGTTCCAGCTACTAAGATCGGTCAAGATGCAGGCCACACAGAACGATGGCTCTATGTGTGATGTCAAAATGTGCTACACCGCATTTTATGTTTCTGATGGTATCAACATTGGGTGTTGTTTTCAAGGCGATATTTCTGCACATTCAGTCTTTCATACCAGTTGCAGAAGGGACCTTATTGAGGTGTTTAATGGACTGTCTGTGGCTTGGGCCTAGGTCGGTGCAGACTGATGTATTGGAATAGCAGTTCTTCGCTGTGGCCTAGGTCGGTGCAGACTGATGTATTGGAATAGCAGTTCTTCGCTGTGGGCCTAGGTCGGTGCAGACTGATGTATTGGAATAGCAGTTCTTCGCTGTTGGCTCATTGTTAGTGAGAAAATGTAATGACTGGGTGTCAGACTGGGAGCTGAGATTTTGTCACTCTGGCAGAAGAGGAAAGCACTGCTGTCAGAAAATTCTCCTCTTTACCACCCCATTGTCTGTGCCAAGTGATTTCACAAGACAGTCGAAAGGCAAATGGCAGAGGGTTGACCCACCTTTTTTGTTGTTGTTTGTTTCCTGCTACAACCTCTGTGCCATTCCTGTGGTATCATTTCCATGCTGCCCATTCCTGCACACAGCCGTACCCAGCTTCACCCTGTGGCAGCATCAGCACAGGCAGTCCACTGGGAGCAGTCAATATCATCATGAGATGGCCCACCAGAGGAGGCGCTGCACTGCTGCTGGGTCACTTCAGTGATTTTCACTGTTGCCTTTTCTGATCCAACACATGCAGGGCACCTCCTACCTACAGAGCCTTGTTCTGATGACAATGGTTGCATAGACGCAGAGCCAGTGTAAATGAGTGTCTCTCATCTAGAGGGCGCCACTATGTCTGTCCATCAACAATCCCCATGAATTTCAGTGCTGACAATGTTGACATGACGTTACCATGGTTGTGAATATGGAGAAGGAAAAAAAAAATCGCAACATAGTCCCCAGTTTCTGGCGCTGGCTGAAGTTGTATGTGTGATTTGTGTGTATCTTCTTTTCTTTTCTTTCTTTCTTTTTTTCCCCTCCAGTAAACGGGAGAAATGTCGATCGTAATGGATTTTTTTTTCTTTTAACTGTAATAGCCATGTCGGAATACTCCCTAACATAGCATGTTAAAATGCCATCTTTTCTGTCAGATATGATACCTTTTGTGTGTTTGTGTGTGTTTAAACAAGATCAGTACATTTTTTGTACATTTCATTACCTTGTCAATCTTTATCTCCTTTTTTTTCTTTTTGTTTTGTCCCATGTTTCTCCCAAATGCTACCCACCCCCACTCTCTCTCTCTCTCTCTGTCCTTTCCTCTGAGTTTTTCTTTCGTCCACTTCCTTTCTTTCTCTGTACATATGTCTTCCCTTCCTTTCCAGCCCCCCTCCCTCTTGTCTCATTTTTATATGTGTCCCAAATTTTTTTTTTTCATTGTGCACCGATTATAGTGAATTTTGTACATGCTAATAATATCTTGCAGATTACTAAATTAATGTTTGCTTTATTTGCATATTCATTGTGTTTTCTGTTTTTGCTCTTTTCATACAAGCTGCTGAAGGTATATTTCTTGTGTCTGTTTCTGTGTGGAGCTCTTTTCTATCATCAATAGATTTGTTTTTCTTTCTTTTTTTTTTCTTTTTTCTATTGCCCCATCCCTGTATCTGTTGTGGTCCTGTCTTGATGCACATAATCCGCCAGTCGAGGCTAGACGTAAACCATGATAGGTACAGAGGCATTAACACATGCTGCTAGATCCAAGCATTTGGCGTGTCTGCTAGTCTAGTGGCATTCGCAGAACAGCTCTTGCAAGATCTTGGTAGAGGGATTAGGTGGAGTGAAGGGCTGGTTACAATCAGGTACGATGAGGTTATGATGTAGTTTTTGTCATGCCTTTTCACTGTGTCTCTCTTTCCATCCTTTTCTCTTGGTGCTTCAGAGTTGTGTTACAGTTGATTTCAGTTGAGTACAATGAAAGTATAGGATGTATGTGTGAGCAGGGGTTGGGTGGGGATGGGGGCGCTGGTTCCTACAAGATTGTGCTTAGCTGGTGGTAACTGATTCCTACAGTTGTGTGCACTGATAGGTTTTAGTATAGCATGAGGTTTATTTCCACAATCAAATTATCTTCGTAGTTTGACCTTGCTGGGTTTCACTGAAGCCTCGGGTACACTGCGTCACAAAGTTGATGTAGTTGTCTTGGATGGATGTTTAAAACTCATATGCCTATACAATTTCACTATATTTTGTACACATGATGAATATGATAAACAACAAATAAAGAAATAAAAAGAAAGAAAGAAAAATGAAGAGACAAAGTTCTTGAGCAGTAATTGCTCTTTGAGAATGTGGGGCTTTAACAACTCTTCCTAATTTCCACATGCAAAATCGCATCAGGCTCTGTCTGCTTTTTCGATAAAAATGCCCTGAAACCTTTATAATAAAAGAAAAAGAAAGGTGACTTCACCAAGAGTATGAGTTTGTGCCAAAATATGGGATGAATCAGGTCTTAATGTAATTTATATTATGATGAACCCTTTTTTTTTGGTAGTTAATACAAGATCAGGTGGTTACTACCTGGAAGAAACATCTGCAGTGTGATGGCAGGTGAAAACGAAACAAATGGCCTTCCAGAATTTCAATGAAAGAACCTTAAAACAGCAGAAAATGAGGGAAAGTTTATGCCTAGTTCCCTTCAGCCAGGCTGCAAGCTGGGTTGTGACAGATTCCAGAGAACTCTGATAGTGTAGCTTCTGGTGCTTCTATCCTGACTGCTGATGGATTAGCCCCATTATTTTAGTGCCATCAGATTTTTGCTGTACATGACATCTTGTGTCATTTGCCTGACCGTTTCTCTGGAACATTGTACACTGTCTGAAATAATTGAAAGTTTAAATGAAATGGCTCAAATGTTGGGAGAATTAGTTACGAGGACTGTGTTATTCAGTGTTAAGACATGTTTGAGGCAGGAGTGTGTGTGGAGGGAGTGTGACCAAGAGGAGAGGTGTGTCTGTGTGTGTGTGTGTGTCTCATCATCCCGTTTCACCATTAATTGTGGTGATGAAATGGCTCCATGTCGATATGTTAAATAGTGAACTGTCTTTTTTCCTATAGCCAATGTGTGTGCCTGGGTGTGTGTGTGTGTGTGACATGAAAAGAGCTCCAGAGCAAAGAGTGACAATGCATTTAGTTGCATATACATGCATGCTGGTGCTAGTGTTTGTATTTCTCCTCTTTTTTTTTTTTTTCGCTCCATGCTTACTGTTAAGCAGATCTACCTCTTTGAGTAAAATGAATGGTTTTTCGTTGTGTTTTTTTCCCTGGTGCCATAAAGTTGTGTAAGCTGAGGCTAAATTGTCTAAAACCATTGTTTTTGTTTGGAATATTTTTTTAAAATAATGAAGATGTAGATCAGGTTAAAACTGAATATGATTTGAAGTGGAAATATTTAATAAGGAAAAGAAAAATCCCATTCATGCAGAATGATCGTCAGAATGCCCTGTGGTTGAAAAAATAACAACATAAAGAAATAGATTAAAAGAAGATTTGAAAAGTGTCAGGGAAAGTGGGGCGTGAAGGGGAGAGCATCCATTTCTTTCTTGTCCAGGAATCTGCACATTATAATGAATTGCGTGTAACTGATAGAAACCTCATCCCGGTTTAGTATTGATTGGAACCAATTTCACCTATAGCAAAAAAAAATAACAAGAGAGAGAGGAAGAAAAAAAAAAAAAAAATGGATCGGGGAGGAGATCATGAAATCCTTAATGAGTGGTGTGTTGGGATTGGACAAAGAGGAAAATATTAGGTGAAATAAGTCCTAGAAGACTGGCAGTCTTTCATGACATCATTGTTGAGAGGCCTCAAGGCATTTCAGTATGAAAACAAAAATCATGAAAAATTTAAGTTGATCCCAAGAAAGCCATCACTTTAGTGTGCCAACAAGTACAGCAAGGCAAGTACAGTGTATGAAGTGCAGTACACAGAAGGCACAATAGGTGTGTTTTTCTTCACTTTGTAGCAGATGAAAGTCCTTGAAGTTATGATTTTTTTTCCCATCATGCTTATGAAAGCCTGGACTGGCTTGTTTTTCATATAGAAAATTGCATTCAAAAAGCATGTCAAGGGGAGTTTGGTTTCCAACCCATGGTCATTGATTAAAATGATGTATTTACATTTGATACATTTAATTTTAACATGAACAAATATTTTTCTGAAGTATGTACAGATAAATGTGATACCACAAAGTGAATACAATGAAAGAATTGCCCCACGTGGATCAGCAAAGGTTGCATCGATCACAGATGAAAAGTTCCCGCCACAGATAGCAGTTTTGTTTTGTTTTGTTTAGTTTAAATGCTACATAAAGATTGAAAATAGACACCAAGACAGTGGAGATTATTAAGATCTAGTACAGAAGGATGAAAATAAACACCAAGACAGTGGAGATTATTAAGATCTAGTACAGAAGGAAAGAGGTCCACTGGCAAAGGACCATCTGACAGACTGCAGGGAGAGAAGGCAGCTTTTAACAGCTAAGACATCAAAGCCGTTACCTGCAGATATTGAAAAATGAATGGAGAGGAGAAAAAAAGAGAGGATGGGGATTGAATTGGAATTAAAATAAATATATATGTAAGCCTCCTGTTAACAGAATTGAAGATCTCTTTCTATTCTCTCTTTTTCTCTCTCTCGCTCTCGCTCTGCTCTCCTCCTCTCTCTCTCTCTCTCTCTCTCTCTCTGTATCTCTCTTGCTCTCTTTTTCTCAGCCTCCCTCCTTCTCTCCCTCTCTCTGCCAGCCTCTGTCAAACCAGGTTTCTGAATGGAATGTGCTTGGATCTGATTCTTGACTTTTGCTGTAGCTTATCCTAGATCAGTGCTGCTCCACTTGACACTGTTTCTTAACACTCCATAGAACAGAATTTAGAGGGTTTCTTGTATAGTTGTAACACCCCATGCAGTGCCATTACATTAACTTAACTTGAGTTATCATATTCTGATGTTACTGTTACTTTTGCTGTTTTATGCCTCTCGGCTTCCATTCAGACTTCATAATTCATCAATATCTGTAGGAAGATTCATAGCCAAGAGTTAACATGAACAGGTGAAAGACAAGTGGAAAGTTACTTTGTTTCTCAGGGACGGGGATTGTCCTTTTTTATTCAGCAAATTTCTACTTTTTCCACTGTGTAGATTTCTGTTGAGAAAAAACTCTGTTCTTTTACGTGCGCGCGCCACACACACACACACACACAGGTATGCATAACCACGCACGCACGCACACACACACACACACACACACACACACACACACACACACACACACACACACACACACACACACACTCATGCAGTCATGTGTGTGCACACACACATCACGCACACAAACTCTATCTCCCATCCATCCACCCCTTTTTCATGTTATGTTGGTGTTGGTGTCACTTTTTATCAGATGTCTTTCCCCCCTCAAAGTATAATTTTCCCCCCTTTTTCCCCTCAAGGGGAAGGCATTCCTGTTTGTTCCATTTTTTTTCCATGGGAGGAGGGAGTGGTGTATGGTTACCCTCGATGGAGGCTGAAAAACTGTTGAAACAATGGAAATAGCAAGTCACTACAGTTGTCGTTGAACTGAAATGCTAAAACAAGTCAGAGAATAATTGAACTGCTACAAATGAGCCAGGGAATAGCTCAGTGTCAGAGACCAGAGAGAATAATTGAACTGCTACAAATGAGTCGAGGGAATAGCTCAGTGTCAGAGACCAGGCTCTCAAAACATGAAAGAAGAAAAGCAAGCAGATTGCTGAGACTGAGGGAGACGTGAGGTGGCCCAGCAATCTGACAGTGGGGAAGAGAGACTAGCTTCAAGCATTGGTATTTTCCTGTTAACCCAGCAAGTATACAGACTGTTACACACCTTCACTTTCATTCATGAGTATGGAGCCTACTGTTGACAGCTTGATGGTGTGTCTGCTAGAATGCTCAGAAACGGAGCTGGTAAAGTAAATATCCAGTCCTAGAGATTGTGCTGATTTGTCAAAAGAAAAAAACAGGGAAAAAACACCTGGTGTTTTCTGTTTTTATATAAGCCTAAATCAGCGAGTTGTATACGTTGCATAATATACAGAAGCACTCATTTGAGATTCTTCTGAAAAAAATAGGTACAATTTCCTTTGGGACAGTGAAGGTCTTATCATTGCTTCTGTTGGTTTGCCATGCAAGTGCAATTGATAAGAATCAAGAAGATCCCACAGTGGCATAGAAAAAATGTTGTGAGTGTTGAAAATTGAAGAGATTTTTAGAAAGAGAGAGAGGGATGGGAGAGAGAAGAGAAAACCTCCACCAACAGAGGGTTGAAGAAGTCCTTTTTTTTTTCTTTTTTTTTTTTAAATTCTCCAGCACATTTCAGTGTAAATCTGTTTTTAATCTCTTGCTGTTTCAAACTGTGGAATGTTATGTGTTGATTTTTTTCCCCTCTGGCTCCTGTGTAAAGATCTTTTTCCTGGTGAAATGACGCCCCAGAAGGGGAGAGAAGAGCTCCCTGATGTTGTGAAAGTTCAACCAGTAATGTTGTTTGTTTTTTTTTGTTATGATCCTAGACGATGAAAACTGTATTCCTTCCTGTCCATGTCCAGTTAGATGTGCACGGTGGAAAATTTATCAAGTGTTTAAAAAGAAAAAGCTAAGCAAACAGTGTTCTGTTGCTTTGTGAATCTGCATACATTTGTGTGTTAGAAAACGACCTGCTGGGCACTCCATGTCAGGTGTGTTTTTGCTATTACAGGTGGATTATCAGTTTATGGCTCAAATGATGATCACGGTAATAAACTTTATAATGATTTCATCAAGTATCCCCCTTTTGTCTGAAGCTGCTGAAGGTATGCTAGATTTACAGCTGAGCACTATTGTCAGTGGTCTCTGTAGTCCCACCCCCTCCCTTAGCGCCGTGCCTGTTGTCAGTGCTCCCTTCTGTAGAGCAGTCCTTGGTTGACCTCCTCCCTGTGTTGTGTTGACTTCCCGTCTTTCTTTCTGTGGTCCCCCCCTTCCTCTGCACTTACCAGTGCATGGTGAATCATCGTGCCTTGCATATCTCTGTACCATGTGCATGTGTTCCACCATGAACGAGAGATGTCCTGGCCAAGTCATGGTCTCCCTACTAATGACTGCCCCTGTGTGATTTAGTGACGATGTGGAAATGCATCGTATGTAGACGCATGTCAGTGTGTTAGTGGTGGGTTAATCTGTACTACCAAAACCTGAGAGCCAATGCATGTTTAGCAAAGAATTCTTCATCAAATTGGCTGATAATTGAAGTTCATACTTTTTTAAAACTCCTATTAACTGGAGTTGATTGATATTTCTGATTTGTTCCAGTCTGATGTTTGTTTTTGTTTGGATTCGTTTAATGGTATTATGTTATTTGAGTGAAATGGTTTCATTTTACTCATTGGTGTCATATCTCCTCTTTGTTAAAGATACGTTTACATTTTCAGTGCTAGGCACAGCATGCGATGATTCGTCTGTTACTTTTATGATGCAGGGTATGACTGCGTAGAGATCTGAGCACACGAGTGTATGTTTGTGCTAGTGTGCATCAGAGTCTGGATCTGTGTGTATGTGTGCATCAGTGAGACTTTTTTTTTTTCCTAATGAAGCGTATATTTGATGAAAGCTGAAATGTGAAATGTATTGCCGTAGATCAGGAAACATCTGCACACTTCACCAGATTTTTTTGTACACACTTGTCCTCTCCCACTTTCCCAACCCCCATCCCTCCCCCTAGCCCCCCCCCCCCCCCCCCCCCCCCCCCCCCCCCCCCCCCCCCCTACTCTCAGAAATCCTGACATCAGTGGAGTTTGTGTTGATATTGTTTGAGGGTGGGTATCTGTTCAGTTTACTGTGTTGATATTGTTTGGAGTATCTGTTCTGTTTACTGTGTTGATATTGTTTGGAGTATCTGTTCTGTTTCCCTTCTGAAAGTTGGCCTTTGTACAGTCACTGTTTTGTGTTAGGGAAATAGACTACTTTTTTTTCTTCTCTAGCTATATATATATAATATATAATATATATATAATATATAATATATATATAATAATATACACAAACAGGTGGAAAGCAAAGAGTTTCCAACTGTTGTGACAGAGGATGTATTGTTGGGTGGTCAGTAATTTTGTTATGTGTTTTTACTCCTCCCTAACTGTCCCAACAGGACATTGTGCCCTGTATTGTCCACTGGTTTTCCTGAATGGTCACAGAATTGGTCACAGTGGTAGTGAGTCAGAGCACTGGAGTGAAAACGTTTTCCTGTTCACAGTTGTAGTTAGTCATGGCACTGGATTGAAAACAGGCGGCGGGAAATGAGTGGTATTTTGGGAATGTCGGTGAGAACTGGATTTCATTCTGACTGCAGAGAGGGAAAGGTGTTTAGATGTGTTTTTGATTTTTGTAGATAATGTGAAGTTTGGGGTGGGGGGGGGGGGGGGGGGGGGGGGGGGGGGGGGGGGGGGGGGGGGGGGGGGGGGGGGGGGGGGGGGGGGGGGGGGGGGGGGGGGGGGGGGGGGGGGGGGGGGGATTGGGTGTGTTTGTGTTTTGTTTTATTTTGAGTTTTTTTGGTTTGGTTTTGTTATCTAGGTCCTCTGAATTATCAGTTCAAGTTTATCCTGCCTTTTTTTTTTTTTTTTCCAAATAAAAGGTACAACTTCAATTGAAAAGTAAGATTTAAACTTCTAAACAGTTGGCTCTTTTAAACTCTTGTTTTCATGAGTTGTAATGATTATCACCATGCCGGTGTCAAGGCAGTATGAATATTCAGCCTAGTCTCCATCTTACTTGTGCATTGGTAGTGCCAAGGTCCATCCACACAGTGGTGTGCAGACTCCGTCTATATCAGCTTGTGGTCGCTGCTGTGCGTTTTCTTCAGTTCCAGCCATGCTAGTCCTCTGTGACTGGTTGTTGAAATGTAACTTGTTTCTGTGTGTGGAGAAAACAAAGAAGTGGCCATGCAAAGTGAGGTGTGTGTGTGTGTGTGTATACAGGCAGCTCCAGGAATTTGTGGAGATCTGCAAAAAGTGAAAATGAACAATTTTGTTGGCTTAATATTTTGAAGTTCAGGTCAACACTTTTCCAAGTGAGGTAACTCTTTGAACATGGTAAACAAGTTGGTCTTGTGCACAGTGTGTCTGCTATGTCATCGACAGGAGCTCTTTCTCAGAGAAGCTGTTCTGTCCGTGTAAGCACTAGTCAGTGACATTGAGACAAAGGAGGAATGCGAAAGGAGGACTTTTTTCATTTACTTTTTTCTCCACAACCTCCCTCCTCTCCTAACACACACACACACACACACACACACACATTTCTTTATGACTGTGGCAATCTTATAGTTATCTGATTCTCTATTTCTGTAATCAAAGCCAATAAAAGTGACTTTTTTTATTTTTACATAGTATTAAGTTTTTGTGTGTTTTTTTAATCTAGAATCAACAGTTGAATCGACAATACAACTCTCTGAAAGAAAATTTGAAAAATTTCTTTAAAGAAGATCCTCAAGCACAGTTTGCCTTGCAGGACAGGTGGATAAAATGCACATGATTATTACAAAGCTTTTACCAGACCTCCAGAGTTCTGCCCCTTGGCCCTGCCAGAAGCCTATGGGCTTCCCATGGCCCGTGACAGTTCCTTCCCCTTGATACTCATTCTTGCTGAAGTGTACTGCCTGGTGTAGCAGCTTTTCTTCTTTGCAGAATTTGGTTGGTTGGTTTTTAAATGTTTGTGACTTAAAATATTATGTCTGCTCAGCTCCCTTTTTTTTTTCTTTCTTTTTAAAAAATTTTTTGGACATGGCAACAGGCATGTTACTCTCACAGGCACTGGACAGAGGTTATGAACCACGTAAATGTGATGATGCGCAGTCATTTAGCAAACGCAACTTGCTTACTCAGGGATGACCGCTTACGATGACTGAGCAGACGCACTGGAAGTAACTTGTTCAACATTTGATTTTTGAAACACAATGAAGGCAGGCCCCATACACTTTGCAGGGTCACTCGTTCTGGTTTTTTCCCTCTTGTCTAGAGATGGCAGCAAGGGAAGGTACTCTCCGCGCTTCAAGATATGTTAATTTACATGCTGCATGGTCAGGTTTTGTGCAGTAACCAGCTAAAGTATATTTCAGCATACCAGTCTGTGCCTTGATGTTCTGTTTAACAAGGGGGCAGCAAGTGCTTGATCTGTAGTCTTGTTTTGTGAAGATGGTCATCCGTCAGCTTCTTTGTGTTTCCTAATAATATGATGTGTGATGAAAGGTGAAAAGAAAGGAAGTTGTGTGCTAGTCGTTCATGCATTGTGTGCAGGATTGTTTTGTTCATTTATAAATGCTGTTGTTATGGAATGTTTGATGAACCATAGGTTTATCTTCACATTGCTTTTTTTTCCCCCTTTCAAAAGGAAAATGACAAAACTGAGTCCATGTGAACAGATGCATGCATGAGTGTGTGTGTGTGTGTGTGTGTGTGTGTGTGTGTGTGTGTGTGTGTGTGTGTGTGTGCGAGTGTGTGTGTGTGTGTGTGCGCGAGTGTGTGTGAGACCTGTATCTTTGTGTGTCAAATAAGAACAGTGTTTCCATCTTTTTTTTTCTTTATGGATGTATTTCATTATCCCTTGTGGTAGAAAAACTGATATGTCACTTTGGAAACGTTGTATTGAAATTTTGAACTTCAAGTGCAGTATTTGGATGAGCAGAACTGATGCAGTAGATTTTACCGCCTGTGTTATTTATGAGTCTGTAGTGTATAGTAACTTTATCTTTATATTCTTGTCAGGAGTAACGATCACTCCTGATATCAGAATTGCCTGCCTTTTCAAGATCGACCATTTATAGTCTTGTCAGGATTGACGGTCTTGTCAGGATTTTGTGACTACCTTATGCATTAAGAATAGATGTGAAAATACTGAGCTACCAAATGAATGTCACAAATATTGAACTAGCCTGGGCCTATTCTTTGTTTGTTTGTTTGTTTTTAGGTAGGGCAAAAAGAAAAAAACAAAACAAAAGTAAATAGTAGGAGAAAAAGAACATAAATAATAGGGGGGGGGGGGGGGGGGGGGAACCAAAGGAGGGCAAAAAAATCATGGTTTCACAGTCACTATGAAAATGACTTCACAAGGACTTGTAAAGAAGGGTTGATTGGGGAAGGTTGAATAGGACAGACCTGTTTAGTCTACGCATTTGGCGTAGAATTCTACGCATTTTGACCCCAAATACGCAAATACGCATTTTGGAACCTCGGTACGCATTTCAGCATTTCGCTGGTACGTGATTTCGAAACACAAGCTATTTTGCGTGTTGCCGTCTTTTGACAAACTTGATGGACCATACAAACAGCCTGACATGCTGCTGCGTTCAGCAGGGCTGCCCGCCCGCTACTGTTAGTGACTTATTTCCCTTTACTGCCCGCTAAGGTTGCATGTCCGAAGAGCTCGCTGAACGCGTTTCGCGCGCTTTTCAGTATACTGTATCCATCAAAATGGCTGACTCGTCAAAGCGCCAAGTTGATTCTTCCGACTTTGCTCCCAGCAAAAAGAAGAAAAAAGTTGCTGATCAAACCTTTCTGTCATCGTACCATCAACGCTACCCGTGCCTTGTGTCATCCAGGAGAGGGGAGCATTACGCTCATTGCACTTTGTGCAAGAATGATTTCTCTATCAAACATGCTGGCATGTTTGACTGCAAACGGCATATCGAGAACCAGACTCACAAGGACTTTGAAAGTAAAGCAGCAAAGCAGATGTCTCTCGGTGGATTTTTTGCGTCAAACACACACACACACACACACACACACACACACACACACACACACACACACACACACATTAATTAGCAACTTTATTTAGATTAATGTGCATGTTAGTGTTTTTTTAAATATTATCTTGTGCGAAAAAGTAGACTACACATTTGACATGGCTGACTACACATTTTGGTCATCTGACTACACATTGGTTTCGAGGGGGGTAAACAGGTCTGATAGGAGGAGAAACAGGAGGGAAAGGGTCAAACAAGGACTTGTAAAGAAGGGTTGATTGGAGAAGTTTGAATAGGAGGAGGAGAAACAGGAGGGAAAGGGTCAAACAAGGACTTGTAAAGAAGGGTTGATTGGGGAAGGTTGAATAGGAGGAGGAGAAACAGGAGAGAAAGGGTCAAACAAGGACTTGTAGTGAAGGGTTGATTGTGGAAGGTTGAATAGGAGGAGAAACAGGAGGGAAAGGGTCAAACAAGGACTTGTAAAGAAGGGTTGATTGGAGAAGTTTGAATAGGAGGAGGAGAAACAGGAGGGAAAGGGTCAAACAAGGACTTGTAAAGAAGGGTTGATTGGGGAAGGTTGAATAGAAGGAGGAGAAACAGGAGAGAAAGGGTCAAACAAGGACTTGTAGTGAAGGGTTGATTGTGGAAGGTTGAATAGGAGGAGAAACAGGAGGGAAAGGGTCAAACAAGGACTTGTAAAGAAGGGTTGATTGTGGAAGGTTGAATAGGAGGAGAAACAGGAGGGAAAGGGTCAAACAAGGACTTGTAGTGAAGGGTTGATTGTGGAAGGTTGAATAGGAGGAGAAACAGGAGAGAAAGGGTCAAACAAGGACTTGTAGTGAAGGGTTGATTGTGGAAGGTTGAATAGGAGGAGGAGAAACAGGAGGGAAAGGGTCAAACAAGGACTTGTAGTGAAGGGTTGATTGTGGAAGGTTGAATAGGAGGAGGAGAAACAGGAGGGAAAGGGTCATTACAGTACAAGCAGTACATCCTTCAGTGGGAATATGCACGCAGCAGTGGGAAATCTGTCTTGGGAACAGTATTGTTTGTGCCCATATACAGTTGGCTTTACTTTGAAACTAGTTTGTGTCTTTTTTGGGATTGACTGTCTTGTCTGCTGTCACTTGTCAAGATTGACTGTCACTTGACGGACAGGATTGACTGCCACTTGACAGGATTGACTGTCACTTGACAGACAGGATTGGCTGTCACTTGACAGACAGGATTGGCTGTCACTTGACGGACAGGATTGGCTGTCACTTGACGGACAGGATTGGCTGTCACTTGACAGACAGGATTGGCTGTCACTTGACAGACAGGATTGGCTGTCACTTGACAGACAGGATTGGCTGTCACTTGACAGACAGGATTGGCTGTCACTTGACGGACAGGATTGGCTGTCACTTGACGGACAGGATTGACTGTCACTTGACGGACAGGATTGACTGTCACTTGACGGACAGGATAGACTGTCACTTGACAGGATTGACTGCCCTTTCTCAGGATTGACTCTCACTTGTCAGGGCTGACTGTCACTTTACAGAATTGACTGCCCTTTGTCAGGATTGACTCTCACTTGTCAGGGCTGACTGTCACTTTACAGAATTGACTGCCCTTTGTCAGGATTGACTCTCACTTGTCAGGGTTGACTGTCACTTTACAGGATTGACTGCCCTTTGTCAGGATTGACTCTCACTTGTCAGGGTTGACTGTCACTTTACAGGATTGACTGCCCTTTGTCAGGATTGACTGTCTTGTGTCATTCTCATGATGACTGCTCAGGGGGGGACAGAAAGAAAATAACCTAAATCTGGCCAATTATTCAGTGACATTTACTATGCTTGTAAGGAAATAAGTTTGTGGCATGTTACTTCCTTTTCCTAGTAGTGTAATGCTTATTCATTAAATTTTGAACAGAAAAGTTACTAGTTCCGCTGGACAAAGTAGAAAAACAGAGCACAGGATGAATTTCAACCTCCTAGGTCTACCCCGAAGCTGGAGTATGGCTGCCTTAATGGTGGGATAAAAAAACGGTCATGCACACTAAACTCCGCTCCCTTTGTTGGGTAGATGGGATTAATCCTTGCCTGTCTATACAGGGAGTGTCCGCGTGAGTGTCAGCCTGCGTACGCAGGGGGGAAAAAAGAAACTCTTAGGTCTTTCGCAGGTAAAACAAACAACATTTAGGACAATGAAAACGACAAATGAACAATAACTTCTTATATTCAGCGTAAAATGGGTGTTGAATGAAAACAAGGCTGTTGGGAAGGGGACCATGGGAGTTAAAGTAATAATGATGTCAATGATGATAATGATTGAAGTAGTAATAGTCGTGATGATAGTGGTGATGATGAGAATATCTAAATGATAAGGGGAGGAATACTGCCTCTTTTGGTGATTACATGATGGTAATAGTTGTAGTATTGATAATGGCTAAACACAGAAGGGGAGAAAGGAGAGGGGTTAGAGGATAGTAGAGCTACATCTTTTTTTTTTTTTTTAATAGAATTATTGCTTAATAGTTATTGCTTAATGGTGGTGATAGTAATCATGGTAGATTAATAATAATGTTTAGTGGCAGGGGATAACAATGATCAATGAATAAAACACACACACACACACACACACACACACACACACACACACACACACACACACACACACACACACACACACTGTGTGTGTCTGTCTGTCTGTCACAAGTATCACAAATCATCAGCCAGCATTCTATTGTTTAGTTGCTCATGCTTTAGAACTTACCTTGCAACTTCTTTGTCTTTTTTTTTCTTCTTTTTCCTTGTTTGTTTGCTTTCAATTTATTTTCCTTTTCTTTTCTTTTTTTTTTTTTTTTTTTTGATATGTTGCTTTTCAAGGTGCTGCGGCGCTCAAGAGACTGGGTGGCACAAATAGTGAGATTAGTAAGGCAGTTTGCTGCTGCACGAACTCACCTGTCCATTCCACTCCATACCTATGACATTTTCCTTTTTTTTATTTTTCTTTTGGTCACCGCCACCATTGTGTGCAGCAGCCTCCCTTTCCAACACTAACCAATCTTTTTTTTTTTTTTTTTTTGGTTTAAATTCTTGCTTTGTTTTAACAGATTTCAACACTGGCACGTTTTAAAGATTGAACCATTTCAGTGAAGTTGTCATTAATGATAGAGCTAAGAGAAAAAAAAAGTTCTTTCCTTGCCTGTAAATTTGAAATGTTGCAACGCCTGTTACTGAAGTCTCTGTTTATCTGTAAGCTGTCTCAGTTTCTGGTTTGGATAGGAGTGTGTTAGGCAGAGGGGGACATGGAGAAGAGGAGTATTGAAAGCTAGTTCATGGATGGTCTGTGCAAGTAGATGCAAATCAACCGACTGCAACACTTTCCCTGAGTTTCATTAACAGCCACATATCTTGTTTTCACACACACACACACACACACACACACACACACACACACACACACACACACACACACACACACACATCTTTTAATGAATCAGTACACAAATTCCAGTCAAGAATGTTACGTTATACAAGCACAGCAGCATTTTCAGTGTTCCCCATCATTTCGAATTGCTGGTCTGTTGCTCACATAATTTCTTCTTCTTTTTTTTAAAGAGAAAAGCACAGATTTTCTGTCAGACTGTTAGTGACCCAGGGACCTGTGTTCATGTGTCATCGGAGTGCCTTCCAGTTTTCTGCCTCTGGCATGAAGCCTTACCCAGTTCTTGCAGATCGTTTGACAGATGCTGTCAAACATGAAAACCAGCTGTTACCAGGCAGCAGCCTATCACAACTTGTCTTCAACATGATGGTTGGTAAGCAAGCTGGGGGACAGAATAGCTCAGTTGGTAGAGCGCTGGACTCGTGATCCTGGGGTTG
>CM031596.1:117736695-117779195 GCA_018398815.1 Conus ventricosus | reverse complement strand
TGTGTCAAATTTACGTAGACCCGGTATTTTACAGCGTGGTGGTTTTCAGAAATTGTCATTTTGTTGTTTGTTTGATAAATAAACCTCGTTTAGGTAAATCTTCAATAGTCATTGTTATCATTATTCATGTGAATGTAATTCATGGAAACAATCACCCAGATTCTTGCCAAAGAATGATGTGGGTATGTATGTTAACCAGTTTTGTTTATTCATTGAGAAGAGAGAGTATTCTCTGGTACTGTAAAAAAAATATATATATATATATGTATATATATATATATATATGTACTATAGAAAAATTGAACTTTTACATCTGTTTGCAAACAAAAATATTGCAATTTATATGCATTTTATTT
The DNA here is from genome assembly GCA_018398815.1 of Conus ventricosus. Classification (NCBI taxonomy): domain Eukaryota; kingdom Metazoa; phylum Mollusca; class Gastropoda; order Neogastropoda; family Conidae; genus Conus; species Conus ventricosus. The sequence goes on along the minus strand of CM031596.1, from coordinate 117,778,839 downwards.
TGTACGCAGCTGTGAAGAAGGCTTGTGTGTGAGTGCATGTGTTATGTATGAGAATTGTTTCCACTACGGAAACGTTTTAAGGAGTGAGACAAGTGGAGCTGACTGCATTTTTCAATATTCTGCCGAACCTGTATATGTCTGTGTGAACGTGCGTGTTTCATGTTTTAGCAAGCGTTGATTTGGTCAGCACTGTAATATTGACTGCCATAAATTGTGCATGAAAATTGACGGAAATTTGAAATAATGACACCCATTTTTCACTGACTCTTTCCATGTAGCATGTTTAGTCAATGTATGATGTACGTGCGATTTCAAACAGGATCATGTTGACAACTGTTAGGTCTTTTGTCAGTTGAAAACAAAAGAGGGTCATTGACATTTGCAGACACCTTCTCCAGCGTTGGTAAAGTTCTGTGGGCAGTTAAGATCCTTTTAATTCTGTCTCTTTCTCAGTGTGTGTGTGCGTGTGTATGTGCGCGCACGCTTATGCTCTGAAAATAGTGAACATGAACGTGTTTGTTTAATTGGTGATAATGTATTGACTTTCGTAAATTGTATTTTAAAAAAAGGGGGGAGGGGGGGACCAGCCAGTGGCACTATAGTTAATCAGAAAGGTGTTTACAGGTTGTTGAAACTAGTCTACTAATGTGGTTATATTTTTTGTGAAATTTGTTAGATAAGAAGGAAGGAAAAAAGCCCCAAACAAAGAGAAGGCCATGTGTGTGTTCAGGAAGCCTTTGGATGATTTAAAGTGTGAAGTCAGCAGTGTACAGAGGTGCCAGCTGCCTTCATCCTTTCACACTACAATATTGGACATTTTTTTCAATACAAATTACAGTTTGTTAGTTCCAAGCCTCTTGGTCATTTCAGAGTACAGTGTGGTACAAAAGTAACAGAGAGATGAAATTTCCAGTAGTGCCAAAACATGTGCATCATGATTGAATCCACCATGAGATTTTTCAGATCTAGCTGTTGTATGTTGCAAGGACTTCAGGATGGCTTAACGCTCAGATGTTGTTGGCATAAAATCAGAAAAAAACCCCAGTTCATGAATTTCCTTGGCGTTATTGGAAGTATCAGCATGAGCAAGTTTCTTTTTGGAAGACAGCGCTGGTCTGGCCATTGTACTGAATAAGTCGAAGAGAACAAAGAAAAGTGGGTGGCTTACTTCTGGTCAGCATGCCTTCTTCTCATTGGTCACTGATCACAACAGTGCAGATGGTTTATTGGTAATTGAGGCTGGTTCTGAAACTAAGGCGTTTTAACAGGTTGGTAACTTGTGCACATTGTTATTCGTGTTTTTGTTTTTTTTCTACTTGGCACATATTCTTGGGAGTTCGCTGGAAAATTAAGTCAGTGAGCATAAACCCATACAGATTACAGTCCAGTAGAAAATAATGCCTTGAAAGCGTAAGGGTTGGCACCTCTAAGTTAATGAATAATGGGGTGTTTTTGTTTGTTTGTGTGTTTGTTTTCTGATATTCATTTTGCTAATGAGAGAGCATCTGTTGTTTTATATATACATGTGTGTGTGTGTGGATCCATAGCTTTACAGATGATTTTTGTTTGTTTTATAACAACTTGTAACTAACTCTTCCTTCTGTCTTTATTCTTCTGTCGCCAGTCGCTGCTCGAAAGGAGGTCATCCGCAACAAGATCAGAGCCATAGGGAAGATGGCGCGCGTCTTCACCGTGCTGCGGTATTGTTGGGGGCGCTGTCATCCTGCCTTTTTTCTCTTGTTTCTCTTCTGTCCCAACATCACCATGCTTTTCGTGCACACTCTGATAAGGGTGCTTTCATACCAGTCTACCTTGTTTCTCTTCTGTCCCAACATCACCATGCTTTTCGTGCACACTCTGATAAGGGTGCTTTCATACCAGTCTACCTTGTTTCTCTTCTGTCCCAACATCACCATGCTTTTCGTGCACACTCTGATAAGGGTGCTTTCATACCAGTCTACCTTGTTTCTCTTCTGTCCCAACATCACCATGCTTTTCGTGCACACTCTGATAAGGGTGCTTTCATACCAGTCTGCCTTGTTTCTCTTCTGTCCCAACATCACCATGCTTTTCGTGCACACTCTGATAAGGGTGCTTTCATACCAGTCTGCCTTGTTTCCTCTGCTTGTTTTTTTTTTTGACACTACCAGATACATGTTGAATTAACCTTTAGACTGACTCTGGTTCCTAGTGCTGTCAGTATAGGTGATCTAGTGTTAAGTCAGCTGACAGGATCAGTCTGCTTCCAAAGCAGTTTGATGTTCAATTGTTTTGCTAAATTTGTCTCAGGTTGACTGTTAATTTATCACTTGTTGATAAGTTGGAAAGGCCTAGTGGCAGGTTGAAATAAATACCCACGGGGCAGGAATAGTTCAGTTATATAGAGTGCTGTACTTGTGATCCTGGGGGGTTGCAGCTTCGCATCTACATTGGGTTGTTTCAGTACAGGAGGATATTTTCATCGGGTGTTGAATCCGTTCCTCCCAAGAATCGTTTAAAGTAGACCATTGACCAAGGTTTCATGTGTGAACATAGGTGTATCATCTTGCACACACATGAAATCTGGTCACCAACTTTGAGAAGAGATAGAGTTGGCATGGTAACATCTTGCCTGCAAATGAAATCCTATCATCAACTTTGAGACGAGATAGGGTTGGTATCGATGACATGTCAAACCTTCACATTAAATCCGATCATCAGGGTTTAGAAGAGATAGGGTTGGTATTGATGTCATGTATAAACAATACAAAACTCTGGCACACCAACACAGTTAGGGAAAAACTGAATGACTGATAGTTGGCTGAAACAGGAAATTACTGAATATAGCACCACAGTTGTATCTACCTAGGTTGGCAGCCCATTATGTAAACATGAGCGTGGACAGAAATATGCTTAGAGCTTTATCTCTGACCCAGGAGAAGTGCTGTGTTAATACTCTAATAATGATGATAACATGCAGAGCTGCAAACGTGATCTTCATGAAACCAAACAGCGCACGGTGTTTAAATATGCTGGAGGACAGGGAGGTTTTAGTGACAGAAGGCCTTTAGATTTTCCATTGATTTACGTAATCATGAGGCATAAACAGAAAAGATATGGCATTGCTTTCCTGCATCTTTAAGATGCTTTCTTTTTCCTTCTTCTTTTCTTTTCTTTTTTTTTTTTTTTTTTCATCAAGGAACGACTTGCCAAGAGCAATGTAAATAACTCTGACATATATGCTAAAAATACCTTGTTTCACAGTAATTTTCACCGAGAGATGATAAAGTGTTCTTGACTTGACTTGACTAGTTTCGACCAGTAGGCATCGTCCAGTACAAGAGTACTGTGAGGTCTTGAAGTGAAAATGCACCTGAATTCCAATCATATAATTAGGCGGGAAAAAATATTTTGTTTCTTTGTTGTCATCATTTTTTGTTTCCATTTAGTTTGTTTGGTTGTTTTTTCTCTCTTACCTTGTGAAAAGCTCTTTGTTATGGGGCCCCCCAAAAAATCATTTTAGCTTCTGTAGAAAGGGGGGGGGGGGGGGGGGGGCAGGGGGGTCCTGCCAGGGTAGGAACAGGGCACACTATCTTGTGTCTGTAGAAAGGGGGGGGGGGGGGGGGGGGGGCATGGGGTCTGACCAGTGGAGGAGCGGGCCACATCTTAGCTGTTGTAGAAAGGGGGGTGGGGGGGGGGGCAGGGGGTTGACCAGTGGTGGGAGCAGGGACACTATTAGCGTCTGTGGGGGGGGGGGGGGGGGGGTTGCCGTGTAGGGCAGGGCAACCATCTTTGTCTGTAAGGGGGGGGGGGGGGGGGGGGGGTTTGACATTGGTAGGAGCAGGGCACCCCTTAGCGTTGTGGGGGGGGGGGGGGGGGGGGGGGGGTCTGACCAGTGGTGGGAAAAGGGACCCCATCTTAGGTCTGTGGGGGGGGGGGGGGGGGGGGGGCAGTGGGGTTGACATGGTGGGGAACGGGGAAAATATCTTAGTGTCTGTAAAAAGGGGGGGTGGGGGGGGGGGGAGGGGGTCGACCAGTGGTAAAAACGGGGGCCCCCACTTAGCTGTCTTGGGGGGGGGGGGGGGGGGGGGGTCTGACCAGGGTGGGAAACGGGGACACTTCTTAGTGCTGAAAGGGGGGGGGGGGGGTCTGACCTTTGGTGGAACGGGCACACTCCCCCTACTTCTGTGGGGGGGGGGGGGGGGGAGGGGGGGGGGGTCTGCCCAGGGGGAAACGGGGCACACTCATTTTAGTTTTGTAGGGGGGGGGGGGGGGGGGGTTCTGACCAGGGTAGGGAACGGGGCCCCTCACCCTGTGTCTGTTAACGGGGAAAAAGGAGGGGGGGGGGGGGGGGTGGCAGTGGGGTCTGACCAGGGGGTGGGAGCAGGGCACACTCACTTTTGTTGTAAAAAGGGGGGGTTGGGGGGGGGGGGGGGGGGGGGGGGGTCAAACCGTGGAGGGCGGGCCACCACTAGGTCTGTAAAAAGGGGGGGGGGGGGGGGGGGGGGGGGGGGGGGGGCTGACTGGTGGGGAGCGGGCCCTCCTTAGCTTCGTAAAAGGGGGGTGGGGGGGGGGGGGGGGGCAGTGGGGCGCCATGGAGGGCAGGGCACACCCATTTAGTTCGAAAAAGGGGGGGTGGGGGGGGGGGGGGGGGGGGGGGGGGGCTGCAAACGGTTTGACTTGCATTACCACCGGTTTAGTGACAAAGGTGGGTAACCCAGACAAGAATGGGGAAAAAAAAAAATCCAAAAAGGGTAGTATTTTTCACTGTGGATTGGACTCCGGGTTGTCATGTGAATAAAGTTTTTTTTTTTCTTCTTTTAAGTTTGTAAAAAAAAAGAAGGGGGTTGAAGGCTCCAGCTGTGAGGAAAGGGGAGGGGGGGGGGGGGGGGGGGGCAGGAAGGAGGCCATCATTTTGCTCAAAAATACCAAATATTTTACATTTTATGATAGACAGCATAGCGTTGTGTCACCCAGGGGTTTGGAAAAAACCTCTCAGTAAGGAGGACTGTAAACGACTCTTGAAAAAATTTTACCCCCCCCCCCCCCCCCCCCCCCCCCCCCCCCCCCCCCCTTGATGTTTTGGTTTTGTTGTTGAAAATTCCGCGATGAAAAAAATTGTTGTTGTTTTTTTTTTCTCGCAGCTTGGTGGGTTTCTCGAAACCAAGATCGTGGCTTTGAGGAACCCAAATCTGGAAAAGATGAACGAGGGGAGCCCTCGGAAAGAGCACCGAACAAACCCAAAAAGGCACCAAAAGCCCCAACTGTTACACTCTTGGGGTTAGCCCCTTTTCCCCCAAAATGAATTGCTTCTTGTATTGTGCGTACCCCCCCCCCCCCACAAACAACACACACACACACCCAACCACACACACACACACCACAACACACACACACCAAAAATTGCTACACGGGCCCCACGGCCCCGGCCCCCCATGTCAGGCAGTGGCTGCGTTGTGCGGGGAAGCAGGCTTCTGAAAGCCATGGACAGTAAAGAGGTCCACGCGGGCAATCCCCCTACCCCTGCCCCCTGACAAAAAAAGATGGGACTTGTTTCCCCCTGTTAAACACCATCATGGTGCGTCTTTTTACCCCCAGCATTTGGCTGTCGTCTGTCTGTCTTTTTTTTCCATTTTCTTTTGAGATCATTGGTTAAAAATTTTCCCCCTTTTATTGGGTTTTGGGCATGAGAGGATGGCTCTGAGTGTTTTTGGTAGTGTGTGGAGTGGCGGGCCCCGAGTGACACGTCCGTTGAAAGTTTTGGGGTTGACCCTGATCTTCCATGGAGTGGCGGCAAACCCGCTGAGGGGACTGCTGTTATCATCTAATGAAAAAAAGGGTAGGTGTAGAGGTGAGGTGGAGGATTTTGAACTGTTTTGTTGTAGCCCTAAGGTAAAAGGGGAGGGGGTCTGCATTCTCCACTTCTTGATGACTTCACTCCATTGCGAAACACGCTTGGGTTCTCCCCACCATGAAATTTTTTTCCAACCCATACGTCAAATAGAAACCCTGATGCGATTTTCCCTCGTTTTTCACATCTTTTAAAAACCCTAATTCCTTTAAATATTATTACAAAGTTTGGGGACAAACTTTGAGTATGAAAAATTTTAGGGGGTAAACCCAGCTGTTGTTCAGTGACGAAACCTTTTATCTCGTACAGAGGAAATGATTAGGGCTATGAATCCTGCTGGTTTGGGACTTGAGTCATTTGTTTGATATCGTCTTATCTGCATACTGTGTCTGACACACAAGATTGTCACTCCCCTGTCAGCAGTCATTTGTCTGTCTGTGTGTATTAGTTGTCTTTCCAATATGTAGGAATTATAACAGTGCTCAGCCTCCTTGTAGAGAACAGTTTTTTCCTATTTTGATCTGTAAATGTCAATGGCTTGTTCAGCAAAGTTCACTGATCAGTGAACACATTGGGTAGATGATGCGGGTACCATCAGAGCCAGTCTGGAACAATGACAAAAATCTGTTTACCTGTAATATATCACAGTTTGGGCTTTTTTTTCCAGTTGAAACCTTTCAGATTTTGCTGATCTAGAACAATATTGATCTGTTTGATTTGGTGGTAAAACTGCACCAGTCACTCAGGTTTGCTGAGCAAAATCAGTATATGAGACGGAACAAATTGCTCCTCACTCGGTCTTTAAGAATTTATTTGCCCTGTCATCACATTTTTTTTCCTCAGCTTGCATTATGTAATCAACATACAGATATCCAGCAACATGCTGTAATTTTCATTATTGAAATTAATTCATTTTATAGCGTTTTAATGAGGAAGCCTGCTGTTTCAGGTAGTGTCCTTTTCATACTTTCTGCTAGGTGCTCATGATACCTTTCCTCCTTGGCTTGCTCCTTCTGCCCCACGTAGTTTTGCCGACTTTTTCAACTGGCACAAGGACAACGATCACTTTGGATCCAGTGACAGCACAGAAGGGATGAAACAAAGCGTGCAGTGTTGGAAGGAATGAAGGCTGCACAGCGTCCTGATCTGTTGTGCACTGAGAAGTATTCTACTTGGGGGGGGGCAGGCAGCATTGAGGCAAGGGTCTCTGTTGACGGCTAAAGACAGGGGGCACTTGGGCCACGTTTATCGGGTCATTTCAGAGCTGAAAATAGTGCAGATATCGGTTTCACTTTCAGTCAGGCGTGGCTTCAGGAGGGCAGATTTATTCTCCTCATTCGTTGGATGGAATGAGGAAGAAAAAAGAAAGAGGTCATTTTTATGGTTTAACTTTTTTTCATGTGTTTGTTCTAGTTGTTGTTTTTTTTCTACTGTCAATGTGGACTGTGTTCGAAAGAACGTGTACCATGCTGTTTTTATACTTGTGCATATCTTCTGAAGTGTGGATGAATTAGGTTGTTTAAATAGACACACTTTGTTGTTGGTTTATTATCTCACCATATGCTGTCGTGCTGCTTTTTAAGATCACCTTGGTGTGACATGAAGGGAAACAAATATTTACAGTCTCTCGTTATTCTTGGCTTATTCACTATAATCAGATACAGGTAAACAAAATGCTTATGTAGATTGCTTATGCAAATCAGCTTGCAGTTTGTCGATGATATTATGTGTCATCCCCTCTGTATCTGTTGTCTTGAAGACTAAACACACGCATGCACACACACATGCACAGAAGTGAAGATATGCATCTTTGTAAACGTTGCAATTTTTTTTTCCAACATTTTTAGTTGCATTTGCTAAGTAGTTATATTGGTTTGGTTTGGGTTTTTTTTATTTTAATTTGCATGGTCCAAGTATGTGTTTTTGTTGATTTTTGTAGTGCCATGATATATTTCCTATCTCAAATTCTGACAATTCCTAAGTTACAGCGTCGTTGTTGACTTTTCAGAGGAGTATGGTCTGTTTTGATTTTACCTTTCAACAAACACGATCTTTCCATCGCTGGAGAGCAGTATTGTTTAGTTTGCCTTTTGACAAGTGTCTTTCCATGTTTTACAGGCAAAATCTCTTGAGAACAAACAGGGACAGTCAAGGAAGTTGAGAATGCTGATTACATGGTTCAGCTGAAACCATCACCACCTTTTGGCAAAAAATGGCTGTGGGGTTTTGAGATAAGAAGACTTGCTTATTTCTTTGGTTTCTCTGAAATCATTCTGATATCGTTTCCAAAGAGACTGGAGGCTGTTCTTGAATTGACTTGTACAGAGCAGTAATAGGACTTTAGGTATTCCTGTTGATTCAAAAATAACTTCAGACTGGCTAGCACATTTTCTCTCTCACTCTCTTTTTTTTTTTTTTTTTGTGTCCAAAGAAGTGATAATTGTGTGGACTAGACCTGAAGCAGAAGGTTAATAGTCAGCAGTTCCTACCCAGCCCCCCCCCCCCCCCCCCCCCTTCCTTCCAAAGGACATGATATATGTAATTATTTTCCTCTGCTTATGACAAAGCAACCAAAATTCACGTTTTAAAATCAGTTTCTTGACTGAATTGGCGCAAATTTTGTAAATGAAATCTTCCATGTCTGGGTTCAAGCATTGCTGGGCGTAAGTGTAGAAAAGAAGTAGAAAGTCCAAGTTTTCAACATTTCTGAATAGTTGAAGGCTGAACTTGTGGATATAGTTGTTGCTGTTGGTCATTCGTTACAAAGTGAAGAGTGCCGTGGTGGATGTTCTGTGTCCTTTGTTTGTTTGTGTTGGTCAATCCTGCCCCTTCTGCTGACCCACCACAGTCTGTCCCCAGCTACATTCCTCCGTTTTGTTCCATGGCTGTATATGTGTGCAGGACTAGGGCCAAAACGTTTTCTTCTCTCTTTTTTTGGATTGCACATTTGTTGTTGCCGTTTTCCATTTACACCACCGTTTGCCATGTTGTTGTATTCTCAGTCTCTGATGAATGCACACAAAAAACGTTTTGATTGAGGTGATGGCTTGTGATTTCTGTTGATGTAGTGAGTGTCTGTGGTGGTCCCTAGCCCCTCTGTGGTGTTCTGTGCTGATGTATTGGAAGAATAGGGCCTGCAGGCTACACTGCCGTTGTGTTCGCTGACTAGAGCAGCTGTGATTCATCTGTGTATGCATGTATTCCTTATTACAGCATTGATTTTTTTCCATGGACAGCTTTGGTGATTCGTTCCCGCTTCCCTCCCTCGCCCCATCCAATAGAAAAAAGACCATCACTATTCTTTTTTTAATTAAAATGTCAACAATGTTTTGCTGTACACGCTGCCAGCTGCCGTGGTTTGTGTGGCTGGCAGTGACTGCTTGCTGCCCACAGAGGTTGCAGACACAGAGCGAAGATGTGCAGAAGGAGAGGGAAAAACAATGCGTTCTCTCTGTGACAGATCAAGCGTTGGTTCTCTGGCTCCCTGAGCAAAGGGCCAAGATGATTACCAGCATTATTTTCCAGCAGTGATTATGCCGGCTTGATGTGTACATGCCTTGGTTCAAGTGCCAGGCTGGTCAGAGGAAGTAGTCACAGAGTCAGGGAAAGGTAGAGTGGAACTGAACTATAAATACCACACTGGCGGAGAGCTTTTTTTTTTAATGTTGTATGTACTCATTTCAGTTGATGTGATATCGAGAAATGCCAGATGGATGCCTCAGTTTCCTTTTAAACGGCCCATGTAAACGCAGTAGATCTACGCATTTCTTAGTATGCTTCATGACCTTCACTCCTGTCTACATCCGCTGCCTTTCTTCATGTTCCCCAAATGTCTGAAAATGTTATCCCTGTTTGTTTCTGACTACCAGCTGGCATGGCATCATCCTACTTCCCTGTACTTCCAGAATGAAGAGAATACTTAGTAGACGATTTCTTTTGTTGGAGTGTTTCAGAGCATTGGGTACTATTTTAGTCATTACTGCCCTTGATTCCTTTTGTGTTTTTACAGCAAAGACTTGGTGAAACTTAAGGGTGACTAAACAGCTATTCATTTTTTCTTCTTGGCCTTTGACCAATTGTGTTTTTTTTTCAGTGAAGAAGTACATCTATTGACAAAAGTCAAAGGAGAAAAAAAAATGTTGACCTTGGTTCATATGCTTAAGGAAATGACTTTGGCATTTATGTATCGTTTGGGTGAACAGTTTGACTGACTGATGAAGTTCGTCACTAATATCTCGCTCATTGTTTGGACTGTCCCAAGTGTGATGAAGTTCGTCACAGATATCTCTCTCATTGTTTGGACTGTCCCAAGTGTGATGAAGTTCGTCACACATATCTCTCTCATCGTTTGGACTGTCCCAAGTGATCTAGATTATTAATGGTGACAGCAGCTGGAGCAGTCTGGTCAACCAGCATAGATGGTGATTTCTAACATTCATAGATGGATGTGGTTTGCTTTGAGAAGTTGCAGAGATAACAATTTTGATGTGAAACCAATCAATGTAATTGCCTTCAGTAAAACTGAACTCTAACCTGGCTCAGGTACTCCGAACCCCAGAGCATCAGGAATGATTAAGGTCATGACCGTAACAGAAACTGTCTGCTATGTATAGGACAGTTTCTCAGAGAGGATCCTGGTTTGTTTGTGTATTGATTTTAACTGCCCTGTCTGCAGTGTCCCATCTTATGCTCTCATGCCATTGTCGTCCAGCTCCCCCATACACCCAGGGCTAGGTTAGTTCCATTACAGTCACAGCACTGGCAGTCTACACAGCTTTTTAAGAGAGATTCTGTCTGCCAAGACTGTGATTTCTCAGCATGGGATGTAGATTAAACCCATATTGTTGGAGGTGATATCCTGTTTGGAGGTGATATCCTGTTAACAAAAGTCACGGCTCTGCACAAAACCAGTGTTAAATTGCGCAGTCTGTCTACCTTTTAGAAGCTGTGATAGGCAGTGGGGATCTGTGTATAGGGTATTTTGAAGTTTTTACACACACACACACACACACAAAGAAGAAATTTTTTTTCCCAAAACCTCCATTTTTTTTTTTTGCTTCAAAACATTCACTGAATTGATTTACAAATGAAAAAAAAAAGGTTTTACAGATTACTGGTAATGTGTGGGAGATGATTGCAAAAACTGTTTCTCAATATGGCTGTCTACTCAGTAACCCCCTTCAGCTGGCCATTACTTTCTTTTTTTTTCTTTTTTTTTTGTCTTAGCTCTTTCATTCTTTTATCAGATAAATCAGGAAAGTCTGCTGATTTTAAGTATATGTATATTTTCAAAATCCGATGAAGGCTGGTCTTGTGGCTGAAGGTCACATACAGTCTCCCTCTTCTCCCTCCCTCCTTGACAGTCGGGCACAGCCAGTGAAGCTGGACAAGAGAAGTGTGGTACTGGGCTGCAGTGTGTGTGCCAGGTTCCTATAGCGGGTTCCACCATCATGTGGCTGGCGGTTTGCAACTGACAGCAAGTTTTTCACAGGGGTATATTGCTGAATTTGAGATCTGTGAATTGACTCTGTATGTGTGGATGTGTGTGTGTGCAGGAATATATTGGACATAAGAAGAAAATGCTTGAAATATGTATATAGCTACTTTCATTTTGTATTTATTTCAGTATTATTACTTTTTAGTACACAGATATGTAACCGATAAAATGAATAGGGTCTATGGATAGATATAGACAGAGAGGTAGATGAAATATTCTATAGTTGATATGTTTGCAATACTATTTTTATAACTTTTCATCTGTTATTCACGCACAATTCAAAGCTGTATCATGTCTGCATATGAACACTCTTGCATCTTGGCTGATTTCTTCAAAACTTCATTTGGGTTCCACAGAAAACAAAAGGCATAACTATGTATGCGTGTGCAGCTAGGGGTGGGGTAAAATTTGAGTATGTGTCATGTTTTAAAACCAACAGTTCATATTTGCATACCTCTCTGAATTGGAATGAACTCTGCAGCTGGGCCACGTTGTAGGGAATTGTTCAAGTATCACATGTGTCATGCTGATAGCAACGTGATCACATGGAAACTGTTGACAAGAGCAGATGCTTAAAAAAATTTTAAAAAGAATTGGGATTTAAAAATCATCCAACAGTCAGCATTTTTGTTGTTGTAATTTTAAAAAAAGAAAGAAAGAACAGTATATTGCTTGTTTTGAGAATTAACATATGCTTTGGCCATCTTTTGGTTAGATTTTCCTGCACACATTTTACGATGCCAAACTCCTTGTAAACTGTTTCACAGGCAGAGGGTTGTAGGACATCATGAAGATATTTCCAGAAACCACATTCTCAAGGCCGTGGTCATGGGTACTGAACAAGATTTAGTATGCAAGTGGACCTGTTATTGTGATCTGTTGTGCTTGTGTCCTACCCAGTCTGCCTGAAGATTTGTTTCAGGCATGTGTCTGTGATGTGAAGCATGGTATATGCATAGCACTAGTATTTGTGATTCCACCGTGGCTTAATATGTTCCCCTCCTCACTAATGGCCTTCTCCAAAGAATATTGTAGGCCTACTAAGCACTCCTCTGGTCATGCAAGAGAGTCATGCATACAGTTTCTGTGGTTTGATGAATTTGGTGAGGAGATGGACTTCACTCAGGAATTCTGGCTAAATTTCACAGGTGCTTTCAGAACTGTGACAGAAAGCTGGGAATTTGTGAAGCTTTTCAAAATAAGAGATATGAAAAACAAGACTAGGGTTTTTTGTTTTTTTCATATTGTTTTGTTTCATTTTTAAAGAAAAGGCCTCCATTAAGAATTATTACGCAACAATGACCAGCAGAGAAGGGTTAATGAACGAGACATGATGAGTATTGATGTCAGAAAGTAATGAACGAAAGGTAAGTTTTGTTCTCATAATGAAACCATTTCATGCCACTAACCTCGGACAAATGCCGCTCATAGCACCAGTTTGACAAGCACAAATGCAGATACAAAGCACACAGAATGAGAAGACAAGGTCGTGTGACCGTAATGGAGGGGGTTTTCCTTGAACCTCCAATATGCCCCATGCACATGACAAGATTCTACAGTTATTTCCCCTGCCATGGATTCGCACACAAACACAGAGCTATGTTTTGAACACAGCTGTACCTGTCCCCCTTATCCAACCATCACCAGACTGAGCTGAACTGGAAAGAGACATGGAATTTTGGTTTCCATGGTGGTTCTCAGGCAGTTGGAGGAAAGTAGATCAGTACACACAAAGTGAACTTGAGATGGATTGTCAAGGGGTATATAGATGTTTGGGATGGGTTTCCGTCACCTTTCTCTTACATTGAAACTACCCCCTACCCCCAGTTTTTAATTGACAGGTTTGACAATGCGTGTATTGTGATTTTGTGCTGCACTTCTAAGAATTATTTTTAATATGTGAATCCCCAAGTGTTATGTGAACATGGTGTGTTCGAACTACTATGGAATTTATCATTCGCCTACCACTCTCCCCAGTCTGCATCCCCATCAATTCCTTTTTCTTCCATTAATTTTCAAGACATTTATGTATGGAACCCCTTGCAATGAAGTGCGCAATTCTTTGGTATCTGTGTATTTATATGAAAGTTATATGGTCGTTGCATTCACAAAAAATTATTTTGGTCAATTGCACACATGTGGTAGTGTTGTTGTTTTGAGTGGAAAGGTCGACACTTAAAATTGAAGCAAAATGCCACTGCCACAACTCCATTCCACCATGGAATGAACTTCAAATCAATGGACTTCACACAACCCTGCTTCAGAACTTTGTCATCATCATCGCATTTGCTCCAACTATGGATGTGTGTGACATGTATACTTGCTGCAGAAATGGCTCCCTGTCATATGGAAATACTTTTATATTACAGTGCCACAGTGGGTTTTTTTGTTTGTTTCAATTTGTTGTTTTCCCAGAGATGCAATTTTTACCCGTGTATGTGATTGTGTTCTTGTTTGCGATGATTTCCTCTCACACTGCCCCTTGTTTTGGAATGTTGTTCTTTTTTTTTCTCTTGACTTACCGGGAATGTGTCATGTGTAAACTTTCCTTGCTAACCAGGCATGTTATGAATTGTGTGTGTTTAAGATGCTTGCCCTGGTCTGAAGGTGTATGATTTTAAAAAAAGAAAAAAAAATGTTTTTACCTATTTATCTCTCATATCAAATGACCTGTGACTTGACCCCCTCCCTCCCGATGTACACCTCAGTGAACTGGCCCTAAGCTGTTGTGTTTCTGCTGTGTGTGTAACGAGTGGAGTGTGGCCTGGCTTTGGCAGCGTAGCAGAGCAGAAGAGTAGACCACTCCAGTCTTACCACTGACGACACACACTGTCTGGGTGGGGACTGGATAAAGAGCAGCTGATTGTCAGCTTGCCAAGTAAACCGACTTTGCCAGGGCCGACAGATGGCAAACATTCCCCTCCCCCAACACCCCCCCCCCCCCCCCCCCCCCCCACCCAACACGCATGTGGCTGTGATCGTCATGTTATCCTTGTGGGTCATCCAGGTTCTCTGAGGTGGTCAGCCAGGAGCAGACAGGACTGCTGTGGTGGTCCTGTTCACCAAGATGGTGGCTGACGGACAGGTGGGCTCTGGCTGCAGGCCAGTGCTGCCTGATCTGGAGCTGCCACAGCGCCGGCACCTGAACCTTGTCTGGTTAACATGTGCAGGCCTGTTTTCCAGTGTGAAGATGTGTGCCCGCTTACCTGGGGCTGGAAAGAATGTGCCCGCCAATCCCTTTTCCATTCCCTCCCTCTGTCTCCCTACAGTAGGCACCTTCCCATACAGCAGCTGTTCGTTGGGTAGGTTGCTGTTTCCACCTGCCAATGTGATCAAAGAGGGAACTTGACTGGAGCACTTGCTTTTGTATCTTCAGATTTCTGTAGTTCATGCACCACTGGTACATTGGCCTTGTATAGAGTTCTTTTTTTTTTTTTCTTCTTAAACTATCAACTTACATGTCTACAGCAAATTACCTTTTCCATTTACAGAGTCATTTGTCATACGTTGTAAAATCATGCATGTATCCAATCCGTAAACTTTTCGTGTTGAAATTAAATCACTTGTTTCTTTATATTTGTGTTTTGCTTCGCATTTGATCAGTGAATGTTTGTTTTGTCACAAGATGTGCAGCCAATAAAGGTTGTGCTTTCCATGTCTGTCTGTCACTCTCACTCGTTTTTTTTTCTTTTAGTTGCAACCTCAAAACCATTCGATTCCAGTTACATTAACTTGCCTTTATAATGCACATACATGCGGAAGAAAATTATCCAGTCTTTTGCTTTTTAAACATACGGACATTGAAGCAAAACGGATTGCTGCTGCACAGTGGTGGAGATTTTTGCCCCCTTCATTCACCCAACTTTACTGCATGCTCCAACCCACGTTGAGTACAGCTAGCTAAAAGATAGGCATAAACAAAATTGGCCAGAGTTTATCCTTCAATGTTGGGAGAGTTGACTCCTTTTGAAGAACATGACACCAACATATGCTGAGATTACCTTGTCTTTCCAAGCCTTGTGTTGAGGGATAGTTGTGCTTGCTCAGAGTTCCCCGGCTTTCATCAAGTCTGGCTCTTTGCCCTGTGCTAACCAGCCTGCCTAAGTCCCTGCCTGTCCATTGCTGGTCTGCCTGCCAGCAGCAGTACACTGTTAAGGAGAGCTGCCTGGATGCAGCTCACTGTGCTTAACGAATCAACTGTGTCTGATGAGCCTAAGTAACAGTTTTCATAAATCTTTTTACATGTCGATTTGAGATGCCTCATCTAAACCATCAATAGGTTTTAAAATACAGTTTATGATTTTAAACTGTCTTTCTATTCCATAGACTTCAAAAATGAAATTGAAAATGCACACACACACACAAGGTACACACCTACAATCAAGACGAACTGGCCTGGCGTAACACAAAGTATCACATGACCAAACATCATCTTCTTAGCCTCAATGAAAGAGAGAAGTTATGTTGCCAAGGGAAGCTCACTCCACTTTGAAAGATTCAACACCAACAGCAAAGTGGTATGCTTCACTGCCTCCTCACCCAATTCACAAAACCTACGAGAAGTAGATTGTCCTTATTGATGATACAGGCTGTGCTCTGTTCTGACGACTTCGGCGGAACCTTCCCCAGCCTCACCAGTTGACTGTCCCATCAGTGGCAACATTGAACTTGTCAGCAGGCAGCAGTCGGACGACGACTTCTTGCTCAGTTGGGAGTACTGGCTGACAGTTTTGCAGTTCAATTGAGACACCCATTTTCATAGAGACCATTTTGTGCGATTTGTAATGGAGTCATTCTTTGCTTGTGATAGCTGTTAGCAGGAATCATGGCAAACAACAAAAGTAAAATGTAACTGATCGTGGCAAACAATACAAGTAAAATGTGACTTGATTTTGTAGACTATGGTTCTAGGCATCCATAAGAGCTGAGAGTATTCATAAGAGCTGAGAAAGTTGAACAAGCCTGAAAATTGACAGGGAGTCTTGCAATTGGAGAGGCCCTATGATGGGGTCAGGGGACATTTCAAGTGTTAAAACACTTTACCAGAAGCGATTGATTTTCTACTTAATATAACAAATGTGACTTAACAAAATCTACAAGAAAATAAAATGACATATGAAGCATTGACACTGTTCATATCCTTAACCAAGTGAAATAACATGAACCTTATCGGTTTGTCTCTGAAAGCCTGTGCTCTGGCGTGAGTTCGGCCTAAGACCATCCAGAGAGCATTGGCAAGTCTTCAGGTTGCCAATGCAGTACAGCCCCGATGACAGTGGAACACTTCCTGTAGGACTGTCCCACACATGAAAAGCTGAGGGCAGAGACCTGGTCTGCCAACAAACCGATGCGGGGAAAGCTTATGGATTACTGGAGGGCCTCTGCATTACAGCAGCCTTCGTCAGTGCTCTAGGAGGGAACGAAGAAGATCCAGAGGGCACGTTTGAAAACCTTGCCATGCCACCATATTCATGCTTCAGTCATGTCATGCCATCCGTGCAAGGTTTCTCTTTGGAGTATCAGGATCATACCTTTGTACAAATTAACTGCTTAATGCATTTATCTCATCAGCCATGGCTGATCGGGTCCTTGTACAAAAATTGCAAAATGATTTGCTTTTCCCAGTTAGTTTATACTTTCAATGTCTCGGGACAATCCTGTAACTTTTGGGACTTTCTGGATTTGCAACCACCCAACTTGTCGGTATGCACCTGCCATCACATCTTCATGCAATTCTGGTCGCCTGCGTTCTCTTTGTCAGCATCTTTTGTTTCCAAACATTTTCCACCAAATCAGTTTGGCATTGCTGGTGGAAGTGTCAATAAACCAGGACTGGTGTAAAATGATACTGGATCACTGATTTGACTGGCTGCTGAAGCCCGATGATCGGAGTAAATTTTCCCTGCAAATTTGTGCCAATGGCCTTGGAGACCTGCACAAAACCAGAGTTCCTAATAATACTACTAGAAAAGTGTCTTCTCTGGTCTACATTGGTGTTGTGTATGAATTTATGAAGAATGGAGCTGCATGGTGTACTGTATACATATCTTGTTCGCCAACCCTTCCGTTCCACACTTACAAGCTCTTAACACTGTCCAGCTAAGTAGTTATATCATCCTAAGTTGTACACATGTTTCAACATGTTGCATGGAGACAGCTTACACATGCAAATTTTCTTGTTCACAAACAACAGTCAGCGGGATGCATGACTGCATGTTATCGCAAGTGTTCATACAAACCTTCCCAGATGTTGCGAGGGCTTTCAGAAAGAATGGCTGTGATTCAGTAGTTTCTTGCCCGGACAATGATGAACATCAATTTTAACTGACTCTGTTCAACTGCAGTGCTCTGATTCTATTTCATTCCAGTAGAATATTTGGCAAAGCTCTTGCAATTTTTTTGGCAGTTAAGTAAATTCTGAAACAGTGACTGGGTCCACCGAGCAAGGGGGAAGAAGAAAGAGAATATTCTAGAGCCGAGTTACAAAAAGGTAACACTGGCCAAAGATGATGGATTTCTCAGACTGGAACTGGACTAGTGGGAAGACAGATCGAAAACTAGAAGTTATAAATTTTTTATTTTTCTGGTCATAATGAATCTGATAAAAGGAGTGTTACTAAATCAAGGTTCAATACACCAAAAATTGGTAGTACAAGTTTTGTTGGTGAATATTAGGCATGTAATAACGAGGACATTACAGCAAATTCGTGAGGGTAAATTGGCACATATGAAAATCTCACCATTTAGTTGCCTTCCTCTGCAGGGATGACGTCGACACATCCATTGTGTTCACAATGTTCATTTATCTTTTTGTCCATCATTCTTCAAACCAGCTCAAATGACTCACAGTCTCTTCTCCTGTATCCTGTGGCGGGTCAGTCGGGCACCTCGGCATAGAAACTGTTCACCAGGTTCCACCAACTCCGTCAGTATGTGCCAGAGGCACGACTTCTGCTAATGATTTCCCAGTCAATTCTGAAGCATTGTCAGTTCATTGTTCTTTCTTTTTCTTCTTCGTCTCCCTCCCTTGGCATTTCCAGGATTGGTGTACCCGGGGGATCTTTCAACCCCAAATCAGCAGATCTCATGGTCCCGTGTGCCGTTTGGTTTGGCACACATGGTCAATAGTGGCGTCAGTATATCTGGTGTTCAATTATCTTCAGTGCTTTGCAGTCACAGCACATCTTCATGGCTTGGATTCTTCTATCCAGATCCTCTGTGTGGGTTCGCGTCAAGCAGGCAGCAGGAAGATGCAACAGACCCGCTACATTCCGCAATGGACTGTCAAGAATGGAATTGGATTTAAATGCAAGCAACTTTGTTCTGTTGTTTTTCTTTTTGTTTCACTGATCACACAAGTCCACTGCGTATTTCTAAAGGGGGACAAAATGTACAAGGGGACTTTGGTTTGGTGTGTGTGTGTGTGTGTGGTCTGGGTAGGGAGAGGGGGACAACTCCATGTAGCGAGTTTCTTTCCCATATGCACCTTCAATTTCAACAAATTGTTTTAAGGACTGAAATGTTATTCCAACATTATTCCAACTAAGAAAGGAATTAAGATTTGCATCATATCACTGAGAGGAACAAAAAGGCTGCAAGTTCAACATTGTTCTCTGCACAAATGAAGACTTTCTATGCGGTCAAACTTTTCCTAGTTAAGCTTTCCAAGAACTTTGCCTGATGCAGCTATTCACCTAGGTATACCTATTTCATGCTCTTGCAGTTAACCCTTCTCAACCCTTCAGCGTTTACAGTCTGGACAGCCTCTCCTGCCTTGTCAGTTTGGTATCAACTGCACAAGTGGAAGGGCTACTTCATCCAAACTTAGTATCTCAAAAGATATTTTACAGAGTTTCATATGGAAATAAAAAATTTTTAAAAAGGTTTTCATTACGAAAGTTATTATGTGTCATGATGTACTTTTGGACATTAAAAACATTATTTTACTCTGCATAACTCCATTTTCAAATGTAAGCATAGACAACGCACACACACACACACATTTATCACGCGTATTACTCTACAAAATTTGCCCTGCTTATGAGGAAGCAAGACCTGTGCGTGTTACCTCCCTTCCCTAGAAGCTGAATGCATTTTGTGAACTGACAAACCAATCTGAAAAAACAGGCAACTTGGCCCAAATGCCGCTCAGGCAAAGACTGGGAATAATGTTCAATGGCACCCAAAAAACTGTTCAGGCCGAGGGTTAAATGAGTTGATGGTTCTGCAGAATAAACTCTGAAAAAACACTTCGCTGTTCCCTAGATACCCAGCAGACAAGACAGAATCAAAAACTACACCATGCTGAGGTGCAGTCATTGTGTAAGGCATGATACTGACACAAATTCAACAGGTTGTGAAGTCTAGCAACTGCTTCACAACTGTTTCAATTTCCCCCCCACAACATGACATATATCCACCTCACATCAGACAAAAAAAAAGAAACACCATTTAACAAAGACCATTTATTTTCTAACTGGGTAAATATGAAATATTACAATGTCTTTTTAACATTTTAAAAATATTAATGCACACAATAAAATGTGGAAAAAAAAGGCAAGGCTGTAAAATAAAACAAAATAGCAATGAGTTATAAAAATCAAGTAGCACAAGTGTGCTCCGGCCATCTATACACTTAAAAACAAAGTCTTTACATAACACTAGAAGAATAAACTGGGTTAATTTCCTTATATTCTTATCTGCTACATAAACAAAAACAAGAACTCACATCAAAATACAAACTGCTGATTTTCCTATATTCTGACAACATGCATACATTTTCCAAGTATACAACACTGAATAAAACTCACTACTTCCTTCCAATATTTAAAATACATTTATGATGTGCTACATCTGGGAAAACCATCCAATTCTGAATACATCTTTGGTGGTGTGGACTTTTCTTATTGATGTCAAGTGTCATTTTCTTTTGTCTTCCATTTTACAAAGGATAATAATCTCCACCTCTCATAATCTCATTTTCCCGACACAGAGAACATGCATATGAAGCCTTGGTCACAAGCAGAATGTGAATATGACAATAAAAAGCAAAAAGATCTTGTTCTGGACTGTTTGCTCACCAGTATGGTTTTTCCTCTACACTATACTAACAATCGAGTGGTTCTGAAAATTTCACCTCATGAAATCATTATTTTGTGTCATTTCCTACCTAATTTTTTTTCACCCACTTACACTTGGCCATAAAGTTTTAACAAAACTCTGCGTTTAAAAGAAGAAAAAAAAAAGAAAAATGACTGCAAAAGAACTGATGACCACATCCGTGTTCTCTATCACAACATACAAGATAACTCATTCTGCATCTCATTTTACAAAGCGGACAAACAAAAAAAGCATGAAATAATACATCTCATGGCTACTTTTGCAGTGCAAGTTGATCACTCCTAGGTAACTCACTGATCAAGAAGAAAACAATGTGCAGACAAATGAAAACCATTCCCAACCAACCAATCATGCAAATTCCAACCACTCCTATAAAAATGTAGACCAATAAAAAGGGTACTGCTCGTCCTCATTACAAAGTACTTCATCTGCACCCCACACCACTTTGGCTTCATCCCCACAATGATCCACGGCACAGGCCATGTCACCTCTGACCCCAACAATCACAAAGGCTAAGACACACACCTGAACACTTTTGTCACAGCAACAGAAGTCGGATGCGCACTCAACACATCACTTGTCCCCGATAATGTTCAACAACAAAACCTCACGGTGGGATGAACAAACACTAATTAACCTTTTCTGACTGCTATGCTGGCACTGGGTGACAGCGCATAAAGACATCCACTCAAACTGTCAGAACTTTCCTTCTAATGGCGGACATTTCATTACTCTTCTTAATGTTATCTATATATATGCCTAACTTTAGTCCTGAAGTTGATTTTAACAAATGAATTAAAACACAAAAGGAAACTTAGGCTTTTCTGTATGGAATGGGTGTAAGCACTTTTTTTTTTTAAAGAATCTCTTCCATAAGTCTGGATGTGTAAATATGCACAATATAGAAATACGGTTTTCTAGAAGTACGGGTGTGTGGCCCCTTCTCCTACCCCCAAATCATCAGAAATGGACGTCACCCTGCACCCTGTATTACAATGTAAGGAAACATGCACACCCAGATGGTAAAGAAAGCAAATGGTTTCACCTCATTCAGAAAAGTTAAGTCAGTTCAGTGCTGACAATACATATGCACATGTCCCTTCCACATAAAATTTAAAAACTACCAGAAGTCTCCAAATATATGAAATTACGTTTTAAAAACAAAAGGATATTAAAACCAATCAAAGACAAATTTCAAGGATACGAGGAGAGTGGCATCCTACCTAAAACTTGACAAACAGTTGATTTCTGCGGTGCACCTAGCTAAATCTGCACAGAAATATGCCTGAAAAGCGGAGTATGAAGTACATGAAAGCTGAACTCAGAACATTTACAAATTCACGTGACTGGAATGTGAAATGATTCACAGGACATTCCACTGAAATGCATCTCATAAATTCATCATTAGCAATGTGCATTACACCGCTGGTTTTCCATAAATGTTTTCACAGTTGACAACCGATTTCCTCTTAAGTCGGTGGTATCTGGAAAAATGCAGGCAAGGATTCCTCCCAGTAAACTACAGGTATGTGTTTCTATGTGTCACTGTGCAAGTGGCTGCATGTACAGAAGGGATGAGGAAAGGGTGGAGGTTATAGAAATGCGTTTCTGTGGCTGAATAAGAATATAAGACCAAAAGCTAACTCCACCCCCCCCCCAATTCAAGATTAATCACAGCGCATTGGTCCTGAATCAGGCTTTCAAAAGACCCAACCCAAGGTATTCTTTGATCTCCATGATATGAGCACAACAGGAAACAAAGAACAACAAAAAACAGAAACAAAAACCACCAAACAGAAAAAAATCATCCCACGTAATGTTGAAAATCTCAGCTTCCATTGTTCAGTAGCTAGACAGCTGGTCGATCATCAGGACTACCATTACTCTGCCTGTTTGACTTGTCTTTCAGATGTTATAGAAGGCTCTCCCCAGGTATCAGTCATTTCTATATGGCATACCTCAGGAAATCAAGGAACCTTCCTGCCTTGGCCAAATGCACAGAGGGCAAAAAAACTCATGCAGAACTTAATTAACTCTCATCAACAAATCTCACTTCTGAGCCATTACAGTCATTTCAAAGTAAGAAATGAAAAGCTAAAATGTATATTTTGCACACTTTTCTTCCAAGAGTAAAGTCCATACACACACATATTCTGAACAACGCATAAAGGACTCAACTTCTGTCTGGATCCTGCGTAAGGAGGGTACTCAGACTGTATTGAACAAAACAAGCAGTCAAGTGCTTCTCTTCAGAGTCGCCTGCTGTGACGCAGTTTGATCTAGTGTACCTCCCTTGTACAGGACTTGAAGCAAGTTACTACTTTTAAGTTGCTCAGTTCTTGGGTTTCTCTCCTCCTCCATCTCAGTGGACTTTGTTGACTCAGGGGGAAAAATGCACCAAAATACACTACCTGCCTGCACTTTAGCTGTCACCTTCACTCTTCAATTCAAACTGGCTAACAGACCCCAAAGATGGTGCTGATAGCTAGTGAGAATCACGGCATAAATATCTGCAATCAAATTTTTTCTACACTAAGGTTTATGCCTTACCTTTCAAATTATTACAGAAACTTTTCACATACATTCTTGACACATAATCTTTTTATCTTTCTCTCTTTTTTTTTTTTTTTTTTTTTCAAATTGTGGCTTTCAAATGACACAACCGAGTTTCACAGAGCAAGTGAAAGGAGGTTGATGACTGAAATTCTTCCATAAAATGACATGCTGAACACTTAAGGAAAACAAATGCTAGTCAACAATCTTTAAGTCCAGGTCTTCTTGACAAAATTTGGTCTGGAATGGGGTCGGCGGGGGGTAACAGGTAGAGGGGGTTGGGGTGAAGGGAGAGAAGAAATGTAAACAAAAAAAGAGCAACCACGAAATGAAGGTTTAAATGAGGTGGACAAACTGGAATTGCAACTGCCTGGTGGTGCAGGCAGGTAAAGGGCTATGATCCTCTGAATGGAGAAAGAACCAAAGATGAAAGAAAGGTAACAACTGCAAGAAAAATAAAGATCAACATGTGAACTGTGGAGGACCAAGACAAATAGTGATCATAGATATCAAAACCACTAAACAGTACGATTTTCGTCCAATAAGGTAAGAAGGCAGCATCTTGGAATTGGACTGTTAGTTCAGGACTCAGATGCAAATATATGATACACCTGAGGCAATTTTTGTACTATTTCCTACATTTGATTCCAGTTCAACAAAAACTCCTTAGTTCATCAGAGGCAGATTCATACGTACAAATTTATCAACAATAATATCATTACCAACCAATCAACTGAAAGGAAAAAACAGCCCCTACATTCAACATTCTTTTAAAGTTTCTTGAAAAAAGGAGGGGGGGGGGGGGGAGAAAAACTAAAACACCACTTAAAAACAGTAGAAATGTAACAATAGAAAACAATGAGAAAACCAGGGTCATTACAAGAGAAAAGAGAATCCAAGAGGAGGAGGAGAGTTTAAGGAGGAAAAGGCAGATACAGAACGACAGAGAGAGAGAGAGAGAGAGAGAGAGAGAGAGAGAGAAGAAAGCAATGAAAGAGAGAAGCAAGAACAGTGTCTAGTGAATCAAGAGCGGAACATATGGGCCACCAGCCCACAGATAGAGGCCAGCACAAAGGAGAGGGATAGATGGCCAGCGCTGTTGCAGTTATCCCCGTCACAGTGACAGTAGAAGACCTTGAACCGGTAGGTTCCTGTACGCTCGATGCATCTCTTGGGTCCCGACTCTATGGCGCATTGCCGGATGGTTCTCACATGGTAGTCGTCATCATAGTAGACTGAAATTACAGACAGCACAGATCATCAGTGAGTGTGTAATCAGACTATCAGTTACAGAAAATGTTGTTTTTAAGCCAAAAATCACAAAGCACTCAACAGTTCAACAGAGAACCCATTTCTTTTTCTTCCTTTCGTTTCCTGGGAGTAACTGGGGCACCAGACTGGAAAAAAACTATTCACCAAGTTCCTCCATGTCAGTCGATTATGTGCCAAGGTCTGGGTCTCTGCCAGTGTTTTTGTCTGCATTCTGCTTTGTTGTCAGTCCATTTCTTTTCTGTCTTCCTTTCCGTCTCCCTCCTTCAACAATTCCCTGGAAAACTGTGTTAACAAGACTAAAGTGTTGTTTAAGCAAGACCACTGGGTCTCCTTACATGGCCCTATCAAAGTTTGTTTCTCTTCTTGTCTTACTTCGAGTTCGTGTCAACAGATCATATGGACGTGCCACTTGATGGCTCAAGGTTCATGTTCATTGGTGATATGATCAGTGTGTATATGTTTATTATCTTGTGGTAACAGCACACCTCATTTCCATGGCCAGGAGTTTTCTATCCCCTTCTCATGTATATATAGGAAGATAAATACCTGTGCACGCATGACCCAAGTTTATGTTTCATGGAGAAACTATTATCCTTCAACACAGGTATTTTTAGCCTGGACAGTGCTGTAGATCCCAAACTGCTAATGAATGAACTGTTAAACAATTTCGAGCTTTTGTCTATGGACAGTTAGATCAGTACTGATGGTGTCTTTGTGGCTGGCCATCAATTAGGAGTTCTCTGGGTGGATTTCCATGCCCTATCTTGTGAATGTTTTATCCAGTCCTTTTTATCCATGCCTGGTGAGTTCCTGTTCACTGGCTGCCAGGCTACCGATATCATCTGAAATTCTGAGATTCATGACGGTTCTTCCTCCATTGCTGAAAGTGCTAAAAACCATGGTCAAGTGCATCAGTCTTGATTCATGCATTCTAGGATGTTGAAAACTGTAGGTGATAGTAGGCAAACCTGATGAACTTTAACTGAAGTATGCAACTAGCCTCCAACAGCACAAGAACTGTACTGCTTGTTTTGGAGCAGAGTGGCTCTGGTGTTGATAAGCTTTTGCCTGACATAAATTTTCTCCATTGTGGCCCATAGTCCGTCACCTACATTCTCTTGAATGTCTTCTTGAAGTCTATGAAGAGGCGGTAGAACATCCTTTGGTGTTGGAGATGCCTTTTGCAATGGATATGCTAGTTAAAGATCTGTTTGATGGTGCTTCTACCTTTGCACACTCCAGCCTGTTCTTAACAATGAACAATGATGGTGTCTGTCTATGGCTGCAGTTTACCCCCAATGATTTTGAGCATTACTCTGCTGGCATGTCTTATCAAACTGAAAGCATGGTAGTTCTGGCAGTTTTGCAGGTTTCCTTTCTTGGGCAGCACGACAAGTAGTAACTGTGTCCATGATGTCAGCCACTTTCTAGTGTGCCCGATTCCAATGCCGATAGCAGTTGCCTCTACATCATGTTTCAAGACTTCTACATGGATGATCATGCTGTCAATGCCTGCAGCCTTCCCACACTTCTACCATTTCACAGCAGCAATGACTTCTTCACCGAGTGCTGGAAAATCCTCCTCTGATGAATCCTGTACAGATAACATTCTCAGACGCATCTCTTTTAGTGTCTGTCGAACAGTTCAGAACACTGAACAGTACTCTGTCCACCTTTTCTTACGATGTTTTCTTTCTGTCCCAGTCAGTTTTCGTCTTTAACCTGAATGGTGCTGACTTAACTTTTGTCTGATCGAGTCGTTTACAATCTTGTAAAGCTTTATTTGTATCTTTCATTGTTTCTCAATGTCTTCTCACTGCTTAACTTTCCAGCTTTCCTTGGCACTCCTCATTTGTAGAACAAATTCAACAATCCTCTTGTTTACACTGATAAATTTCTCTTCCTCAATTTCCCTTGGTGGTATTAAGCCCCTTCTTGTGTCACCCCACTCACTGTGATCTACGGCTTCAATTTCTTTCAGCTTATTCCTGGAATCTCTGCTACTGTTTCAGTTTTATCACTTGGTTGTAATTGTTTGTGAATACTTTGAAGCCTTTTTCCAGCGATACAAGTGGGACAAGTCTTCCTCTTACAGCTGTGTGGAAATGTATTGGGACTTCTGTTTTTCACCGTCTTGGTCTTCAGTTGTGAAAGTTTATCATGACAAGGCTGTGGTCACTCCTAACATCGGCTCCTTCAAGTCTTTGTTTCAGGCCTATTAACGTGACACAAGAAATACAGTCACTCCTAACATCGACTCTTTCAAGTCTTTGTTTCAGGCCTATTAACATGACACAAGAAATACAGTCACTCCTAACATCTGCTCTTTCAAGTCTTTGTTTCAGGCCTATTAACATGACACAAGAAATACAGTCACTCCTAACATCTGCTCTTTCAAGTCTTTGTTTCAGGCCCATTAACGTGACACAAGAAATACAGTCACTCCTAACATCGGCTCTTTCAAGTCTTTGTTTCAGGCCTATTAACGTGACACAAGAAATACAGTCACTCCTAACATCGGCTCTTTCAAGTCTTTGTTTCAGGCCTATTAACGTGACACAAGAAATACAGTCTATCTGACGGTGATACTGACGGACTGTGGAGTGCCAGGTCTGTTGTCCAATTCTGTAAGCACACCAAGAGCACAGGCAGAGGTCATGAAGTAATTATTACTGCCAGCGCAGTCCCCAATCACTTGTTGGTCTCATAACATAAGGGGCTGCTAAAATTGACCAATTTCATGCCAACCTTGGCATTCCAGTCTTCCTAAACAATAAGGAAGACTTTCTTGTCAACCTTGCTGACAACTGCTTGGTGCTGAGAGTAAGCACAGCATGCTTCTCAATGCAACGACCAACCATCTCTATTTCTGATCAGATTTTCATTCACTTCAGCAACCAAAATTCTGGCTAACAGAAAATGTTACCCTTACCCCTTTCCAAATCATACACACTTGGTGATCCTTTTTTTTTCGAAGTCTGATTTAACTTTTACCCTGAACACAAAAGTTATTAAAATCTGAGATTTATGACCTTCTACTGACACGATTAGTAACTACATGCTAACATTAACAAGTACACAAATCAAACAATGAAAACAAAACTCTGAACCCTGTGGACTAGGGTAATACATACTCTCCTGCTCCATTTTCTGCAGGACGTAGCATTCTTCGGGCATTCTTTCGTATAAGCCAGAGGCTGGGTGTCACAGTCTGATCTGACAAAGGAGTTGCATTCCACACACCTCAGGGATAAACCTGCAAATGTCAAAAAAAAGGTAAAATTAATTAAAAAAAGCAATAAATTGTAAACATTTTACAAATGAAACGCTTCATAACCATATTCAGCCACTGCAGACCTATGTGGTGGTGTACATTGGGTACCTTTGACTTAATAGCTTAAATACCATTATCACTATGGTCCTACCCCAATCTCCTTGCATCCCCCCAAATCCTTGTCCACCTGAACTAGTGAACAAGATGCAAAGCATATAACGTACTCCCAGTTTATCCTGAATATGCGTGAGATATTCCATACAGAGGAAAAACCGTCTTGGGCTGGTGTAACCGTTAGTAATGGCTATTCTGGTAAACATCAGCTATCATCTGTCACCTAAAATGAACATACTTACAAATTTTCAGAAAGATCGGCAAAGAACTTTCTGAGATTTTCCATAAAGAAGAAAACCATTATGGGCCGTTAGCAACGGCTATAACGGTAAACTTAAACATCGGGCATCATCCGTGACCAATAATGAACATGTCTACAAATTTTCAGAAATATCGGCCACATACTTTCTGAGACATTCCATACAGAAGAAAAACTGTTACATGCCGTTACAGCTGTTAGTAACGGTGTTGTCTCCTGTTGTCAACACCAGATCTGTCCTGGGGTTAGAGGCTTTTGCAACCAAGTTGCCCTGTACATCAGCCATCGAGCAAGCTACAATTTCAAATAATCTCAACTGTACTCGCTTGTAGCAGGAAACTGTCCAGTCAAAATTGACCAGGGTCATACAACTTTCTTGATCTAGATCTATTTAACTTCTGAAGTCAACAGGAGACTCAAACCTTGAACATTTTCCACACTGTCCAAGTCTAGCTTTGATTTTTTTAAATCATGAAGAAAATATTGATATTTGTCAGTTTTTCTCCATGATACTGAGTAGCAGGCTCAGATCTAAGACTACAACAGTACAAGAGATTTACAGACTGTTGATTGCAAGACTTCCTCTACACTACAGTCACCGAGCATGACGTCAAAGCCTTATTGATTAGCAACTGTTACTACACACCATATGATTATCTAAACTATGATTTGGCCTTGATGCATACATACTTTAACCCGTTAACTGCCCTTGCACGAACAGCATTCGAGGTCGTTTCTGGAAGGCGGTGTGCTGCACATCGAACACCGTTCGAGGTATTTTCATCATCAAAATTCAGGGATTTAAAGAAGAGGGGCAAAGAAGAAAAAATTGTGTAAACTGTTGTAAGGCCCTAAAGTACAGTTCTTTCCCTTACACGGGTCAGTGACTGACCACTACGCGCTGTGTTCGGACCATGAACTTCGGGAACTTTCGGCCGTGTCATTCTCCGTTCAAGATGGCAGGTCAAGCAGGCAGTAAGTCCAGGTGTCCCGTTTTCAAACATTATAATGCTCTTGAGGTGCTTCAAGAAGTTATTCAAGACCGTGAAAGCGATGACGACGACTTCAGAGAAGCGGAAGGAAGCGATTCCGAGGAGGAAGAAAGCGATCACAATCAACACCACCCTCTGTTATCAGAGATAGGTGTTGATGAAGAAGCTGATCCTGACTTTGAACCGAGCAATACCGACGCAAGTGGGGCAGAATCAGAGAGTGATGAGCCCATTCCGTCCACGTTGACTCCCCCCCCCCCCCCCACCCCCCTGTGAGAGGTCAGGGTGGGAGAGGAGTCGAGAAAGGGGAAGGGGTTCAGGACAATGGCGTGGGTTCAGTGTAAGAGGGCGTGGCAGAGAAATGGGCGTGGCACTCATCAGTCTTAACTTGTTTCAGAATGGACAGATGCCAGTGCTGATTGCCCAAATCCTGACATTCCACTCATTTTGATCCGGGTATCAAGGTCAACACTGACAATTTCAAGCCTGTCAACTTTATGGAGTTTTCAACAAAGACCTGATCAACCACCTGGTCATCCAAACCAACCTCTATGCTGACCAGCTCCTGGAGACCCATCACGATCTGCCAGAATTTTCCAGTGCCAATCAGTGGGAGAAGGTCGACGGCACAGAAATGAAGAATTTCCTTGCTTTGATGCTGTTGATGGGCATTTGTAAGATTGCCAACCATAGAACTGTACTGGTAAAAGAAAAAAAGTGCTTTACCGCATACCAGTCTTCAGTTCAGTCATGCCAAGGAACCGATTCCTGGTAAATGTTTAAAAGTTTTTCTCTTATCTTTCCTCACTACCTCTCACACCCCCACTGTCTTCTCTTCAATAACATTACAACTAATACAAGTACAGGCGATAATGATGACAGAGAGAGACAGAGACTGAGAGAGAGAGAGAGTGTGTGTGTGTGTGTGTACTTGTGTGTGGTGTGTGTGTGTGTGTGTGGTGTTTGTGCATGGTGTGTGCGTGTGTGTGTGTGTGAGAGAGAGCAGTGCTTGTGCATGGTCTGGGTGTACATTGTGTGTGTGTGTGTGTGTGTGTGTGTGTGTGTGTGTGTGTGTGTGTGTGTGTGTGTGTGTTTGTGTTTGTGCATGGTGTGTGCGTGAGAGAGAGCAGTGCTTGTGCACGGTGTAGGTGTACATTGTGTGTGTGTGTGTGTGTGTGTGTGTGTGTGTGTGTGTGTGTGTAAGATAAGATAAGATAATGTTGCTTATAGCCCAGCCGACCGCAAAGGGCCACATCAGGGCTGTCACCACGTTAAAATCAACTCACCAGTCATTTAAAAACAAAAAAAAAACTTTCACACATCTCATTAAATGACATCGTCTAGAAACGCACCAAAATTGCATTTAAAATCTTTCTTCCGTAAAATCTTAAATTAGATGAAAAATGTTAATCTCTCTCAAAAACTCAAGGATCACATCAGGCGGGACATCCCTGAACAGGATCTTCATGGACTCCGCTGTAGTGTGTGGTTGTGTGTGTGTAGTGTATGTGTGTGTGTGTGTGTGTGTGTGTGTGTGTGTGTGTGTGTGTGTGTGTGTGTGTGTGCGTTTGTGCATGGTGTGTGTGTGTGTGTGCTTTTGTATGTAGTGCTTGTACGGTGTGTGTGTGTGTGTGTGTGTGTGTTGCTTTTGCATATGGTGCTTGTGCACGGTGTGTGTGTGTGTCTGCATTGTGTGGTGTGTGTGTGTGTACTCAACTGTGTGTCAGTCAACTATAACTGGCATTTATTGGCAGTAGTGTGGGATCCTGATCCTTTTGTCCATAGGGTCTGTGGAGTGGTGTGTTCTCTGCGACACCGGCATATTTTTCTTCTTCCTTTTCTTCTTTTCAGTAGTTTGTGTGCTTTCATCATCTGTGGTGTGGGCTTTTGGAGCTTATTAGGAATCAGGGAAAAGAAGGCTAGACACACAATGAACCCGTGTGTTTAGTAAATCAAGAAAGCTAAGCAATGGGAAGCGATTCTGTGCTGTCTACTGAGACAGAAGATTGTAAGGCGTCTACTTACTGCGTTAGCCACAAAAAAATGGACAAAACAACGGTACCTGCCACAGCTTGCGCAAGTCTTGACATTACAGTCGTTGACGCTAAAATGAGATTTGCCTAATCAAGGATCAGCAAATCCCGAGTCCGGCGACCCAACCGGTTTCCTTCAAACATTAAGCTTAAGTGATCAGTCCTTCCCTTGAGGACAATGATTAGGCCTACGACATATAATTCTGTAATCTTAACCGCATACCATTATACAGAAATTTCGTCTCCTCAGTATCGTCTTCATCAGCAATTGTTGAATTCGGTAGAACTTTGTATCCATGTAAGTTTCTTTTTAGAAGAACATGCTTCTCTTCTGGCCTATCAAGTTTATGTTTATTACCAACACGGGACAGTTGACCCGAGTATCGCGTACGCTCAATGCCAGCCTTGACTTTAGAACAAAAGCACAGTTTTAAAATTACCTTCTCGCACCGCTACGACAAGCAGCAAAACTACAGCAACAAGCACGTGGTAGGATCCCATCATAGTTTTCTCTCGAGGAATTGTAATTTTGGTCTTGCACAGGACTGAAGCCGTAGAATCAAGGAAGATCAGACGACGCCGAAGCACAACCGTTCTTTTTGCGGTCACCTTCGCTTGCTCAGCATGCCGCTCGCAGTGGCGCCCCCTCTAGCCAAAAAAGGGCCGCAATCTATCACAGCAAATCTTTGCGTCGCGTGGGCTAATAGTCAATCAATAGAACTTACTTTTAAACTCAACTTTTCATATTGTTGTTTATGTATGCAATCTACTTATCAACAGAAATGCAACTACAGTCGGTAAAGTCATATTCAAGCCTTCCTTTCTTCCAATAAATGGGAGGAGGAGGGGAAAAAAGAAAAACACATGAATGCTTCAAAATAGGTTAGCAGGCCGTCCGCGGTTGTGAAACGTTCTTTTCCTTTACAGACGGTTGACAAGGTGACGACGCGACGCTACTGTTGCACATGTACGGCTATTGGGTAATGACAACGGGTAATACTAATAGGAAAAAATCCCGCGAGGCGGACAGCACGGGAGGAGAGAGGGGGTGAGTTGGTGCACCGGCTGGCACAAAATGCATTTTCGCCATGTGAGTTATCTCCACATCCTTTTCAGCCCTCCACCTCCACCTCCTGCCTGACTTGCAAAAAATAAAACATAAAAATAAAAATA
Organism: Conus ventricosus; assembly: GCA_018398815.1. Taxonomy (NCBI): domain Eukaryota; kingdom Metazoa; phylum Mollusca; class Gastropoda; order Neogastropoda; family Conidae; genus Conus; species Conus ventricosus. The sequence goes on along the minus strand of CM031596.1, from coordinate 117,746,722 downwards.
ACTGGGACAAACAAATTACAACACAAAACACAACTGTCTTGTAATCTGTTTGTCCTTGTTCACTGGCGGATTTACTTTAAATCCCTTTTAAAATCTGTTTCAGTTTCCGCACGCAGTCTCCTCGCTTCTCACCTAACTTGCAAAGGAAAGCTATCAGTCAAGATGATTTGTGTGACAATGACCGAATTTAGGGTGAGAACCCACCGCCCCACCCCGATCCCCTGCCCCACCATCCCCTTTTGCCTCAAGTGATTTAGGGAGAAACCGCCGCTTACCCCCCCCCCCCCCCCCCCCCTCGGATTTTACATAAATGTGTGAGAGGAGCCTCACCTCCTCCCCACGTTTACACAAGTTTGAGAGCAGCCCCCTTTCCCCTCTCCCTCCCTCCCCTTTACTCCTTACCGCTTTTACACGTTTCAGTTAGAAACCCCCTCCTTTCATGTAACTGATCCGGCCTTGATTTCCCCCTCCCCTTCTCTCCTACCCATCTCCCTCCTTTTTTGGAACACACACACACACAAACACACACACACACACACACACACACACACACACACACACACACACACACAGGCGCGTGCGCATCCCCCCCCCCCCCCCCCAACTTACAGACATGCATGCATGCGCACTCACACACACACACACACACACACACACACACACACACACACACACACACACACACACACACACTGACAACACACACACACACACACACACACACACACACACACACACACACACACACACACACACACACACACATGCAAGCACGCGCGCGCTCGTACACACACACACACACACACACACACACACACACACACACACACACACACACACACAGATGATTTGGGGGGGGGAAGGGGGGAATAGGGGAGACGGTGGGGGTCAAGGCCCCCTTCCCATTTCTTTTTTTTTTTTAATAAGACTTTTACACGTGCCTGTTCAGTGAACAGAAACCATGTTATCTACTAGGAGAAACCTCCCGTGCTCCTAAAAAAAAAAAGAAAATGTATTATTTCGTCGTCCCCCCAGACCTGATATAAGAAGCGTTGTGTAGTAACTACTTCAAGCAGTTGGGATGGATCTGTAAGTTTTGCTATGACCTCTGTTCTTGAGCAGCATCAGCATGGCAAGAAATCGCATATGGATGCTTGTCAAAGTGAGGTGCAACTTCACATAATATCGGCTGTGGTATAAGGGGGGTAATGCCACTGGACTTTCTGAATGACACTTGACTGCTTTTATTTCTCCTGTGTCAGTCCACTCTAAAACCAGTTACAGGCCATACGCCAAAATTAAGATTTTGCACCAATTTCTAATCCATCTAAGCGTCTTGAGGCCTGCCGTGAATCTGAGTCAGCATTTAATGCCAAACTGATAGCTGATTAAAAGAACAACTCCCTACCAATTATTTCCCTTGTTTGGGACGGATTTTCGCCGATGAAATCACAATCTTCAAACACATGACCTTCCCAAAATTAGTTGACGTCACATTTCAGGCCTCCGCACTCACCCGTGACCCTGTCTTTGCGCCAGCTGGAAGACCCCAAATAGTCCCATTCCTTGGATTTTAATCTGTCTGCTTGAAACCACTTTGCTTGTACCTTGATGGTCATATGAAAGAAAATAAGGAGAATCAACTTTCAAATACAATAAAAGTTCTCAAAACAATCTAACTGCGCCAGTCTATAAATACTCGACTCGTTAAGCAAGGCCTTGGCGCATTGATTTTTGGTGTGCAGACACAAACCCGTGGCATCCCAGAGGATGTATTCCAAGAACTGTCATGCTGCACCTAAAATAGTTCTTTGCGCTCACCTGGTGTCTCCTGACTGTTTCTCATTCCACAGGAAGTCTTGCATGGAATCTGGAGTCTTCATGTGAATTGTGCAGGACAACCTCTGTGTTCTCTCCAGTGTCACGGTTTGGATGATGTGCATGCTGTTGGCTTTGTCCAGGACCACCAAGTATTTCCTCCGGTCCTGTTTGTGTCAGCCCACGGGTGATGTCTGGAACTGCTCACAATGCTTGCTGTGCTTTCCCCCCACAACTCCGATTTTTCATCAATTCAGATTGCTCAATGAGATATCAACCCTACTCATTTGTTGTTGTTGTTGTTGGTAGTGGTGATGGTGGTGGCGGTGCTGGTGGTGGTGGTGGTGGTGGTGTAGTGTGTGTGTGTGTGTGTGTGTGTGTGTGTGTGTGTGTGTGTGTGTGTGTGTGTGTGTGTTTTAAGCTGGATCAGTTTACGAGCGTAGAGACAGCTAAAAGCCTGAATGACGTCATGTATTCTGGACATGATCATCTGTCCAAAGAACTGACCAGTCAAGATGATGCTTCCAAGGTAATCAGACTTGCAGATGTCTTGAGTTGTTTTGTGTTCGTGGGTGGATTCAAGTGATTCGTGTGCGGTGAGGGACCTGTTTGCGAAGGATCTGTATCTGTTCATTACAACTGATTGTGGAGCAAAGGTGTAGGCGACATCAGTGAAGTATTGACTAGCTGGCGATCAAACTGTTCATGTGACAGGAGAATACAGTCATCTGTTCGAGAGTTCCTTGTCGCCAGTGTCACTCAGATACTGCTCTCTCTCTCTCTCTCTCTCCTCTCTCTCTCTCTCTCTCTCTCTCTCTCTCTCTCTCTCTCTCTCTCTCTCACTCACACACACACACACACACACACACACACACACACACACACACACACACACACACACACACACACACACACACACACACACACACAAGCTGTCTTTGCCCGGGAGAAATAGGTGCATAGGATGGAAGCATGAGTGCTTCGGGGAAGAGGTGAGCTGTTGGGAGGCTGCCTATATGAATGTTGTTGTTGTTGTTGTTGTTGTTTTTGGGGTGGGGTGGGGAGGGGGAGGGGTTGGTGTGTTTGGTGTGTTCGGATGGTTCTTTTGAGAGGGGGGTGGGGGAGAGGGGCCGAGAGCGGGAAAAGCAGTGGGGTGGGGAGGGGAGGGGAGGGGTAAGCGATATCGATTCTACCCTCAACTTTTGACATTTTCTTTGTGTGTGTAGGAATACGGGATGGGGAAAGGATGGTTTTACTATCAGGTATTTGCACAGGCCTACGCCGTTGCAAAGGCTACATCATTGCAAAGGCTACATATATCTGCTTGAAAATAAGCTTACAATTTTTTTTTAATATTTTGTTTACATTCGGAATTGCATGTGTATGTCTGTTGATTTCTCTCTCTCTCTCTCTCTCTCTCTCTCTCTCTCTCTCTCTCTCTCTCTCTTTAGGACTTTGAGTGAATGATGTGGTTATTAGTGTCTCTGAGATTCTGTATTCTTCTTGCTGACATTTTTTTATGTCATAAGTATAATATCAGTCTTTGTACCAGTAGATAAAGCATGCAGCTGCCCAAACGTTCTTATGGCCTGTCCTTGGAATGCCATTGCAAACGTTACAGCAACATTCTATACTATGAAGGTGCGTGAGAAACAGATTTTTTTAATATGTATTTATATTATTATAATTATAATAATGAATACTTATATAGCCCCTATACTCGGCTAGAGACCAAGCTCTAAGCGCTTTACAAACCACACTTGTTTACACAACGGGCTGCCTACTTGGGTAGTGCCAACTGTAGAGCTGCCAGCTGGCGCTTTATTCAGTCGTTTTCCCGCGTCATCCAGTCAATATCGTTCACTCTATTCCCTCACTTCCTTCATTCTTTCCATTTCTCGCGCAGGGTGCATGCTGTGTGTAACGTGTCATCCATACCAACGGCCAAACTGGCCTTCTCTTCCGAAAGTTGGTGATGGGATTTTACGTGTGTGCAAAATGTTATGCGTGCATTCACACACGGAACCTTGGTTTATAGTCTCATTCGAAGGACTGTATGGGAAATGGAGTCAGAACCAATGTTAACTCCGAGGGAAAAAATCCCCCTGTACCGAAACGGCCCGGCGGAGATTCGAACCCGCAACCCCAGGATCACCAAGATTACGAGTCCGGCGGTCTACCACTGAGCTATTCCGGTCCCCCTATTTGTGTGGATTTGAACATGTGTCCATGCGCTCCCTTGTGAGCATCTTGGTCTGTTTGTTTTGGTGATCAGTTTTGTTTGCATGGTTTGAAGAAGAAAAACTAGAAATCCGAAATAGGTCTGTTCATATTCTGATAGCTGGAGATAGTGTGATAATATTTGTCATTGACATTACGTAATTCTATGCATTTTTTGTTTTGATGTCAGCGCTGATTACCCTTAAAACAAACAGATGGGCTGTTTTAATGGCATATATTTTGCAAGGGTATGTCACTGGTTCGCCCCTGCAACTATTACAATAACTGAATAGCTTTTGGCGGCAAGATGAAGATTAGCTTATGTTTTGTTTTATATGCATTTGAAAGAGAGAGACAGAGAGAGAGAGACAGACAGACAGAGAGAGAGAGAGAGAGAGAGAGAGAGAGAGAGAGAGAGAGACAGAGACAGAGAGAGACAGAGACAGAGACAGAGAATGTGTGTGAGCGTGCACGCGTACTCGCGCGTACATTCATATACTTATTTGTTTGATTGCTTGTATGTACGCATGCGTGCGTACATGCCTTCATGTGTGTGTTCCCGTGTCATTTGTTAAAGAGAGACGCCTTCCATGTACCTACAAAGTCCAGTATATCAAAATACGGTGTTCTTGTAATTACATTCTGAGGAAATACTTTCTGTACAATCTTTTCCCAAAACCCAGTACTTTGAGATGCTGGTTTCTGGTTGTCCTAGCTCATGGCTCTTTAAGCTTGTAAAAACCAAGCATCATCCGTCACTTTGTTCTTGTTGTCTCAACTGGTGGAAATGCCTTCAGTACTGGTTTGGCAAAACCTCGTATCTTTGAGATACTGGCTTCTGGTTGTCCTTGATCATGGCACTTTCAGCTGTCGAAAACCAAGTATCTTATGCATGTTCTGAATTGTATTATTTACACTTAGCACAATAGATAGATACAAGTTCAAAAAAATGCTTTCAGCAGAAATGATATTTATTTACCTTGTGTAAAAGTTTTGAGGCGCTTACTTAATTTGTTTTCATGCTACAGCAGCTGAAAGTTTAAAAATCGTTTCCTGTAAACTTTCCGAAAATTTAGATACTTGGTTCTGGCAGTCAACCCATACTTACTTAGTTCATTTCTTTAAGACATTTTGTCTTTTAAGTCATTAACAATCATTGTAAATATCACTTTCCTTTTTTAGTTATCTATCTATTGGTGACAGTATCTCTACAATACTATTCTCTTAAAATTCGGTCAGGCCATAAGAGAGTCTCTCATCGGTCCGTTAATTACGAGCGTTCTAACGCAATGTCATCGTTAGATCCGACATTCCAGTCTTCTCTCTCTCGTCCTGCTCATAGTATAGCTTATGGTGTAGGAAATGACCCGATGTAACTCGATGTGACAGTATATGCAACAGTATATTCCGTTCAGTTCCAAGTTTACAAACATCACATGATAACGATCAAGGAAAGAACATTTCAACTGCAAAAGACAGGCCCTGTCGCATCCGAATCTGACGCACCACGCAAATAAATCTCACCCACACCACAAGACCGACCATCCGCGGCATTTTGCGACATTGGGTCAGGGCCAGGGTCAGGGCCAGAACCAGGGCCAGGAGTCTAACGCCAACTCCAACCCCAACCCAAACTCTAAAAGTGAATTTTTGTATTTATGGTAAATGCCGCAAATGGTAACAGTCATAACAGCTACGACCCATTCGCATGGCACGCCCGACTCGGACTGTACGACACCTTGCGGTTTACTCCGTTGAAGAGCCATCAAACCTGTTGTACAAAGACACCTCTCCTGTCGTTCTTCACATCATTTCTCTGTCATCGTGATTGAACGACGTTCACGTCTCCACCCTCTCCCGCCTTCTCTCCCCCCCTCCCCCCACCTATCCCCCTCTCTACCCCTTCTCTCCTTCACCTCTTCCCCCCCCCCCTCCCTCCCCCCCCCCCCCCCCCCCCCCCCCCCCATCTCCGCCCTCCCCCCTCCTTTCGAAGACTTCAAGAAGAGTAGGCCCCGAACTTGACTGCTCCAGTGCTGTCTTCGTCATCAACCACCACCACCCCTTCATCTCTCCCTTCTCTCCCCCCCCCCCCCCCCCCCCCACCCCCAGTCCCTACCACCACCACCACCACAACCCACCCGTCTTTCGCCCCCTTTCTCACCCTGTGTGAGAACCAGGAGTTACTTTCCATTGGTTCGTTTTGGTGACGTAGTACAAACTGTGTACGATGACGGAGCCATGCTAAAAATAACCATCCTGACCCACATCTGAGTAAAGTCCGCGACAAAGACGGTATGTGTAACCGATTGACAAAAATGCGCAAAGGAAATCTTTACAAAGTTTGCTTTGGCTCTAAGCAAACTTTGCTTAAGTCAACTTTTAAGAATGTATATGCAACCGGCCCCCAGTTCGTAAAGTCTTTGCTGTGATGCCGAAGGGTAGAAAGACTTGTTAATTAACGATCTCTGGTGGTGGTGGTTGTCGATTGTTTGTGTGTGCATTGTGCCGATGGTTATTTCGATCGTCATACTGCTGTCATCAAAGATGTTGCTCACCCATTGGCCCTGTCTACCACTCTTTTTTTTATTTGATTTTCTTTATCTTTTCATTAATGAATGAATGAATTTATTTATATATTCATTTAGTTAGTTAGTTATTCATCTGTTTATTCTTTTATTCATCTGTTTTTGTTAGATCAGAATTTTCAACTGGTTCCTATCAAGAGGAACATCTTTCCTTGTGACTTTAATTATTGATCAGGTAACTATGTACCACACTGTGGGGAAAATACCAGAGCTTCAAAAGCTCGAACAAAAAAAAGGGGGAAAAAATGGGGAGGGGGGGGGGGGGGGGAAGACAGAAAAGAAAAGAAAGAAAGAAAGAAAAAAGGGAAACTGAAAAACAAACAAACAAACAAACAAACAAACATACGCAAAGATAGAATGAATGAGAGGGGACGAAGTAGCAGCAGCAACAACAATGAAACAGAAGAAAGAAAGAACGAAAACGGAGTTTGAAAAAAAAAAAAAAAGAAAGAAAGAAAAAGAAAGTAAGGACAGGAGGAAGGAAAATGGAGACTGAAAGCAAGAAAGAAAGAAAAAAAGAAAAGAATAGAAAAGAGGAATAGTTTTTAAAAAAATCAAAGATGAAATAAAACAACATGAACCTGGAAGACAGACGAACAAGCAAACAAACAAACAAACCAACAAACAAGACCCAGGCGGAATGGAAGAAAGAAGACACAAGAAAAGAAGACGGAAAGAGAAGGTAATGAGAGAAAGGAAGATATAAAGTATGAATGAATAGAATGAACGAGTGAATGAATATATTAATGAATGAAGGAATGAAAAGGAAGCACACACACACACACACACACACACACACACACACACACACACACGCGCGCGCGCGCGCGCGCGCACGCACGCACGCACGCACGCACGTACGCACGCACGCACGCACGCACGCACGCATTGTTTACACAGGTTTTAGGAGAGAGCTTGAAGTGTAGTGGGGCTAACGGTTACTCAGTAGAAAGAAAGTGTGAGATGACTGTCTGGTTTTATGTTTAAAAAGGCTGTTCATTGCAATTAGGTCTTCTGCTGCTGTTTAACTTTATTGATGTTATTAACACATACAGGGAAGCAAATACACGAACTTAAGGCTTGCATATCCGTGTGAAGACATAATATTTGTTCTACACACTCACTCTGACCTCCCCACCCCTCTTTCCAATACCGCCGCTTTTGCCCCCTCACACCACCCCCTACTTTTTCTCTACCCCCTCCCCTATTCCCCATTTTCTTTCTTGGTTTTTCTCTCATCGACTTTTAAATAAACTGTGGAGTTAACACCGCAGACAAAATACACACGCAAGGCTCTTATCTTTCAGCTTGCTGATTAACTCAGTTGGTAGAGCGCCGGACTCGTGATCCTGGGGTTGCGGGTTCGAATTTCGGTATAGGGGGATTTTTCCCTCGGAGTTAACATTGGTTCTGACTCCATCCCCCCCTACAGTCGTTCGGATGGGACTATAAACCGAGGTCTAGTCTGTGTCACATGCACTAAAGACCATACACGGACTCTAAAGATCCCGATGCTCATGTCCTAAGACGGGTGAGTACCGGCTACACGAAAATACCCAATGCATGCAACCTGTGTGCCAGAATAGTCTACTTGAAGACTGTGGGCACGGGGCAGGTTAAACATCCCCATCTGGAAGAAGAAGAAGAACTAGAAGCAAACCAAAGACTAGAGGCGACAGGATCGGTATCTCGCCTCAGTGGTCCTGCGCTCTTCGCTTTGGGCGGAGTCTCGTTCGCTCACGTTGTGCTTGCTGCCCTCTACTGTAGTAAGCACATGTGCTATCGTCTTCCAGAGCGCTATTGAACGAAATCTACCTCTGTTAAAAAAAAAATGAAAGAAAAGAAAGAAAGACATTTCGACAAAAAAAATGGACACCATTTTTGTTTACATGCAAAAAAAATGAAGCGCTATGTATTCTAAACACAACTAAATGTTTGGACGGTGTATGAGAACTAACTCTCTCTCTCTCTCTCTCTCTCTCTCTCTCTCTCTCTCTCTCTCTTTGTGTGTGTGTGTGTGTGTGTGTGTGTGTGTGTGTGTGTGTGTGTGTGTGTGTGTGTGTGCGCGCGAGCGCGCGCGCGTGTGTGTATTTGTGTGTGTTCAATGATGCTTCACAAATACACTTTCCTCAGCTACCAAACAAATAAATGATCAATTAAAAGCCGGAGGGATTGGTGAGCGGACACTGAGGTAACGAATCTCTGTGTGTGTGTGTGTGTGTGTGTGTGTGTGTGTGTGTGTGTGTGTGTGTGTGTGTGTGTGTGTTCCTCATGCACGCACACACACGCACACACTTTCGCCAATACACAAACACACACACACACACATCTTTCTTGTGAGGGGACGATGACGATGCGTGCGGGGGGGGGGGGGGGGGGGGGGGTGTTGGAGAACTGGGTGGATAAACGACGGTTGATGAACAACACAGCAGGGTACAGCTCACTCTTCAGGGCCTGAGGGACAAAACGACAAGGACAGGAGTAGAGGGAGGGAAGGGGATTGTGTGGGGGGGGGGGGGGGGGGGGGGTTAGGAGAGAAGACGTGGACGAAAGGGCGAATGGAGAGAGGTGGGGAGTGGCAGAAGGGGGGGGGGGGGAGGGGGTACAAAACGACGTTTTGTGCCATGGGTTCATGATTTAATGTACATTGGTCATTAATTAATCAATCTATCTTCTTTCCATATTAAAATGTTTTGGTTGTTCGTCCTTTCTTTCAGTGGCTCCTTTTCTTTATTAGTCATTATCTTCTGTCTTCATTCCTTTTCATCCATTCATTCATTCGTTCAGTCCATCAGTCAAATTCTCTTCCTTTCCTTCTTGCCTCAACGTGTGGTGAGTTGCAATCTGTCTTGGTTTTCTGCTTTGAATTCACATATCTTCATCAGTTCACAGTTCTGTCAATCCTTTTTTCTATTTTTTCTTTGTGTTTGTTTGTCCTTCCTGATTTCTTTCCTTTTTTTTTTTTTGTTCATTCAGTTTTCCTTGCTTTCTCCAATTCTTCATTCATTCGTTTGCTCATTCCTTCCTTCCTTCCTTCCTTCCTTCCTTCTCTTCCTTCCTTCCTTCCTTCCTTCCTTCCTTCCTTCTTCCTTCCTTTCTTCACTTGTTCGTACATCCATTCATTCATAATTTAAGCCCTGTTTCATTTGTTTATTCGTCCATTCATTCAGTCATATTTTCTGTGTCTCTTTCGTTCCTTTCATCTTTGTACCTTCTTTTACTTTTCTGTTTTTGTGTGTGTGTGTGTGTGTGTGTGTGTGTGTGTGTGTGTGTGTGTGTGTGTGTGTGTGTGTGTGTGTGTGTGTACTGCTGGGTTTCACGCATTTAACTTACTTTTATTCCTTCTTCCATGTTTCATTCTTTTTTTATTTAAACGTTTTTCTTCTATGCTTTTTTTTTTTCGC
>CM031596.1:117721695-117724195 GCA_018398815.1 Conus ventricosus | reverse complement strand
CTATGGGACAACCCCTCCGGCCCGGAGAGCTCCAGGCCTCGGCGCTGTACTTAGCCCCTCACAGGCTGACACCTCTCCGGAAGACTCTGCACTCCGGCGCTGACCGTGGCCTCCCACAGTCCGACTCCCCGAAAACTCTACACCCCGGCGCTGACCGTGGCTTCCCCGCAGTCCGACTCCTCTCCCGCGCTGGGCACGACACCTAACGCACACCAGGCGCCCTCTCGACAAGTCCGGGGGCTCGAAGGACGCCTCCTCCTCTGAAGGCCCCCGCCGGACACTGAGGGTGAGGGAAGGTCTGGTTCGGCGCCCTCTCACAGGACGCCGAACAGGGAAGAGCAACAGGCGGCTGGAGAACTCCCGGAAGAAACCCCGGTAGCAGAGGAGAGCTGCCCACAGACGGCCGACGGCCTGGATGGTCTCCCTCTCCCGGGAAAGCAGCAGGCAACGGGAAACCGCCGCTCACCTGCCAGCACGCGGCAGTAGAGACAGCGGTGGTCTGGCCCCAGCCTCAGGACGGAAGCAGGATACCTGCTGAAACAACTATGGGCCACTACTGTAGTGTCGCTACTACCCGAGTCATCAAGGCTTATAGGCTACTTAGTATGGCTTAAACTCTCCATCTCCCTTGCTTTCCTCCCACTTTGACATGGAAATGGCTCCTTATATTTCCGAATACACCCCGTTACTAGACCCATTACCGGATAACCCTTACCACAGCAGTAAAACAATATTCTCTCTGAGCCAATCTATGCTATTACCTATGAAATTATGACTCGCACATAATTCTCGGAGAAATAAAACCAATCTAAGCAATCCAACACGGACTCCATGGGTCCCCTTAGGAAATACTAAATAAACTAGAAAATGGGAAATCTCACAAGGAAATGTTTCCACACAGTAATCAGTAGTAATACACATCTCAAAAAACAACAAAAGAACTTATCAATTTCTAACGGTTCACAGTTCTAGCATATTCATACAAAAGAATCGGCTCGCGGCCACAATCCTTCACCTTCTCATCCCTCTTTGCACTGTCAATTATAATCATATATCAACACATGATTTGTTCGCCAAAATTTCCATCCAGCACCCCATTCTCATGTCATCTCTTGTCAGATAACCCAGTGGTTAATCCTTGTTATGCCAACCCAACCATCCTTCATACAATATTACATGCTGCACATCCTCCGTTTTTATCCTATCAACTGCTGAGCTACCCGCCTTAAACTTTACCTTACCCTTCTTTCCGACTACTAAAATTCATAATGGGACTGTCTCCCTACAACCTAAAAATATCTTTCTCCAACCCTATTCTGTCACAAACACGTATATCCCTGCATGTGTGACGACTGTCATTTACTTTAAAAAAAAAAAACAACTTCTAACCATATGGACTCCTGTCCTGTACCAAACGCGTACGTCACAGATACAGTCTGCACGCGCACGACACCCGCGTCGAGAACCCTGACTCGTACCGAAAGTGAAAAGACACCAATATAAGTTGAATTGTCACGACCGTACTCCAGTATACAAACCACTCGAACACAAATCAGCCTTGGCCCTACTGCACAGTTAACCGATTCCAATGCTGTGCAGGTCAACTCCGAAATCGTTAATCAATTTCAACGAACCACTACTATTTACAACTGAAATTGAGCACAATCCCTTTACGATTCACACAAACATATCTGCACCTGACTCATATTATGATCCTCAAAATGCAACCTCATATTACCTTCTTATTGAACCCACTGAAATAACATGAAATAATCACAACCAATATCTACATCACCGTCCATCAACGGTTATCATATCGAACCCACATTGTCTAGCCAAACCATCACATGACAATCGAACCCAGGAACCCCTATGTACACTACTTACAGAATATACAGAAAAGAGGTAACAACACAAACCGGCTGACAAGAAGCTTCAATCACAGAACCAAGACATCATACCAGACAACCAGTATACGCAACAAACATAATACAACTAAACATAACATGAGACAACTACAGTACAACTCGCCATAATACAAGACAACATGACAAACAACACCACCATGAACATAACGGATCACCAACCTGGACAGACAGACGATCAACCACACCAGTTCTACAACTGGCTACAAGTGGCTGCCAACAGAGACGACACAGAACCCGGCACAGGCCAAGGGCACACCAGACCCAACGAGGACCTGGCCCTAACTATGACACGAAGTCACTCAGCTCGACTAACGGCGCTCCCGCCGCAACTACAAGGCACGTCCACTCCGACGAACACCAGGGACCGAAGTGAAGCTACCCCAACGCATTCCGCCCTGGTCGGACTCAAGCGAACTCTACTCACAACACAAAACAGCGATTGGTCAGAGCAGCGTATCCCTCCGCAGATCTGACACGCCCGACCAACGGACTAGTTGTTCGTGCAACAACACGACAATTTACCACAACAACTCACAGACTTGACAACACCAACAACAGCCGATATCCTGCCC
>CM031596.1:117686695-117719195 GCA_018398815.1 Conus ventricosus | reverse complement strand
ACTAGGCAATTATTGTCGTCAGTAGAGCTCACTCACGCCTGCTCAGCAACTAGGCAATTATTGTCGTCAGTAGAGCTCACTCACGCCTGCTCAGCAACTAGGCAATTATTGTCGTCAGTAGAGCTCACTCACGCCTGCTCAGCAACTAGGCAATTATTGTCGTCAGTAGAGCTCACTCACGCCTGCTCAGCAACTAGGCAATTATTGTCCTCAGTAGAGCTCACTCACGCCTGCTCAGCAACTAGGCAATTATTGTCCTCAGTAGAGCTCACTCACGCCTGCTCAGCAGCTAGGCAATTATTGTCCTCAGTAGAGCTCACTCACGCCTGCTCAGCAACTAGGCAATTATTGTCCTCAGTAGAGCTCACTCACGCCTGCTCAGCAACTAGGCAATTATTGTCCTCAGTAGAGCTCACTCACGCCTGCTCAGCAACTAGGCAATTATTGTCGTCAGTAGGGGGCTTAGTAGGTGGTGTCCTGCGTATGTTGGATCAGAACAGGCGCCACTGAACACCACCGAAGTGACTCGGCAGCAGTGCAGTGTCTCCTCCGGTGGGTTGCCTCTTGATGACTTGACACTGACTGCTCCCTGTGGATTGCCGGTGCCTGGGCTGCGGCGGGCCGGGTCGGGCTGTGGCTGTGGATGGGGGTCAGAATGAACGGTGTGGGTGTGGCTGTGGATGGCGGTCAGAATGAACGGCGTGGGTGTGGCTGTGGATGGGGGTCAGAATGAGCGGTGTGGGTGTGGCTGTGGATGGGGGTCAGAATGAACGGTGTGGGTGTGGCTGTGGATGGGGGTCAGAATGAGCGGTGTGGGTGTGGCTGTGGATGGGGGTCAGAATGAACGGTGTGGGTTGTGGCTTTGGATGGGGGTCAGAATGAGCGGTGTGGGTGTGGCTGTGGATGGGGGTCAGAATGAGCGGTGTGGGTGTGGCTGTAGATGGGGGTCAGAATGAGCGGTGTGGGTGTGGCTGTGGATGGGGGTCAGAATGAGCGGTGTGGGTGTGGCTGTGGATGGGGGTCAGAATGAGCGGTGTGGGTGTGGCTGTGGATGGGGGTCAGAATGAGCGGTGTGGGTGTGGCTGTGGATGGGGGTCAGAATGAGTGGTGTGAGTGTGGCTGTGGATGGGGGGTCAGAATGAGTGGTGTGGCTGTGGATGGGGGTCGGAATGAGTGGTGTGAGTGTGGATGGGGGTCAGAATGAGTGGTGTGGCTGTGGCTGAGGATGGGGGTCGGAATGAGTGGTGTGGCTGTGGCTGTGGATGGGGGTCGGAATGAGTGGTGTGGCTGTGGCTGTGGATGGGGGTCAGAATGAGTGGTGTGGGTGTGGCTGTGGATGGGGGTCAGAATGAACGGTGTGGGTGTGGCTGTGGATGGGGGTCAGAATGAACGGTGTGGGTGTGGCTGTGGATGGGGGTCAGAATGAGCGGTGTGGGTGTGGCTGTGGATGGGGGTCAGAATGAGTGGTGTGGGTGTGGCTGTGGATGGGGGTCAGAATGAGCGGTGTGGGTATGGCTGTGGATGGGGGTCAGAATGAACGGTGTGGGTGTGGCTGTGGATGGGGTCAGAATGAGCGGTGTGGGTGTGGCTGTGGATGGGGGTCAGAATGAGTGGTGTGGGTGTGGCTGTGGATGGGGGTCAGAATGAGTGGTGTGGCTGTGGCTGTGGATGGGTTCAGAATGAGTGGTGTGGCTGTGGCTGTGGATGGGGGTCAGAATGAGCGGCGTGGGTGTGGCTGTGGATGGGGGTCAGAATGAGCGGTGTGGGTGTGGCTGTGGATGGGGGTCAGAATGAGTGGTGTGGGTGTGGCTGTGGATGGGGGTCAGAATGAGTGGTGTGGCTGTGGCTGTGGATGGGGGTCAGAATGAGTGGTGTGGCTGTGGCTGTGGATGGGGGTCAGAATGAGTGGTGTGGGTGTGGCTGTGGATGGGGGTCAGAATGAGTGGTGTGGCTGTGGCTGTGGATGGGGGTCAGAATGAGCGGCGTGGGTGTGGCTGTGGATGGGGGTCAGAATGAGCGGCGTGGGTGTGGCTGTGGATGGGGGTCAGAATGAGTGGTGTGGCTGTGGCTGTGGATGGGGGTCAGAATAAGTGGTGTGGGTGTGGCTGTGGATGGGGGTCAGAATGAGTGGTGTGGCTGTGGCTGTGGATGGGGGTCAGAATGAGTGGTGTGGGTGTGGCTGTGGATGGGGGGTCAGAATGAACGGCGTGGGTGTGGCTGTGGATGGGGGTCAGAATGAGTGGTGTGGGTGTGGCTGTGGATGGGGGTCAGAATGAGTGGTGTGGCTGTGGCTGTGGATGGGGGTCAGAATGAGTGGTGTGGGTGTGGCTGTGGATGGGGGTCAGAATGAGTGGTGTGGCTGTGGCTGTGGATGGGGGTCAGAATGAGTGGTGTGGCTGTGGATGGGGGGGTCAGAATGAGTGGTGTGGCTGTGGCTGTGGATGGGGGTCGGAATGAGTGGTGTGGGTGTGGGTGTGGATGGGGTCAGAATGAGCGGCGTGGGTGTGGATGGGGGGTCAGAATGAGCGGCGTGGCTGTGGATGGGGGTCAGAATGAGTGGTGTGGCTGTGGCTGTGGATGGGGGGTCAGAATGAGTGGTGTGTGGTTGTGGCTGTGGATGTGGGTCGGAATGAGCGGCATGGGTACAATGCCAGTGAGGTGGCCAGAGAATGTGACAGAACACAAAAAAGGAATCTTGCCTGTTTTGATCCAAGATACCCAGGACACCGCTTACTAAGCCCCTTACTGATGACAACGTTTGCCTGGTCTTGGAGC
The DNA here is from genome assembly GCA_018398815.1 of Conus ventricosus. Taxonomy (NCBI): domain Eukaryota; kingdom Metazoa; phylum Mollusca; class Gastropoda; order Neogastropoda; family Conidae; genus Conus; species Conus ventricosus. Next base: position 117,716,420 of record CM031596.1, on the reverse strand, counting down.
TAGCATTAGTGAGTTCTGTCTGGAGAGAGGGGTCACCAGGTCCATCCCACAACAGTTTCCATGAATTTGTCAGTACCGGTGACACCGACACAACCAAACCGAGGGCATAGACATGGAGAGGAAATCGAAACTAAGGTCACAGGAGGTCACTACTGTCATAGCAGGGCATGAAGGGCCACAGAATCTGAGACATTTCTCTTATGGTGATTTATGAGGATGAGGATGATGGACATGATGCTATGGATTTCCGTTCAGGTCTGAATCTGCATGACAGGGCTGTACTCTACGCTTATTTTCATAATATATCCCCGCGTCAACCAGGCCCGAGAGATACAGACACTTGAGTGTTATGAAATTTGAGCAACACTCGTAAGAGACAGTAAGTCGATGAAACTCGACTGTGTGGTACCAGTCTTCCTAGCTGATCCCATAGCGAATTCAAGTCTAGGTAGAAGCTGGTCGGGGCAGAAAAAATCCCTCAAAACAAATAGCTCTCATAGGAATTGAACCCACGACCTCCCCGGGCGGGAGCCGGGGATGCAGCAAATCACTTTGCCATGGCGACTGCCGTCTGACCCCAGTCTGTTACAGCAAAGCAGGCTTCCCCAGCCGCTTTGTGAAAAGAAGCCGTTGACAAACAAGGTCTCACAGGTGTGCGAACCCCTCTCCCTCTCCCTCCTTTCCACCATCCCTCCCACACCCCCACTCACCCCCACACTCGTACGCATAGAGCACGTGCTCACTCACTGACTGGCACACACAATGCCTTGTCGTGAGCGCGTTTCTCTTTGTTGTTCAATTTTCATTTTCGGCGGTGTGATGACGACACCCGCCCGTTGAGGCAATTCTCTTTACTGGCCGGCGTTTCTCGAATCCCAGCGCTGCCATTTTTAACAGGTACTCGACTCACAGTTAAGCCATTGTGTGTTGTCGATCGCCGGGGGGGGACTTCCTCTTGACCGACAGACACGCTCGGTGTGACAGCGGCTTTAAGTGTCGCCCACTCACAGGTGCTGCTACTTGCGCAATCCACACCGCTTGCCTCGAAGGTGATTCGACATGTTGGGTGTTCAGCGTCTCGAGGAGGGTGGGGGTGGGGTGAAGGTAGTAAGGTGAGAGGGGAGGAAAGTGGAGGAGGAGGAGAAGGAAAGGGACGAAAATCTTAGATTACGTCGGCGGACCTTTCGTTGGGATTTTCAGTCACAGACTGTGAGATGCTGTTCTTAAAGATTTGGGGAAGGTATAGAGGGGAGGGTGGGGAGGTGTGAGGGGGAAGGGGGTAATGAGGGAAGTGGAAGGGGTTAAAGAGGTGAGAGAGATAACAAAATGTTCTTGATTAGGTCGGCGGTTCTTTTTGTATGGGTTTCCAGTCATAGACCACAGGATGCTGGTCTTTAGACATTTGTGTTGACTCTTATTTATTTGTGTTGATTCTGTATTTATTCCTCTGATCTAGGTTGTAAGCTGTGTGTGTGTGTGTGTGTCAGGAGGGGGGGGGGGTGGATAGGGAATCTGTGTGTTGCTAGGGGGTCGGGGGAGGGTTGAGAAATGAGTTAAGTAGTTTTGAGCGTTTGGTTTATTTGGGGATTGTTGAAGAGACGACGCATTACCTTGCTAATGCAAGGTAATGCACTCTATAAATACTTTTCATATAATCGGCATCAGCATCATCACCATAATTGTTATTGTTGTCGTCGTCGTTGTCGTCATCATCATCATCATCATTTTCATCACCATCATGTTAGTCTCAGTTTCATTGTACCGTGGGCCCTTTGAAGTGAACAGCTTCATCATCGAAACAGCTTTCTCTGTATAATATGGGAGGTTTTCCCACCACCTCCCCACCCACCCCACCTTCCCTCCCGCACCCCCGCCCGAGGACACTGACAGTGCGTCACCATAGTTTAAAGGTAGTCGGATTGTTTGCCCATCACAATGGAGATTTCCTACTTGTATTGCAGACGGTTTTTCTTTCGCACATGGGGCTGTGGTTAATTGCCTCATCCGAGAGGACATCGTGTGTGTGTGTGTGTGTGTGTGTGTGTGTGTGTGTGTGAGAGAGAGAGAGAGAGAGAGAGAGAGAGAGAAGAGAGAGAGAGAGAGAGAGATTTCGGGCTGTGGCAATTCTTCTAATCTCTCCTTGCTATTCTGCTATGTTTTGCTGACGAAAAAAAAAAAGAAAAAAGGAAAGACCATAAGGTGGCAAAAACAACCACTACAACCTCTCACAGGTTTGCTTAACATTCTTGGTGATGTTATTGGCATTAAAGACTCTTGAGAACAACGTATAAAATGAATCAGAGGTAGAGACGTAAAACATGCAAAGAAAAAGGATAGGAAAGTCACATATTAAGAGAGAGAGAGAGAGGGGAGAGAGAGAGAGAGAGAGAGAGAGAGAGAGAGGGGAGACAGACAGACAGAGACAGAGAGAGACAGAGTGTGTGAGGGAGAGAATGCATGCGCGCATTGTGCGGTGTGTGTGTGTGTGTGTGTGTGTGGCGCGCGAGCGTGTGTGTGTGTGTGTGTGTGTGTGTGTGTGTGTGTGTGTGCGAGTGTGTGCGTGCGTGCGTGCGTGCGCGCGCGCGCGCGTGTGCAACTCGCTCTAAATGGACAATACAAAATATTTCTGTTCTTAGGGATCGCATGTGTCGTGACTTGTGAATAAATTTCAGTTTATGCCCAAGACAAATGAATATGCGGGAACATTCATTCGTGCGCGTGTGTGTACTCGCGTAGGCGTATGTGTACAACTAAAGGAATAAAGGGAGAAGCAATTGAACCAATGCTGCATTCTAGAAATATGTATGAAGTTGTGCCTGTTCCTATTTTACAAGTTATGTGAGTGTGCGTGCGTGCGTACGTGCGTGTATGTCTGTCTGCGAAGAGAGAGAGAACGAGAGAGAGAGAAGGGGGGGGGGGGCATGTTTAAGAAGTTGGAAAAGAAACAATTTAATGTTTGCAGTTACCTGCATCAGTGTACATGCAAGGTTTATATGCATGTAAAATTGTGTGTGTGTGTGTGTGTGTGTGTGTGTGTGTGTGTGTGTGCGTGCGTGTGTATGCAGAACGAGAGCACGAAAGAGAGAGAGAGGATTATATATTTAAAAAAATGATGCATAAAAACTGTTTAATCGTATTTGTGTATATATGCGAAGCTTGATGTATATGCAAGGGAATGGGAGGTGAGACGGTAGGGGTGGGGGTGGGGTCGGAGGGGTGTATGTGTGCGGTGACAGGGACCAAAGTGGTTTGGTTTGCGCGGCTATCTGCTTACTGCAATTGCTATAGTTATGGAGCATGGATTGTCTAGCATTGTCAAAGCAAACGTCCTCGATTTCCCCCGACCAAAATCTCATCGCAATTGAAAATAGTGCAAGAAGCTGAAGCAGCAAGAAATCTTCACAGAACGCATACCCCCACATGGCAATATTCCCAATGGATACTATCCTCGACAGCACAGTCAGAATACTAAAATTCCTTACACTTTCCTTTCCCTTTGTATTCTCGGAATGGTTTACATTTTCAAACAAAAGTTAAGCAAACCTTTTCCAGTCCTATCTTCTTTTTTTCTTCAAATTCTCCTTTTTCAGCATTTAAACAAAGTCCCTGACAAATTGTACGTTCCCCAACTATCCACTATTTACATGAAGGTTCTGTGTTGTCCATGACTTTTCCATCTTTCCATGACCTTCACAGACCCTGAAGCCTCGATGGTGTCCTAACAGGTGGCGCTATGGAGACTGACCTGACAACATGGCTGCCGAACTGACCACCAGCACCACCACCAAGCCCACTGACACTAAGCTGGGAACAGTAAGGCGGTGGGTGCCTCCCTGAAGAACAATGTACGTATGATATAAACACTCCCCTCTCTTACTCCCATCCCCACCTCCCTCCCCATTCACCCCCTGAATTTTAATGGCCTTAACCTACCTTCCATACTCCTTGAAGAGCCACTCAATTTAGGAAATGCGATTTCCACTTTTTCTTTCCTCTCATCATGCTCACACATGCGCTATATGCCCACCAACATACACTCAACAAACACGCGATGCATCTAGACTAGGCAACTTTAATGATAGTAGGTTCATCACAAATAACAACACAAACGTGTAAGAAATATTATGACCTGATCAAAGCCATGTAAACTATTCCATCACCTACGGGCAATTTTCTATTTAAAAACAAACAAAAACAATGGTGAACTCCGATGATTCATGCATCAATACTACATGCCTGACTCGCAAGACATTCAGTGCTTCAAAAAGTTTTCGGTCTATCAACAATTCACAATTCGGTCCACTACACTCTACATCGCACCGCTGCAAATGACAATCCTTATCTCAGTTTCACAGTCAGAAAATGACGTCAAAAAGAAATAATCAGTACTGCACTATGTATGTATACACAACAAAAGCAGCACATGGTGGAATACAAACTGATTTATCTTTTCACCCTGACTGACCATCTAAGGTCATCGGAATAGAGACAACTCGAGTGTGATGCTGATCGTTTGTCCTTACAGACTGCATGACACAGTTAAATCATAATCCTCCTTTCACATCAAATCCTGCTGTCAAAAACACTGACCACACTGCATCTCAATCTTCAACGAAACATCAGGTAAGTTTGTCAAACACACTGATCGATCACACTGCAACCAAGTCCTTCAACAAAATATCTTTGAGAGTGGACAATCATGGACTATGGTCAGTCTGGCGGCCTACTGGATAGGACACTGACCTAGAATGCTAGAGAATGATTGGTATGTGGTTCAAGTCGCACACACGGCCTTTTTCGTCCCCCACCCCTCATTCTCTCTCCACCAAACAGTAAGGGGGAAGGGTGTGCTAGTCCTCCAGACACTTTGCACTTCCAAAAGCATCCAGGGCCACAGAAGTTGCTGCTGGCCCAAATCTGCAGAAACACTTTGAAAAGTAAACAAGAAAACATAGACAGGCAGGGCAGAAACACTTGGTGCTGTTCTACTCAAAACACGCTCTCCATGGGAAGGGTAACCACAATTTCACACAAAATCTGTAATGATGCCGAGCTCCTACAATACAATACAAAAACAGACCCAGTTCTGAAATGTTTATTATTGGTGTGTGATAAGGGACACATTCTCAAAGAAAAAACGTCTTCAACGAGTCTTGCATTAAAATGGAAAGTGGAACGAATGCCTTTCTACTAGAGCATGCGCAGCTTGGGGTGAAAACCAGTCAATCCCTACATGACCCGATATCCTCTACTGGCAAAAAGCTCAAACTCACACTCTTCCAAAGGTTCGTGATGAAGAACTACTAAGCCACAAAACTCTGTCTGCTAAACATTTACTACTATGTAATACACTTCTAGTGCGTTATAAAACTGAATACTAAAATAATTCTGGCAACATGTTAAATAAAAAAGATTCTAGTTGTGCGATTAATTTACCAGCACAACGCATCATCTACATCACGTAAATCCAGATATTTTTGATGTGTGAAAAACACCTTTTATTGCACTGCTTATTTACCAGTGAATTACAATAAAATCAGACAATCCAGATACCTGATAACACCTGTATGATGGAGACCTGCCCGAGTGTCATGAGTCTGGAAAGGACACATCCTACTGAAGCAAGCATCCAGCACTATCCATCAGGCCCTGACCTGGAACATGCAGAGATGGGGGTGGGGATGAGGGTGGGGGGGGGGGGGGAGTAGGGAGAAGAGACACCGAGGCAGAGTTGAAGGAAAAGGGAGCTAACAGGCCAGAAGCGGAATAAAAACGGTATGCTGGAGAAATAGTGATGACCTGTTCTCCTTCCAGGGCATGGTTGTACATACACGAGTTTGCCATCAACCTGGTGATTCTGCCCGTCTGAGGACCACCGGTACAATGCACTGCCAGCATGTCCTACAATGAATGGCTGTACAATGCACTGCCAGCGTGTCCTACAATGGACCACCAGTACAATGCACTGCCAGCGTGTCCTACAATGGATGGCCGGTACAATGCACTGCCAGCGTGTCCTACAATGGACGGCCGGTACAATACACTGCCAGCGTGTCCTACAATGGATGGCTGATGTCTGAGGACCACCAGTACAATGCACTGCCAGCGTGTCCTACAATGGATGGCTGTACAATGCACTGCCAGCGTGTCCTACAATGGATGGCTGATGTCCGAGGACCACCAGTACAATGCACTGCCAGCGTGTCCTACAATGGATGGCTGTACAATGCACTGCCAGCGTGTCCTACAATGGACCACCGGTACAATGCACTGCCAGCGTGTCCTACAATGGATGGCCGATGTCTGAGGACCACGAGTGCAATGCACTGCCAGCGTGTCCTACACTGGATGGCCGATGTCTGATGGACCGCGGTGTTACACACACACTATCACCGTCATCAAACTCTATCCAGAAGCTTGGAGTGCACCAGCGTGGTACACAACTGGGTCGACCCAACTGGTAAAAACCTTCTCCTGATGTGTGATGAATACCAGCCAGTTGCACAGCAAGCATGTCGTAACTGGTGATGCCTTAAGTTTGATGAACATCAAGAAAACATTAAAGAACAATGAGGTGGAAGACATGTCCAGAAACTGTCATACGGGACTGATACAGTGTCTTGAAAATGCTGACGGACTTCAGGTTTCAAGCTCACAACTTACATGACCTTGCAGACATGTGGCATCGCAGGCTCTGGTATTTTTCACCACATTCATCCATCTGGATACAAACAAGCGTCACCATTCTCCTCTGACTGCGCACAGCCATGGGGTTTTCTTCTCCTCAATTATTTCTAAACGGTATCACACTGTGCTTGTTTTTTTCATTGTACGTCAATTGTCTGCTTGTGTCAAGACTACAAACTCAATGTTAATGGACCAGGTTACAGTGACATGATTTACACACATACCTTATGTTTATATGAATAAATAAGATTACACTGGGGGAGGGGGGGGGGGGAGAGTCTAGTAACCTGTATAGTATATATCAACATGTCTGCCATAAATAATCATAATATTTATGGAATATAAATGCATCTTCAAGAATTAATCACAAAAATAATTTCTGTCGCCCCTGCAACTGAAAACAAATTAGTACACAAGTGCAACCGCCACAATGAAAGCAAAATATACACAAGAGTATTCGGAATGCTCATTGAAAAAAAGAAAAAATCTACCATTATATACACACACACACACAGAATACAGAGAATACAACACAGTGTTCTAATAATGGTGAGGGAGGGGGTACACAATGAGGCAATTCCTACGGCAGGGATATTCTGCCTCCATATTCAAACCTTTGATGACATGCTTTAAACAAACAGATATTGTGTTTCCTAGACCACAAACCACACACATACACACACACACAAACTCACACTCGCATAAACTCATGCACACTTAACTTATTGCAAAAACAAATTTTTAATAAGACTTTCTCCTCTCCCCAAAAAATGAACTACAAACAACAGACGATGTGAACATAGTAACAAGAGAATACTTTCCCTGTGGAATAATGCACAGTGAAGCAGCATACAGCAGTCTGAGCACTACACACTGATACAAATGAACAGCTGATGCTACAGTGATTTATTCTAAACCACATTCTATCTTCAATCATTCATGTAGTAGCACAACAGGCAAATATCTAATGCTCCAGAACAAGAGCTTACACATCTGCATTCACAATCTACACTCATACGATGAAAAACTTTATGAAACTATCTTTTTCTTAATGAAGAAGAGAGAAGGGTTATCTATCTTGATTAAATACCATTGATACTTCATAAGAGACAAGGAGTGGAGAAGGGAGGTGAGCCCATTTTCTTGACGAGATGATGTCCATACACTACGTCTAGAGCAATCTACTTTGGGCAGAGAGAGGCAGAAAAACGAGCAAGGCAGAAAATCTAGCACAAGAGAGAGACAGAGAGTCAGAAGATCTTTCTAAGAAGGACAGACAAAATAAAACAACACAATAAAAGATACAAGGTCTCCAAGATTTCAGTGTGATACAATTGCCTTGCAGAAAATACGAAACATACTAAAATTACATCTGGGAAACCTCTGGTTTCAATTTATTCCCTCCTTGACCAAGATGGCAAGACTGAATATGATAATAAAACAAAGTTCAACAAAAACTTGCATGAAAGAAGGAGGCGACAAACATTAATAGTCTTGAAAGTATACAAAAAAGTCACAATGTGAAAAATGACACAAAAAATTAATTCAAAAGAATCAGCTGTGATAAGCATTTGTCATTATACTGGTAACAAGGCTTGTGACGACATCAACTGCCTAGAAACCGAATTCACCACGACCTAACTGAAATCTTATGCATGTGGTTACTCTGTTCACAGCTTTCATCACAACTGACCAGCCAACTAGACAGTGCCTTCTGAAGGCTGTCGGAACTCTTGCAAGAAAAAAAAAAGGGTCACACCCTGAAAACTCAACACCTAACAGCCAAACCAATGACTGACATACTTTTGACATCTTTACGGTGGATAGGACAGGACTGTGCTGATACCTTCAGCCATTTCGTTTGAATTTGTTGGTCCCAGACCAAAAAAAATATTTAAAAAAAAAAAGAAAGAAAACATGAAGAAAAACCATAAACATTCTAATGTAATAAAAAAAACAATCAAATTCTAAGAAAGTCCACATGGGCAGACAGAGACTGCACAATAGACAGGTGGGATATATTTTGAACAGAGTGTAAAATGTTCATTATTCAGTTGTTGTTTTTAAAAAAAGCAAGCAATCATTAACTGTGACCAAGAAAAAAAAGTTTAAATGACTTTCCAGAACAAACAAAAGTAAATGGTCTCTCTGAAATACACAAGGCATATCGTGCAAACTACTAGCAATGCATGTTTTACCACATGCAAGACATACAACCTTAAATATCATAACTGTCCTGATTGAACAAAAATAAATATATTGCTGGATGAAATCTGGGATTTGAAAATATCCTGAAGTCGGAAAACTGTTGTTATTGAATGACAGTCATGCTAAACTAAATCTGCCTTGTGGCAAATGTATGACATCACTCTCCGGCAATGCACTGTAAAACAGCATTTTAGATCACGGAGAAACAGGGGTATAGAACCCTCCTAAACAATCTATCACATAGAAGAAAATTATGACAAAGGTAAGAATATGTATTACATTATTTCTCAGAGGTCTCATCACAAAGTTGACAGAGGAGTTAAGCTCTGAATTATGCATCTCAAGCCAAACTTATCAACTCATTTCTGACCCACAACACTCGATTTTTTTTTTTAAGCCACTGAACTGTTGTCAAAGAGTCCTTAGCATAGTGCACAAACACACCCTCGATGAAAACAATTTGTGGCCTCAACTCCTTTGCACCAAATGACCGATGCATCTGATATCATGGGAGTACACTTCCTTTGAAAGCTTCCTACTTGCCGCCAAGTCATACACGTCTGAGAGTGAAGTCATCCATGATGGTAAAGCTGGCCTAAACTTCCATCATTTTGAAAAAAGTATTCACTATACTTTAATCCATATCCATGAAAATTCTTGTTGGAGGTATGCTTACCCTCTCGTTTAACAGAGAAGAGTATAACCAATACTGGCTCTCCAATGGATCTGAAATACTGCTATAAAATGGATGGACAAATGGTCACATGGAGAAAAGGGAATTTTCATTTCACACACACAATTACAGAAACAAGACAAAAACAAACCAAAAAAAAAAAAAAAGCAAAAAAACAAAAAAATCTCCATACACAATGCTGACACAAGAACAATAAAGAACAAATCTGGATGCATTTCTTATGTTTCTAACACAGTAGAATCATCACGACCAATTTTCTTCCCTTTTAATTGTATACAAAAACTCTGCTATGCAGGGTGTATATGCACATTATATATATATATATATATATATATATATATATATATATATATATATATATATATATATATTATAATCAGGCTGGGGAACAGCTGATCAAAAAAATCTCTGAAAAATAGGCCGGGGTCCAGGGGCCGCCTAGGCCCTGGTGGGGTCCAGGGGCAACGCCCGGTGGGGGGTCCAGGGGGGCGAAGCCCCCCGGCCGAAATTGATTTTGAGCACTTTTGAAGACCCTTTCGTGGCTTCTGATAGGCAAATTACCCTGTGGCATGCAAAGAAACCAAACTAAAACATATGGGCACACATAAAAAAAAATTCTTTACAATAGACGTACTAGGTATTGTAAGCAAGACATACATACTGGTACACTTATATGACATTTTTTATTATTACATATTATATTACAGATAGTATTAACTGTCGTTGTGTGGAAGCTTCACACACAGTATGCAAGGCCTAATACTTTAAAAGCCTAATTAAAAAAAAAATTGTTTCTTGGTGGATTCATTCATTCAATCATTTATTTTTTTATATTTTTTTTTATAGAAGGAAACTGGAAACCCTCTGGCTCTAGTGCAGGCTTTTTCTTCAACCTTTTGAAGTTGGCTTTTTTTCCCCAGAGTGAAAAAGCATGGAATAAAAAATAATGGAATGAAAAAAAAAAAAAACACAAACACACACACCAAACGAAGTTGGCTGTCTGCACAAAAACACACATTCCATGTCAACTCACCAGGCAGTCTGCTCTGATTGCAATGAAGTCCTTTCGAAGTTTCAACATGCCTTTTGGAATGCATGTGTTCAAAGAGCGCTGTCAGTCCACGATTGGAATAGTTCAACTCCTTTGCACACAGTGGGCAGTGAGCAACTCCAGCCTTGTTCACTTTGCGAATGCAAGTTGAAACTCGCTGATCGTAACCCGCCACTTTCGTTGATTTTTCAGTCCAGTCCCATCTCCATTTGTTGGCAATCGATCCTTCATCAAACGACTCGCCACGATTTACGATGCGTGATACACACGACATTTTGACTCGTGAAAGATGCAGAAAATGACTGCGAATATTGCGTTCGCCGACTGATGCGCCCGCCTTGGCAATGGCTTCCTAACGCTCGCGGAAATACCCTCACAACCGCGGGCGGAACTGCCTTATACTAAAACCTGGATTGGAAATACTGGATACGGAACGGTACTGGACTCGGGAGTGATCAAGTCCTTCGCGATATTTTTTTTTTCTCAGCGGATTTTTTTTTCCTCGGACGATCTTTTTTTTCCTCGGAAGTCATTTTAAAAAATCTCGGAAATCCTCGGATCCGAGGAGAGTTCCCCAGCCTGATATATATATATATATATATATATATATATATATATATATTATATATAGAGAGAGAGAGAGAGAGAGAGAGAGAGAGAGAGAGAACAATAAAGAACAAATCTGGATGCATTTCTTATGTTTCTAACACAGTAGAATCATCACGACCAATTTTCTTCCCTTTTAATTGTATACAAAAACTCTGCTATGCAGGGTGTATATGCACATTATATATATAATATATATATATATATATATATATATATATATATATATGTGCACATTATATATATATATATATATATATATATATATATATATATATATATATAAAAAACAGTTTAAGATAGGATTTTAAAATAGAGTAAAAACACCCTACAAACTTGTTTCGAGCAAGTGCTCTCCTCAGGGTCACACCCTACAAACTTGTTTCGAGCAAGTGCTCTCCTCAGGACCCTGAGGAGAGCACTTGCTCGAAACAAGTTTGTAGGGTGTTTTTACTCTATTTTAAAATCCTATTTTAAACTGTTTATGTCGCTCCCTATTTGGTTGAGCATTTTTAGACTTCTGAGTGGTCTTTTAACTCTAATTTTATATATATATATATATATATATATATATATATATATATATATATATATATATATTAACTCAATGGCGCCATACCAAAAATGGACTTATCATCTCTGGACATCATCTTTTGACCATACTCTAAAAATTCACCAAACTGAACGCAATGACAAAAGCATACAAGCTAAATATGCTGTACAAGTTTACTATGCTTACTTTTAACATGTCCAAAACAAACGTTCTGTGGGTACTTTTTGTAAACTTCTTCCATTTAACCAGAACACAAATTGTCAGGTACAAGAACATATCTAGGAAGAATGGTACTGTCCTCACACAAACGCACAGGGAAGATTCAAGATTTCTCTGTCAAAAGCAATATTCCCTTTCAATGTCCAATCCTTCACCTACCCTTAGTTCAGTCGCCTCTCAAACTGAGAATTGCCTTTATTCCGCCACTACTCGACAGAACACTACATTCTTTTGGGAATACGGGAAAGGGCTGCACAAAGCCAGGTGGTAAAGCAGTAGCATGTGTAGTTTCCCTTAGACCTTGGCCTGTGATGGCCACACTGATAGTGTGTATGCACACAGGTTTCCCACAACTCATCAGCATGTCGCTACCACCAACAGCAAGAACTGGTAACAACGAGTACATTGCAGTGTACGTTACAGGATGCAATAATATGATGAGTGAAGAAATTATCAATGAGGCATATTGCATTTTCAAAATAATTTCTGTGAAAGATGTATCTAACAACACAAAAAAAGGTTAGTATTACATTTTAATTTACAATAATGGAAACTAAATGATCTGAGCTGTTAATAACATTTCAATTCACAAAATGAAAACTAAATGATCCCAGTTAGTAACACTTCAATTTACAATAATGTAAAAATTAACGATTTGAGTTGAACAGCAAAATATGTACCACATTTCTTTACTTAAGAAAATGCAAGCAATTTCATTTGTGAAACGAACATAAACAAACAAGCAAGCCAAATAAAATAGCAAAAGAATAAGTAATACAAGCATAAAAATAATCATCTGCAATAAAGATTTTTTTTCAACATAGTGCAATGTGAGTTTGTGTGATCTGCAAGTAAAACATCTTGATCAATGATAATCCTGTTCTTACTAAACTCAATACATGAACACTAAAAAGTTGGAATAACCATAGCGATAGTACTGTGATGAGACATCCGTTCCCCTTGCATTCGTTCTAGAGCACCGGAAGCATCCCATCCATGGCAAAATGAGTTTGGGTAACCAAGTGTGTGGGTCAACCTGCACATGATCTGCTGTCATGTTCACTGTCTCCTGTCAGCACAGCTCAAAGCACTGACAGATCATCCAACCCACACATCCATCCCTGCACTAGCGTAGCAAGTTACAGCTCCATGCATTGGTGTATGGTGGCCTTTGCGCATTCCACTGTGTGAGGCGACTATACCTATACACACTCGGACTGAAAGTGTAAGTGATACTGGGCCAAAATCAAGTGTTGCTTGCACTTCCAAGATGGCACTGACGGCAACAAGTGGATTACAGTGTCAGAGAATTCAAACTGTAAACATCATGTGTGATTTATATCATGTGACAGGAAAAGAAAAGAACCAGGAATTGGAAGGCTGATTTCACGATGGAAATAAGTTGAATGATAGTTGGGAAATGAAGAAACCGATATAAGCTCTAATCTGTCTGCGGTCAGAAGACTAATTTGGCCTCTTGTGTTCCAGCTAGTATGCACAAGGTCATTTAAGATGATTCGAGGATGACGATTAGATTGTACGCATTTCACTTCTTTTTTTAAGATCATTCGAGGATCATGATTAGATTGTACACATTTCACTTTCTTTTTTTTCTTTCATGCTGCAACTTTCTGCACAATTTGAACACAACTTTGTCGGTAGACATCTGGTGAAAATTTGTATGCTCTGCCTGGACTCGGGACATGATTTTGAAGTCAGCAAAATTTGTATGCCCTCCATTGGAGGACACCTACTTGTCTGATAAGTTTAACTTATTTAAAAAAAAAAAAAAATTGCGCTCAGTATTCCCAAGTGTTTTGCAGACTAAAAAATTATCCTTATTTTCAGCCAGAATTTCAATGCAATTTGAAATCTGTTAGGTCTCATTTTTACAGACTAAAGGACTGTGAATGAGTCATATTCCCAGCTGGTTTGCCTGAAGAAATACTCTACATCGACATAAAGATCCAAAACATTCAAGATACCACTCTGAGTCTGTAACGCATTCCACAGGTAAAAATGAATATCTATACATTGGTTGTAAGTGTGAGGTAGGAAGAATGTGGAGGAATTTCTATAATTCAGACCAGATTATAGCAATCGATTTCCCAATATAAACAATCAGATATTACTGACATGGATTTGCTAGGTCACAGAAATAAAATGACAGAGATATGTTGAGAAAATGTAGCGATCACATTTTTAACCTTCCGCTGTTGTAGATGTTACAGAATGCAGAAACCTGAACCAGCAGAGCCGAAGAACCCAGGCACTGAACACCCCCAAGCCTGGCAGTCTCTCTTGGTCATTGACTGGTCGTACAGTGGATGGAAACAGACATGACCAAGCACTAGGGGAAAGGGGAGTGCTACCAGACAAGGAGGGCAGGCCTTGCAGCGTGTCTTGGAGCTGCACTGGCCATGAGACTTGGTCAAACAGAGCCAGCGTGCTTGCCTTCACTTGCAGGAGCTTGAATGTGGAGCAATATCTGACATCACAATGTTGTATCTTCTTCTGCATTTGTGGATCAGAACTTCAACACACACTTGTTCCTATGGTCACGACTTTCTGTATACTGTTTTGCATTTTCCCAGCCAGCCTGGCAGTAAACTGTCTTCAGGGATGGTTGTGTACATGAGTACATTTGAGTTTCCTCAGCCCAATAAACATTTGTGTATTACCTTCAATATTCTTTCAGCCATTTAGGAAATTTAAAAATCATTGGGATGACATAACAAAGACTGCAAAAATCTCCACCTTAAAACCATCAGAGGCTGCTGGGTTTGGAATCATGGACCTCACAACTACCCCCCACCCCTCCCCTCCCTGACGAAAACCCCACATCAGCTTGGCTGCAGTACCTGTTCCAGAATTAGTCATATCTCCAGCATGTAACCTGCATATCACTCACCTATCTCACAAAAGGGGAGTGGGGGAAGAGTATTATCAGCATAAAATCATATGCCACACCTGCATCTGATTCTCCTTTAATTAATGTGTATGATGTCAGGATATAAAGGAAGCAAAACAATATACCCCCCCCCCCCCACACACACACACACACACACACCCTTTCCCTCCAAAAAATAAACTTGGGCAGCAACCCTCCCCTCACCCCCACCCAAAAAAAACCCAAAGCAAATTAATATCCTGAGAAAGAAAAAAAGAAGAAAAATCTATTAAAACAACAGTGGAGTCAGTACAAGTACGTGACATAATGGCACATACACTGACAGTAGTTACCATCCTCCACACCTTTTTGTAACAAATCCAACAGATACTTATCTGTTCATTATAGTGTACATTACCTCTTCACAAACAACAAGAAGAAAAAAAAAGGGGAAACACAACTTGTAATGATTAATCATTCTTATCCTTCCACGATAAATGATATAAAGTAGGGCAAAGGGAAAAAAAAACAGCATGATTACAATGTAGTAAAATCATAAATTGTTTTCCTCTTACTCTTCGATGGTTTATGTTGCTATTGTTAAAAACATGATGGTTTATGTTGCTATTATAAAAAACAGACATTATCACAATGGAATTCGCTTTCTATTTCAAGGATCCAAAATCTTCTTGTGAGAAAAATAAATACAAAAAAACATACAAGGTTCGATAAATTATAAAATACACTGTCCCACAACCAAATCTACAAAATGCAAAACGAGAGATCCTCTGATTCTCAAAAATGCACTCATGTAACTGTCAGTGAAAAAGGAAGAATGAAAAAATAATATGTTCAATCAAATGTGTTCAATCAAACTAAAAACAAATGCTTAATATGGACAATATTCTTTAAAAGCTGCTGATTAATACAAAATGAATACAATACACAGTAAACTAAAAATTCAAACAAACAAACAAATAAGAGGGAACACAACCAAAATGAGCAAACTCTCTACAGAGGCAAACATGGTTCATAAACCAAAACAAATTTGCAGTTAGATATTACAACAACGTAAGAAAATGGACAGAATCTCGACACTAACAACCAAAACCTCGGTAAACATAACAAAATCACAATACAATCTCTCTCCAACGTCTGGACACTCTGCAATGCTTCATGAATCTCCCTGGAGCTCAGCCGCCCCAACAAAAAAGCCAAGCGACCAGAAAACAAAAAGGGCCAAGGGCAAATGGAGACCAAACGGAGGATTCTAATAGGTCGGGGGCTGGTAGTCGGGGACATCTTTCTGCTGGCTGAAGGGGGGCTGCTGGTAGGGGTCGCCGGTGTCACTGCCAGGGTAGGAGGAGTAGGGGGAGGTGGCTGTGGGGTCCTGGTTGTAGCCGGTGTTCATGGCTTCCTGGGTTCCCAGACGGTAGCGCTGCACGGCCAGGAAGGTCAGGCCGCCCTGCAACAGCAGCAACCAACCACACTGTCACACTGACGTTACATCCCACTCCATCTTTATCACTCATACAGTGAATGATTCACCCAACAGCAGCAACCAACCACACTGTCACACTGACGTTACACCCCACTCCATCTTTATCACTCATACAGTGAATGATTCACACAACAGCAGCAACCAACCACACTGTCACACTAGCGTTACACCCCACTCCATCTTTATCACTCATACAGTGAATGATTCACACAACAGCAGCAACCAACCACACTGTCACACTAACGTTACATCCCACTCCATCTTTATCACTCATACAGTGAATGATTCACACAACAGCAGCAACCAACCACACTGTCACACTGACGTCTCATCCCACTCAATCTTTACCACTCATACAGTGAATGATTCATACAACAGCAGCAATGAACCACACTGTCACACTGACGTCTCATCCCACTCAATCTTTACCACTCATACAGTGAATGATTCATACAACAGCAGCAATGAACCACACTGTCACACTGACGTCTCATCCCACTCAATCTTTACCACTCGTACAGTGAATGACAGCAGCAACGACCCACACTGTCACACTGACGGTTCATCTCACTCAATCTTTACCACTCGTACAATGAATGATTCTTACCAATCTTTCTTTTCCAAGGATACAATTTACAACAACAACAAAAACTTATCCTGCAAATTCAGGAACTTTGACAAATGGGGGCAATCACAGGCAAGCATGTTTCAAAGCACGCTGCGACTGAAAACTGCATCCTACTGTGACAGAAACTTGCACACACAATGATCCTTCTCTCTCTCTTTAATAAATTCGTACTTCCAAACATGTTCACACTTCTGTTTTCTGTGAAGCTGCTCAAAATATCACTAGCGAATATGGGGTTTCAGTGCATACATAACATACAAAACAGAAATATTCACAAATGACATAAGAATAAGTGACTTTGTTTCTTACAGCCTCTTTCCATGACAACCCTCATGGGTACAAATCTTATGGCCGTAATGTGCTTGTTCATGCATCTGTTCATACATATGCTTGTGAAATGTACCAACAGAATAAACAGAAATGTACTCACATACTAATTATTGCTTTCATATAATTAATCACAGCCACTGGTCATGTCAATATTGTCATTAGCATCCAGCAGTTCTCTATTACTCTAAAGTTGACAATTCTCAGCTTTGCAATTATGTAAATGAACAGTTTTAGTTGTGCTGACTGAATTACCTTTTTTGTGAACACATCTTACTAAGGAATCTATTGCTCCAGCACTTCACATGCATTAATGACCTCACATGGATTACCATGTAGACCACAATTCAGTCATCATACAATTTTGTATGTTTAAGTAGATTATTCTGGAGGAGTGAAAGAGAGAGAGAGAGAGAGAGAGAGAGAGAGGAGAGAGAGAGAGAGAGAGAGAGAGTGCGTGTGCATGTGCGTGTGCGTAAGATAAGATAAGATAATGTTGCTTATAGCCCAGTCGACATGTGCGTGTGCGTGTGTGTGTGTGTGGTGTGTGTGTGCATGTGTGCGTGTGAGGGTGGAGGGATAGAGAAGGCAAGGCAAGGTAATATAACACAGCCCATTGTGAACGGCCATATCAGGGCTGTCAACTTACAAGTCATTTAATTAATCAAATGTTTTTAAAAAGGTCATTCACATAACCTTTTAAAACACACCTACACACACACACCGAAAATTTCGTTAAAAGTCTTTTTTCCCTAAAACCTTAGATCAGATGAAAAATATTGATCTCTTTCAGAAACCCAAAGATCACATCAGGTGGGACATCTCTGAACACTGTTTTCAGGGAGTCTGCTGTCAGCAAAGTGTTTATGTCTCACGTCATGCAAGTCCCAACACTCTAAAAGAATATGTTTCACTGTGAGTGGTACATGACATGGAACGCACCAAGGAGCTTCTTCACCTTTTAAAAGATAAGAGTGGGTACAAGATAAGAGTGGGCACAAGACAGTTTCTTCTTTATGGCAGCTCCTGGAACATGGTGATAACTCTTTCAGGTTTAGACGGATCTGGAACAGTTTGTTATCCGTCTGCGAGTTCCATTCCCCTTGCCAGAGGTCTTTGACATTATCCTGGGCTTTGGGTTTCAGATGAGTGTGATGGATAGACAATCTGCTCAACTCTTTCGTTGTCAACTTGTGGCACTCCTCGGAAGTTGATCAACCAACTCGCTGCCTCAAATGCCCATTGAGCTGGCATGGAGAGGGGAGCAATTATAGTAAACTGACTGAATTCTGTGATCATTCAATTCAATAG
This sequence comes from Conus ventricosus, assembly GCA_018398815.1. Lineage (NCBI taxonomy): Eukaryota > Metazoa > Mollusca > Gastropoda > Neogastropoda > Conidae > Conus > Conus ventricosus. Next base: position 117,697,745 of record CM031596.1, on the reverse strand, counting down.
TTGGACCAGCGATCCAATGAAAAAAAAAGATATATTACACAAGAGTTTGTGTACTTACCCAGGAGAAGATGGAAAAGAAGGAGAAGGCTATAGCAGCCTGTATGTTGTCTCTGCCTTTTCCATGTGGGTGAAGATATTCCGTGCCTTTGTCTGATCGTCTCCAGGCATCAGTCATATAGCAGAAACCCACAAACCACAAAAATGTCCACAGGCCTGTAGAACACACACAACATAAAAAGAAATCATACGCATGATTAATCATTTGTTATAAAATATACCCACAAATCTTCCATCTGATGCTTTCACTACTTGTCAAATCCAGACCCAAGCACCAAGAATTCTGCCACGGTCTTCCTTAAGGACCAGACTATTTTCATGACAACTGCAGTATAATGGAAACATTTGCTAAAAGCAGTTTCGTGTCTTCAAAGTTTCTTCACTTTAAGGTGGGGACTTTTCTTCTATCAATCAGGAGATGATTTCCAACTGAGCATCATCAGATTAATTCTGGAGCATGCTAATCTTGACAATGACAGCAATTACTGTGAAAACGCAGAGTGACACAACAACAACAAAAACTGGCTGGCACATCAACTGTGAATGTGAGACACCACATTTTCATTACTGCGTTTCTCTGGAAACCAGAAGTGTATACAAGCACTAGTCTACTCCCTATTCCTCGTAAACAGTGGAAAACGAAAAATAACAAAGGCAACCACTTTTACCCAATAATAACATAAAAATTGTTTTGGAAATCAACAACTACTCAAAACAATCAATCGTCTTTTAGAAAATATCTCACATAATTCTTAATTCATTTCCCATTAACTCTGCCTGACAATACTGCGTCATTTACTTGTCAGATTCTGGAAATCAACCCAGTTTTAATCTCAAGTATAGCAATAAACAACTGATCAAGAGGCTTCAGCTTCAAACTAAAATTAAACATCGACAGAAACAGTAAATGATCTCATTTACACTGTTTAACTATTTGTTTAGTTGTTAGCTAAATTCAAACATTTGAATAAACTATGATGATTTCATGATCAGTTTTATGAACAAAACCACTGTTTGAATTTCCTCGTTAACTTCCAAAATTCATTCTCATTAATACATAAACTGAATACTGACTAAAAGTGCAGCAAAGCACAAACTGTCTTTCACATTCAATCTTACCTCAGTATATGCTATATTAAAAAAGAGTTTTAACCTCTGCGTTTTGTTTCATCCTTTGTATTGCCCTCTCATCTTTCATATCCTCTTAGTGGCATTCTTCCCATGCCACACACTTCCGACGCCCACACAGGACACAGCCACACCTGGCGCTGTTCTGTCACAATCTCTCTCAAACCAACCTAACCAAGTCCTTTCATCTCTTTTCATCTTTTCCTTGTTGATATGTTTATCCTCCGACTTTCCCTGCAGATTGTCAAATCCCAATTTCGTTTCATTATTTCAGTTCAATTTTAAAACCAAATAATTTGCAAATTCACAATTCTATAACAAAAATATCCATTATCAGTTCTTGCATTTGCCTGCTATCTCCTAAGATTACATGGCATTTTAAGTATGTTTTCCATATTCAAAAGGAGGACACAAAAATTTACAGCGGCAACCAATCAGAGTAATGTCCAGTAAGTTCTAGTCAAAGTAGGTAAGAGTCCTAATGAATGTTGACCATTTCAATAATACCATGTAATACAGTTTATTTCTGGTTTCCATTAAACTAACAACATTAGTGTTATTGTTCTGTTCTGGTGACAGAGAGAAAAACTTTCAAACCATATGTTAGAGAGGACGTTTCGCCTCTGTGTGCATGTGTGTGTGTGTGTGTGTGTGTGTACATGTGTGTGTGTATTTGTGTGTGTGTGTGTGTGTGTGTGTGTGTGTGTGTGTGTGTGTGTGTTCGAGTTTGAATATGTGTGTGTGTGTGTGTGTGTGTGTGTGTGTGTGTGTGTGTGTGTGTGTGTGTGTGTGTGTGTGTGTACATGTGAGTGTGTGTATTTGTGTGTGTGTGTGTTCAAGTGTGAATTGTGTGTGTGTGTGTGTGTGTGTGTGTGTGTGTGTGTGTGTGTGTGTGTGTGTGTGTGTGTGCGCGCGCGTGTGTGCTAGTGTGTCTACACGTGTGCATTTGTGGGTGGGTAAGAGAGAGAGATTAGGGATGATGGGGGTAGGGGAAAAAGAGGGAGAGGGGGAGGGGGGAGAGAGAGAGCGGAAGAGAGAGAGAGAGAGAGAGAGAGAGAGAGAGAGAGAGAGAGAGAGAGAGAGAGAGAGAGTGTGTGTGTATGTGTGTGTGTGTGTGTGAGAGAGAGAGAGAGAGAGAGAGAGAGAGAGGGGAGAGAGAGAGAGAGAGAGAGAGAGAGAGAGAGAGAATTGTCCCAGATGTCTTGTGACGGAACTGAAACTAAATGTAAACAGCAGAATCTTAAAGTGACAGAACTGGGAGTCAGGAACCCTTAAAACCTTTGACCCAGAAATCCCATATGATAGAATTATAGTGCCAGAGATGGGAGACAGAATGACAGTGTTTGGGGGGCCTGCTGGCCTCTACAGTGCAACTGCCCTGGGGAACCCTGCAACAGTGCACAGTTATGAAAACTCTGAAGAAAGACACTTTCTCTTGGAAAAAAAATAAACTGCTTGTCAGTCTACAAACGTGACATCTCTTAGGAAAGTCCAAGACTCTTCCAGACTCGACTAAACAAAATGGACATTTTCACGACTTTTCCTGCCTTGGAAACGAGTTTTCCATTTTCCCCACCACATCTCTACAACTAGTTCTAGACTCCTAGGACTCTACTGGAATCCTGGAATCTGTCAGTTTTCACCTTCTCTCTCACTCACGCTGTATCTCCCTGGAACACCATACATACACACAAGCCATTCCAGCGCACTCACCAGAGATGGCCAAGTCAGCCAGCACAGCATACTTTCTGTGCTGAACGCTGCTCAGGTTGTCAAAGACCGCATCCAGGACGAGGAAGCCGATGCACAGGAGGAAGGCTATCACACCAATGCCAGTCCCATAGCCACAAGCGTTGTCATCTCCATTCATCTGGCAGTTATGGCCGTACCAGGCTCCCGACGATATGCACCCAAACACCACCACAGCAAACAACTGCAGGGAAAACAAGATGCAGTGACAAGCATTCAGAACATGTTGAATATCACCCCTAAAACAACAGAATCATCTATGAGAATGCTTGTAAAAACCCATCACACCATACCACAGAATGAGAAATATTTAACCTTTCAACTTGAAAGTTCTTGTAACATCTGTATTACATGATCTATGTCTATCATAGAACAAAATTTTTCTCTGTGTGTTTATCATATTTTCAGTGAACTTACCAACCCAAAAGCTGTCATGCATCAGTGGCAAACATCTTAAAATATTATTCAAATTTTGTAAGTCAAAAGAACACAACTCACTGTCCACTGTAACATGATCAAATTACTGCACATGGATTTTTTACAAGTTAGTTTCAAAGTGAGATCACAACAGGTGGAAACTGAAACAAATTTTAAAAGGAATTTAAAGTAAATCCACCAGTTAACAGGAACAAACAAATTACAGACAAAACATGGCACGTTTCTACCTCTGAGGTCTTCTTTAGGCAAGATAAACGACATTCAGGACAATGAAAGCAAAGAATGAGCAATTTGAGAAGATAAGTGATCACTCATTATACTTTTCATTGCCCTGAATGTCGTTATCTTGCCTGAAGAAGACCTAAGAGGTCGTGTTTTGTCCTGTAATTTGTTTGTCCATGTTAACTGGCAGATTCAGTTCAAATTCCTTTGGCAACAATTAGGTAAATGAGTTAATCATTAAAAGCAAACCCCTAAGACGACAAGATTTTAAGAGTTTTTAAGTGTTTAAATTCATGCTGTCAAAATACTCAAATCCAGTTCAATTTGAAGACTGCAGACAAGGTAAGATGGAAAACGAAATGTAAATGAACTGAAAAGAAATCACACAGGACAGAACTGAGAAAAGAAAGGAAATATTAGCATAAAACATTGAAAGCAAAGAAGAAAGAAAAGAGATGGCAACGGAAGGCAATAACTTAATAATGTTCCAAATTCCTTGTTCTCTGTGTAATTACAGCAGACACAACAGACATATTTCAACAAATCAGGCAGACACAACAGACATTAATAAATTTTCATAAAATGTCAAAAGGACAATTTTTCAGTTTCATTTCAGGGCAGGTGGAAGGGAATATGAGGCATGGGTTATAAAAACAAAACACACAGCACCATAACATATCTATCTCAACAAAAGACATTCATTCAGTATGGAGAGCAGAGTACATCCCCGTGCAGGCAAACTCAACAGACATCTCAGACTACTACAACCACTGTACTACCACTCATACTTTTATACCAGCACTATGAATGCAATCTGGCCGATAAGGAAACACATTTCTTCAGACTCTGTACTGCATACACACTCACTGGCTGATTATCTTGCTACACCAATTTAAAGCAGATTAAAAGTATCAGTGGAGAGAAACTCTTGTTAAATTATCATGAGAAAGACAGGCAGACAAAATTAAATGATTTTTCGGGGCCGGAATAGCTCAGTTGGTAGAGCAGCAGACTCGTGATCCTGGGGTTGCGGGTTCGAATTTCGGTACAAGGGGATTTTTCCCTCGGAGTTCACATTGGTTCTGACTCCATTCCCCACACAGTCCTTCGAATGAGACTATAAGCCGAGGTTCCGTGTGTGAACGCATGCACATCATCTTGCACACACATAAAATCCCATCACCAACTTTCGGAAGAGAAGGCCAGTTTGGCCGTTGGTATGGATGACACGTTACACATAGCATGCACCTTCCCCAAAGATGGAGTATGGCTGCCTTAATGCTGGGATAAAAAACGGTCATACACACAAAACCCCACTGCCTGTCTATACAGGCAGTGTCCGCAGGAGTATCATCCTGCGTACGCAGAAAGAAAGAAAATGATTTTTCAATCGTTATTTTTTTCACATAAATTTCCTGATTTAGTTTTAGCAGCTGTACTATGGCCATCCATTTCCCAGCATCCAGGTCAGGACAGGCTCTGTCTGACCTGTTTCTTCTGTGTTAATAACACTGTTATCTCTATCAGGAACCAGACACTTCTGCTCTCAGGCATCAGAGGCAACTGTCAGTAATTAAATCATTAATATTCATAACCAGATTTGCATAGCTAATTGCTGGTTTGTGTGTGCCAATTGCTGCGAGTGTGTGTGTGTGTGTGTGTGTGTGTGTGTGTGTGTGTGTGTGTGTGTGTGTGTGTGTGTGTGTGTGTGAGAGAGAGAGAGAGAGAGAGAGAGAGAGAGAGAGAGAGGAGGAGAGAGGAGAGAGAGAGAGAGAGAGAGAGAGAGAGAGAGTGTGCGCTTGCATGCACATGAGCATGTGTATGTGCATGCACAAGCGTGAGTGTGAATGCGAGTGCATGCGTGTGTGTGTGTGTGTGTGTGTGTGTGTGTGTGTGTGTGTGTGTGTGTGTGTGTGTGTGTGTGTGTGTGAGGAGAGAGAGAGAGAGAGAGAGAGAGAGAGAGAGAGAGAGAGAGAGAGAGAGAGAGAGAGAGGAAAGAGAGAGAGAGAGAGAGAGAGAGAGAGAGATAAAGTGTGAGAGACAGTGAGACAGACAGACAAAGAAAGAGAGAGCGGCAGACAGACAGACACCGAGAGAGACACAGACAGAGAGCATCAAACTCAAGAGTGAAGTCATTTAACTTTTATTTATATAACTTTACTTAATTATAAGCCAAATTTCTATGACTATTTCCCCCACAACTGACTGAGCAGTTTGAGCTTTTTTTTTTAAAGATACATGCAAAAAGCTGAGGAAAACCTTCAATATTTTCTTTCTCTTTCTCTCCAGTCAAAATTGCTTTAAAACCCCTTGACAGCTTATACAGATACTTTCTCAAGCTAATTCTTCTTAAATCCTCTTCTCTTGTCCCCTCCACTCACTCTCCTTCCCCTCCTCTTCTCTCTCTCATTCTCCACTCTTCCTCTACTTCCATTCTCTCTCTCTCTCTCTCCCTCTCTTTCCCCCCTCCACCCCCTCTCTCTCTCTCTCTTTGTGTACAAATTCACAAACTTCAAGCACCAACATCACCCCGGACAAATTTTAATACCCACTTTCTGTCATTATCAGATACCCTTACTCAAGCTTCACAGACTATAAGAGCACCAAATGAATATACATGCCCAACTTCCCTAATATCATTTTGCAAACAAAAACTTGGATCCAGTAACTCAGTTAAAATTCCCCTTCTTGCTGTACATGAAGTAGGTATGCACATAGCGCAATTAAAGAATAAAAAATCCATGGGTCCTGATAACATACCCACATTCTTCTCAAACTCGCTCTACCTTACATTGTTGAGTCTCTTACATACATATATAATCTATCCATTGGAACTAATGTTTTCCCTCAGGCGTTCAAAAACGCCAAAGTAATCCCCCTTCCAAAATCAAATGATTTGTCGGATCCAAATAATTTCAGACCTATATCCTTACTATCGATTCTATCCAAACCCCTTGAAAGACACATACACACACACGTATCTCAGTTCATGGAGAAAAACAAACTATTTCACCCACTCCAATCTGGATTCCGATCTAATCATTCCTGCCACACAGCATTATCACGAATGTGTGACTCATAGCTTTCAAATATGAACCAATCACAAATGACAGGGGTTGTCTTTCTTGACTTCAAAAAGCGTTTGATCTTGTTGATCATTCCATTCTTCTAAAGAAACTATCTGTCTACTTGAACCATACCCCGACAATCTCATTATTCCAATCATACTTGAACGATAGGACTCAGTATGTGGCGCTTAATGGCAAAACCTCCACTTCAGACTTTGTCAGACATGGAGTCCCACAGGGCTCTGTACTAGGCCCCCTACTATTCTGCCTCTTCATCAATGATTTACCGTTGTCCGTATCAGATGAAAAGGTCACGACAGATTTATTTGCTGATGACTCGTCGCTCCAAACGAATGGTAGTGATCTACAGACAATAGAAACTTCTCTCCAGGAAAGTCTACACGACGTGTCAGACTGGTGTCATTCAAACTCAATGGTCATACACCCAGCCAAAACCAAATCTATGATTATAGCTACCCGCCAAAAACACCAGTTGACTCCTCTTTGCCTAAAACTTCAGTTGAATGGCACTTCTATCGAGCAGGTAGACGAGCATCGTGTTTTAGGGTTAACGATAGATAAAGAATTGAAATGGCAATCTCATCTAAATAACGTATGCAAGGTAGTCTCAAAACACCTTTTCCTGTTATCTCAATTAAAGCGCTACGTCAACAGTAATGTGCTTAAACTTTTCTTCAATGCACACATAATGTCCGTATAAATTACGCCTCAACAGTGTGGGACGGCAGTAGTGACGTCCACAAAAAAAGGCTGAATTCTCTCCATAGACGTGCAGCAAAGCTACTCCATCCAGCTGTATCTCTAACAACAGACGAAAAACTAAAAGCGCTGAACATACTTCCTCTGAATAGGCAATTGGAATTCAACAAGGCATCATTTATGTTTACAATCTTGACAGATACTATGCCATGTTATATCAATGCCCTTTTTACAAGATCGAACAGCTTTTCTGGCTCGACGAAATTCCTTCTTCCCTACCCACGCATTGATCTATACAAAACAAGCCTAGCTTAATCTGGACCATATGTCTGGAACTCACTTCCACCGAATCTACAAAACATGAATACTTTAAAACCTTTCAAGGAACATTTGCATAAACATTTCATGTCTCAGTAGTTAAATTATTCGATTACAATGATTAGCGTCCATTCGTTAAGTCTTCTGTGAACCATACTTTGAATAAATCGTCTCAACATAAAACCTACTCCGTTAAAATCGCTCATCCCCACTCCCACTCTGTCTACCATCCCTTTTCTCCTCCCCCTACCTACCATTCTCTCTTCCCCACCCTCCTCTGACCTCTCTCTCTCTCTGTCGTTTTTTTTTTTGTTTGTCTGTTTGCTTGTAAGTTTCCTTTTGTTTTACCATCCCCCATCTCATTAGTGCTTTTATGAGCAGTTTGCTTATCATTGTAGAATTAGATTATCATGTTGGTATGTTGAATTGTCTGTATGAATGATATGTGCTGAAATAATGTATGCATGACAAGGACAGATTGTAAGACTAGGCTTCGGCCTAAAATCTTCATCCTTGGGTATTAAAGATCAATCAATCAATCAATCAATCAATCAATCTCTCTCTCCCTTTCTCCTTTTTCTCCTCCTCACTTTACTCTACCCTCTTTCCTCGTGCCCTATTCCTTGAACTCTACTCACCCTCTCTTCCACTGTCCCTCTGTCTACTTCACTCACCACTTTGGCTTCACAAGGGGAGTATTGTGCATGTTTATGTCTGTACTTTTTTTTTTTTTGTCGCTGAGGAAGGCATTTTGCCGAAAATTTCTTGTCCTGTTTTGTGTCGTGCATTAAATCGTCGTTACTTCACACTTTGTTTTGTGTGCTCTTCTGCTTTTTTGTCTTGTCCCTATTGATAATAAACAATTAGACATTCTCCCTTCAGTCTTAAATGTCATTATAAAAAAGCTATAAAATTTACATGTTTCAAATTGTGAACAATTTAATGCCTGCTTATCTCAACAGAAAATTCTCCATCAACAGTGTTCATAACAAACGGAATATCCGCATTCCTCTCCCAACAACTAATCTTTTTATGTCTTCTGTCATTTATTCTGGAATTAAATTATGGAATGATATATATATGAGTGACCACATTAAATGCAAACCAAGCATATTGTCATCTAGGAAGGCATACCACGCACATTTCATAGAACAGTGTTAAGTCTAAGCATGTTGAATAACATATGATAATGAATATCAACCTCAACTTGATGGGTCCTCTTTATGCGTGTTCATGTGACTTGAATTGATGATGTACTTGTGCTGTGTTTGGTGGTATTAGATGGTGTTTGTGTGGAGGAGATTAGCATTTGAAAGTGATTACTATGTGTCCATGCACACACACTCGTGTGTGCGTGTGAGCGCGCGCGCACGCATATTATGTGTATGTGTGTGCGTGCGCTCAATGCCCGTGTATGTATGTTGTGTTGTGTGTGTGTACTCGCCCACGTTCGTGTGTGTGTATGTGCGCGCGTGTGAGAGTTCATGCATACGTGTGTGTGTGTGTGTGTGTGTGTGTGTGTGTGTGTGTGTGTGTGTGTGTGTGTGTGTGTGTGTGTGCGTGCGTGCGTGTATGTGTGTGTGTGTGTGTTTGTGTCTGTCTGTCTAGACGTCTGTCTGTGTGTGTGTCTGTGACTGTGAGCGCCAGTGCGGGTGCAAACATGCTTCTTTTCATTTCTTCGTTTTTCTCTTTTTGTTTCTTTTTTCCCTTTTTCGAATATATATTATTCCTAAATTGTGACCTAACCTTGTTTGCTAAGTACTATTCATGTTAATCGTGTTTCGTCGTTATAAGGTTGTTTTTTTGTTTCCTTTTTGTACGTATCATATATATATGTTCATTTTGATATTGTTTGCTGCTGTTGTTGTTCTTAAGGGCATGGTGTAAAAAAGCTATTAGCTTATCCATTTTACCGTCAATACAAATATTTGTATTCATATTTTCTCTGCTACTTCACACACACACACACACACACACACACACACACACACACACACACACACACACAACACAACACACACACTCCCACACACAATTCTTTTTTTCTTTTTTGCAGATGTAACTTTTGAATTTGCACTGCCAAGCTGAAACTAAGCAATGTGTTCCAATTTCTGGAAAGCACTTGGTACACCCTAAACCAAGTAAAAAGAGCCATCTTGTAGTATCAGCACTCCTGATGTGGCAAGTTTTTACCTTTCTTTCTCTCTCTCTCTCTCTGTCTGTCTGTCTCCTTTTTTTTTATAACAGCAAGGAGCCGTCAATTATATTACTGCTAATTGTCCAGCTCCAAAACTTTTACAGTTCCAAATGCAGGACCAAAATTCTTGAAAACCGTGCTTGAGTTCATACAATCCCCAAAAAGCACTATGATACTGTTGTGAGGTCAGATGTATTTGTGTATCATTTTCTCATGGATTTACAATCTTTATTTTAATTGTGCGCTCTTTTCTTCACATTTTACGTTTCAGTTTAAAAGAAGATCTCCAACCATATGCATGAGTGTATGAGTGAGTAAGAGAGAGAGAGAGAGAGAGAGAGAGAGAGAGAGAGAGAGAGAGAGAGAGAGAGGAGAGAGAGAGAGAGAGTGCGTGTGTGCGTGTGCAAGCATGTGTTTGAGTACATGTGGGCACACAATAAATGTGTGCTTGAGGGGTGTTCATTTATTCTTTTACTGTTTCAAACTTACTTGACATGGCCTACTGAGCTTCCTTATTAACCATTTAAAGGTACACACACTGCATCTAAAATGCCAATTTCTTCCTTCAACTATATGTATCCAATCTGTACAGTTGTATGCAGATTAGAAGTAGTATGAACTACAGTGGCAAGGGACAAAGATACCCAAGTTCCGGATCTGTTTCAACCGTCATGGGGTACATGTTCGCTGAAGGCTTAAAGTGAGGAGACAAAAAAGGTCGTGGGACAAACTGAAGTCAGTACTTCAGAATTCTCATGCAGTTTTAGCCAGTCATTCACAGCAAGTATCTTGGATCACCTCCGATTGTATTTTTCACCTTAGGGCATTCAGAGTGTATAGACTATCATTAGTATCGAAGTGTGTGTGTGTGTGTGTGCGTGTATGTATGCGTGTGTGTGTGTATGCATGTGCGTGCATGTGTGTGTGTGTGTGTATGCATGTGCATGTGTGTGCTCAGTGGTGTGTGTGTGTGTGTGTGTGTGTGTGTGTGTGTGTGTGTGTGTGTGTGTGTGTGTGTGTGTGTGCGCGTGCATTTGTGTGTGTGCGTGTGTGATATATGACAGTGTGTGTGTGTGCGTGTGTGTGTGTGTGCGTGCGTGCGTGCGTGTGTGCGCGCGTGCGTGTGTATGTGTGTGTGGATGTTTGTGTGTGT
>CM031596.1:117639195-117681695 GCA_018398815.1 Conus ventricosus | reverse complement strand
GCAGTTTTTTGCTCAAATGGGCTAGATCATTCCTCGTTGGGAGAACGCAGAAAGTTGTTGTGGAAGGGTTGTCGTCCCATTGTAAACCAGTCTTGTCAGATGTACCACAGGGAACTGTTCTGGGGCCTTGTTTTTCTTAATTTATATAAATAACATAAGTAGAAATCTCTCTCCTGGAACTACTATAAGGCTTTTTGCAGATGACAGCTCAGTATATAGAACAATCAGAAGCAAGAATGATACACACATTCTGCAAGAAGATCTAAACGCTTTACAAGAGTGGGAAAGAACTTGGAAAATGGAATTTCATCCCCAAAAGTACCAAGTGTTGTGTATATGTAACAAACGCTCACCAACTAGATCAGAATATTCTATTCATAATACTATTCTTAAAGAAACCAATGCTGCAAAATATTTAGGCATGATTATAGATAGTCGTCTCAAATGAAAAGAACATTACAATTTAGTATGTAAGAAAGCAAATAACATCTTAGCTTTCTTATACAGGAATATCAATGACTGCCCCAAAAGGTTAAAGATGACTGCTACAAAACACTGGTTAGACCAGTACTGGAATATGGTTGCTCAGTTTGGGATCCTTAACATCTAAAGGACATTGATAACCTCGAAAAGATTCAGAAGAGAGCAGCACGGTTCGTAACAGGGAACCACATCAGAGAAAAGGGGAATACTAGGAAGAACATAAAGAAATTAGAATGGAAACCCTTAGAAGAGAGAAGAGATTTTATCAAACTTAACATCTTCTTCAAAGGCAGAGCTAAGTAATTGATATTCCAATGGAACAACTAGTATTGAATAAAAGTAGCACCAGAAGTGGCGGTCAATGTTATACCATACCTGCATCAAATATTGACAGCCACTTAATTCATTTTATCCTAGTTCTGTACAGCTGTGGAACTCACTGCTGGGTGCCATCAAGATTGCCACAAATGCAGTCATTTAAAAAACAAATTGATACGACTGTTTTGAGATCTGCATATTGACTTATTTTCTATTTTAACTTCCCAGATATTTTATGGTTACCTGGGCCTGAATTTGGCCATTGCTTTTAACTTCTTGAATATCGAGTGCGACCCCTTGTTGCCAAATTTGCTCCAGGGGCCAACAGTCTGAGTCGCACTATTTTATGTTATTTTACTTTTTAACATGTGTGCTGGTGACCTACTCGTTTTTGAGTGAACCAGTATTTTAGGAAGAAGAAGAAATCAAGGAAGGTTGAGTGTGAGATGTGTGTGTGTGTGTGGGGCGGGGGGGGGGGGGGGGGGGGGGGGAGATAAGATAATGTTGCTTATAGCCCAGCTGACCGCAAAGGGCCACATGTGTGAGGGGGGGGGGGGGGGGGGATAGGGTACAGGGGGGGGGGGGGGTAGGGTACAGGGAAAGGGGGCTAAAAGAGGATATTGGAGATATATATATAATGCTGAACAATTAAAGTAGTGGGGGAAAACAAGTGCAGGCTAACAATTCTTCAGTCATTATAGTAATGACTTGGCAAAGATTTGAACTTTAAAAAAAATTATAATTTTTTTTTTTTTTCCCCCCCCCTCAGGGAATATATTATAAATATTTGAAACCCTTCACTAGCTGCCGAGTGAACCATCGTAATCCCTCTTGAAGGCAGATCTATCTGTATTGCCTGCTCCTAGGCCTTTCGTCCGCTGGATCGGACTCATCAGGGAGACACGGCTGAATGTGTCTGGGCTCCTGGTATCAAATAGAGACATGCCACAGTCCATAATTCTGTGGCGTTCTCACCACCAAGGGTTCAAAAAGAATCCAACAGCACCCCAAAGCAGTCAGCGAAAGATAGTAAAATGGAATAAAACGAAAGTGTGGAGAGGAAAAAAGTTGCTGAAAAACTAAAAGCATTATGCAAACAGTATAAAATATAGGGGATAATCTTTGAGCCTATGCTTGGGGATCCATTCAAGGATGCAAGGTAGATCAAAAGATACGGAACAGTCTGAGTGGTCAGCTCTGCTGTTCAATAACTCAAGCATTGTCAGTGGCTAAGAATTGTGCAGGACGACCTTTACTTGGATCTCCTAGGAGATGCAATCTCCACTGATTGACCAAACAATATAATGCTGAACAATTAAAGTAGTGGGGGAAAACAAGTGCAGGCTAACAATTCTTCAGTCATTATAGTAATGACTTGGCAAAGATTTGAACTTTAAAAAAAATTATAATTTTTTATGTTTTTTAATTTTTATATATATATATATATATATATATATATATATATATATATATATATATATATATATATATATATATATATATCTGGTGATGATGATTTGGCAGGACTGGAATTAAGGGGCCGCCTATCGGTCCAATCCTGAATCCCCATTAGATAAAAAAAGATATCACAGCCTTTAACAAGACAGGCATGAGCCCTGCATTACCATTAGACAAGTTCATGACACATGCATACATCACTACATGTTAAATCTGTAAAGGAGTTCAGCTAACAAACTACACCTGTGATGAAACCTCTGATCTATCATTCACTCAGTAAGCCATCAACAACACTTTTTATTATTATTATATTATTATTATATTGGGTATTTATATAGCGCCTATCCTCGGTCACAGACCAAGCTCTAAGCGCTTTACAATAAACGCACTTGTGGTCATATGATGCCAGACAGCAGAACAGATCTATGTTCATTCTTACCCTGCACAATATCCCACAGGAACCACCTTGAAGAAGACCTCATTCCAAGCCCATCTGCCACCCCATTTTCGTCAGCTGTTTGCGGATCACTGGCACACCAGTTCTCTCTCTCTCTCTCTCTCTCTCTCTCTCTCTCTCTCTCTCTCTCTCTCTCTCTCTCTCACTTGTCTGCCCTTTCACCCTTTCTCAGTTTCTGCCACAGCTTGCATGAACATCACTATGCTCCTTTGTTTCTGTTGTGTGATAACCAAATCTATTGTTCATGCAACCTAACTATTCAGATCAACAACTTTGGCAAAAGTCAACTCCAGTAGTTGAGAGTATTTGACAATTTTGTGTTTATTTGGTAGTTGAAATGTTTTTTCCTTTCATTTTAAATGCAAAGAAGACAAAATGGAGAGAAGAAATGATGGAAGATGAGTAAACCACTGCGTGTCAAAAGTAGAGGGCCCCTTTAAACCAGCTTTGTCAATGGTTTTGGGGGTGTATAAATTGTGAAAGGTTCTGGTGGTGAGCTTTATCTTGTTGAAGGGGAGTGTGGCTATCTATATGAACAATTCCATTCAGTGATGATGAGTTTGGAAAAGATGATGTATACAATTCTGAAGTATTTTTCACTCAGACATTTAGGTCTCAGAACTAGAGTTTATGAACTCAAAGTTGACCTCCTAAGATTTAATTACAGTTTATACATTTAAGAGAAAAAAAGAAAGAAAGAAAAAGTGTGTGAGGGTGTATAGATTGAGGCTAAGGTCATTCACCCTGAACAGCAAGTTGTCTGCTGAGAGCAACAATACTACATATAAGCTGGAATGGAGAGAGGGGTGAGGAGGAGGGAGGGACATGGTGATTGGAAACTGGGAGTGATGTTGAAGTCTGTATTAGAATCTGCCACTGAAGGCAATAACACTCAAATGGAGGACTTCTATGTATACACAGTGAAGCCAGTGACGATAATGGAAGAACCAGTTTTCCATAAGTACATGAAGAAGGTCTACCTGTTTACTGGTTGGACTGGCAGGTGGTCCCTACAGTTAGGATGGGGATGAATGGAGTGTTGATGGCAGCTTCACCATGGTGGAACTGGAAAACATGTAGTCAGACTTGGCAGAACATCTTCGATCTTCAGTGGGATCTAGGGTAGCTGGCTGAATACATGCTCTGTACATGATGTGATGGTGGCAGTTTGCCAACCAGAAGACAGCATGCTACTGCGTTTTCTTTATTCTGCTTTGTTTGGCTGTGAAGGGTCCCAGATTGTCGAGGTACATTCCAGGACTTGTCATGAATACAATGGCTTTCCAGGCTCTTTCCTTCATGTTGACTAAGCTTGCATTCAGACTGCAGCAATGAAAGCCGAAAGTCCTGAGTTGGCTTTGCTTCAACTGTTGGTGATTGTCCCATGTCAAAGTCTGTAAGATAGTGAGGCAGGTCTAGGTCCTTAAATCTCTCTCATATTGTTTCTGGCAATATCATGAAAATTATATGTTATACCACCCACCTGTGTATGGATTTTAGTATGTTGTAGTTTAGAGAGTCTGGCATTTTCCTGGATTATAATCCTGCTTGACTCTCAGCTTGTCATTTGGTTGAGGTCTTGCAGGAACACTTCTTTTCTTCAAGGGAGTTGTCTGTACCATGGCAGAAAGTGTTGACATCTATCTTACATGTTTAAGAGATCTGTCTTATCAAGAATGCCTATCTGGGGAGGTATCTGATGTAGAACAGGAACTATTCAAGGCCTGTCAGTACTAGTAGCACTGAGACTAGGAGATTCCTGCCTCGACCAAGACAATGCCAGATAAAGTACCATCCATGACCGTTGCTGTTTGCCTGCTAGGAAGTTCAAGAGGAAGCTGTAAACGTATTGGGTTGGTGATCCTATGGTACCAATATATGCAGAGGCTGCATTAGAATCACAGTTCCATACAAGGGATGCAAGTCATTGCAGCTTTGAGCTGCTCCACATTTAGTAGCATTTTCTTGAAAGATTAGCCTTTTCTTTTCTTTTTTACCTTTCTCCTCAAAAGTGTTTCTTCAGTCTTTTCTTAGTGAACAGGAAGATCCAAAATATTCCCAACTGAAGTTAAGACTCAGAGGGCTCAGAAAAAAAAGAATAGTTTGCAGGTTGAAGTTGGTTCCATTTGAAAAAGAGAAAAACAAAATCTGGTCTGTGGTCGTATATGGTAGACCAAGCTTTATTGTCTTTTGTTTTCTTTTTAGGTCATATCACAAAGATTATGGCATATTTTTGTGACAGTATCAATTAATGCAACTAAGAGCATGACACTATAGATGTAAGTTCAAAATTTCAGAGTTAGCATTGTGTTGAAGTTGCGCATTGTTATTATGGGATGGTACACCTGGAACTGACTTATTATGGGATGGTACACCTGGAACTGACTTATTATGGGATGGTACACCTGGAACTGACTTATTATGGGATGGTACACCTGGAACTGACTTATTATGGGATGGTACACTGGAACTGACTTATTATGGGATGGTACACCTGGAACTGACTGCCATAGTAGCCAGTGTCCCCAGTTTGCTGCACTTGTTTGATTTGCTGTTTTCCACTTTGTTGGCAAACAAAGGATGAGCCCAGGGAACTCTATGGAAGACTCACTTGTTTGATTTGCTGTTTTCCACTTTGTTGGCAAACAAAGGATGAGCCCAGGGAACTCTATGGAAGACTCACTTGTTTGATTTGCTGTTTTCCACTTTGTTGGCAAACAAAGGATGAGCCCAGGGAACTCTATGGAAGACTCACTTGTTTGATTAGCTGTTTTCCACTTTGTTGGCAAACAAAGGATGAGCCCAGGGAACTCTATGGAAGACTCACTTGTTTGATTTGCTGTTTTCCACTTTGTTGGCAAACAAAGGATGAGCCCAGGGAACTCTATGGAAGACTCACTTGTTTGATTTGCTGTTTTCCACTTTGTTGGCAAACAAAGGATGAGCCCAGGGAACTCTATGGAAGACTCACTTGTTTGATTTGCTGTTTTCCACTTTGTTGGCAAACAAAGGATGAGCCCAGGGAACTCTATGGAAGACTCACTTGTTTGATTTGCTGTTTTCCACTTTGTTGGCAAACAAAGGATGAGCCCAGGGAACTCTATGGAAGACTCACTTGTTTGATTTGCTGTTTTCCACTTTGTTGGCAAACAAAGGATGAGCCCAGGGAACTCTATGGAAGACTCACTTGTTTGATTTGCTGTTTTCCACTTTGTTGGCAAACAAAGGATGAGCCCAGGGAACTCTATGGAAGACTCACTTGTTTGATTTGCTGTTTTCCACTTTGTTGGCAAACAAAGGATGAGCCCAGGGAACTCTATGGAAGACTCACTTGTTTGATTTGCTGTTTTCCACTTTGTTGGCAAACAAAGATGAGCCCAGGGAACTCTATGGAAGACTCACTTGTTTGATTAGCTGTTTTCCACTTTGTTGGCAAACAAAGGATGAGCCCAGGGAACTCTATGGAAGACTCACTTGTTTGATTTGCTGTTTTCCACTTTGTTGGCAAACAAAGGATGAGCCCAGGGAAATCTATGGAAGACTCACTTGTTTGATTTGCTGTTTTCCACTTTGTTGGCAAACAAAGGATGAGCCCAGGGAACTCTATGGAAGACTCACTTGTTTGATTTGCTGTTTTCCACTTTGTTGGCAAACAAAGGATGAGCCCAGGGAACTCTATGGAAGACTCACTTGTTTGATTTGCTGTTTTCCACTTTGTTGGCAAACAAAGGATGAGCCCAGGGAACTCTATGGAAGACTCACTTGTTTGATTTGCTGTTTTCCACTTTGTTGGCAAACAAAGGATGAGCCCAGGGAACTCTATGGAAGACTCACTTGTTTGATTTGCTGTTTTCCACTTTGTTGGCAAACAAAGGATGAGCCCAGGGAACTCTATGGAAGACTCACTTGTTTGATTTGCTGTTTTCCACTTTGTTGGCAAACAAAGGATGAGCCCAGGGAACTCTATGGAAGACTCACTTGTTTGATTTGCTGTTTTCCACTTTGTTGGCAAACAAAGGATGAGCCCAGGGAACTCTATGGAAGACTCACTTGTTTGATTTGCTGTTTTCCACTTTGTTGGCAAACAAAGGATGAGCCCAGGGAACTCTATGGAAGACTCACTTGTTTGATTTGCTGTTTTCCACTTTGTTGGCAACAAAGGATGAGCCCAGGGAACTCTATGGAAGACTCACTTGTTTGATTTGCTGTTTTCCACTTTGTTGGCAAACAAAGGATGAGCCCAGGGAACTCTATGGAAGACTCACTTGTTTGATTTGCTGTTTTCCACTTTGTTGGCAAACAAAGGATGAGCCCAGGGAACTCTATGGAAGACTCACTTGTTTGATTTGCTGTTTTCCACTTTGTTGGCAAACAAAGGATGAGCCCAGGGAACTCTATGGAAGACTCACTTGTTTGATTTGCTGTTTTCCACTTTGTTGGCAAACAAAGGATGAGCCCAGGGAACTCTATGGAAGACTCACTTGTTTGATTTGCTGTTTTCCACTTTGTTGGCAAACAAAGGATGAGCCCAGGGAACTCTATGGAAGACTCACTTGTTTGATTTGCTGTTTTCCACTTTGTTGGCAAACAAAGGATGAGCCCAGGGAACTCTATGGAAGACTCACTTGTTTGATTTGCTGTTTTCCACTTTGTTGGCAAACAAAGGATGAGCCCAGGGAACTCTATGGAAGACTCACTTGTTTGATTTGCTGTTTTCCACTTTGTTGGCAAACAAAGGATGAGCCCAGGGAACTCTATGGAAGACTCACTTGTTTGATTTGCTGTTTTCCACTTTGTTGGCAAACAAAGGATGAGCCAGGGAACTCTATGGAAGACTCACTTGTTTGATTTGCTGTTTTCCACTTTGTTGGCAAACAAAGGATGAGCCCAGGGAACTCTATGGAAGACTCACTTGTTTGATTTGCTGTTTTCCACTTTGTTGGCAAACAAAGGATGAGCCCAGGGAACTCTATGGAAGACTCACTTGTTTGATTTGCTGTTTTCCACTTTGTTGGCAAACAAAGGATGAGCCCAGGGAACTCTATGGAAGACTCACTTGTTTGATTTGCTGTTTTCCACTTTGTTGGCAAACAAAGGATGAGCCCAGGGAACTCTGTGGAAGACTCACTTGTTTGATTTGCTGTTTTCCACTTTGTTGGCAAACAAAGGATGAGCCCAGGGAACTCTATGGAAGACTCACTTGTTTGATTTGCTGTTTTCCACTTTGTTGGCAAACAAAGGATGAGCCCAGGGAACTCTATGGAAGACTCACTTGTTTGATTTGCTGTTTTCCACTTTGTTGGCAAACAAAGGATGAGCCCAGGGAACTCTGTGGAAGACTCACTTGTTTGATTTGCTGTTTTCCACGTTGTTGGCAAAGAAAGGATGAGCCCAGGGAACTCTATGGAAGACTCACTTGTTTGATTTGCTGTTTTCCACTTTGTTGGCAAACAAAGGATGAGCCCAGGGAACTCTATGGAAGACTCACTTGTTTGATTTGCTGTTTTCCACTTTGTTGGCAAACAAAGGATGAGCCCAGGGAACTCTATGGAAGACTCACTTGTTTGATTTGCTGTTTTCCACTTTGTTGGCAAACAAAGGATGAGCCAGGGAACTCTATGGAAGACTCACTTGTTTGATTTGCTGTTTTCCACTTTGTTGGCAAACAAAGGATGAGCCCAGGGAACTCTATGGAAGACTCACTTGTTTGATTTGCTGTTTTCCACTTTGTTGGCAAACAAAGGATGAGCCCAGGGAACTCTATGGAAGACTCACTTGTTTCTTGGCTGCTTCCTCATCAATAACTCAAAACAATGTTGTAATATAATTATCAGGTTTAATCAGACAAATTGTCATGATTGAGCTACAACACCTGTCATGATTGAGCTACACACCTTCATATTTAAAAGAAAAGTGGACATCATAAACTATGTTTAACTTTTGAATTAGAATATCTAGTTGAAGGCTTAATTGTAATCTAAGGTATCTGTAAGCTGATATTTGAATGTCACTTGATTTTTGGGGGAGAAAAGTAGTATTTTAAGATTTCCTATTCATACCTGTGATCAGAAGTTAGTACGTCCTGTTTAAAACAAACAAACAAAGGTGAGCTCTATGATCCAGAGTTTCTTTGACTGGTCATACTGGAAATCCAGGAATGAACCTGACAGTCCATAATACCTTGCACAGCTCTGACAAATTGTTGTGTAACTTGACTGGTGATTGATTGTACTAGTTGACAAGAGTTCTTTTCACTGCTTTGTTCCAGTTCGTGGGGATAATCCTGATGGCGATCGGTGTCCTCGTGGAAACCCACCGTCAAAAGATGCAGTCCATGAATAATCAGCTGGCGGTGCCGGTGGCTCTGCTGATACTGGTGGGACTGATCATCACGCTGAACGCCATGTGTGGGCTGATTGGAACACTGACCGAAAACGTCTCTCTGCTGAAAATGGTATGTTTCATTCCTGTGTAGGCTGGTGGAGTATGTCATGCTCGACTCTGATCTGCAAGAACCACGGAGGGCCTGGTTTAAATTCAGTAGTTTGTTTTGTGTGTCAGTTTTGGGATTTTTCAGATGACATTAATGATAGTATTATCAGTGCGGTTTTTCTCAATTTCTAGTGGAGTGTGTGTGTGTGTATGTGTGTGTGTGTGTGTGTGTGTGTGTGTAAATATCAAGTCCTATTTATATTTCATTATCATCTTGTTCAAGTCATATCAATTTGTTTCTTACCATTTTTACCTTAGATATATTGTAAATTACACGATGTGTACACTATGTTCAAAACAACAAAAAAATCCTGATGTGAATTTGTAACTATCAGCGTATTTCTATCCATATCAGATCAACATTTATTTTCTCTTTACAGTTTATATAAAATAGATTGCATGCCTACTCATCTACACATAGAGATATTCACTTTATATGCAGTCTTGTGCCCTCACACTCTCTCCACACATGCATTTGTGCTTGTATTATTTGTATTTTCACACACACACACACACACACACACACACACACACACACACACACACACACACACACACACACACTCATACACTCATACACACTCATACACAAGCGCGTACACACACAACACACACACACACACACACACACACACACACACACATGCACACACACACACAAAATCTCTAATTGATAACATCTTGATGTGTCGAAAGAAACTATAGTGTATGATTTCTGAAGTCAGCATGAGAAAATGTTTGACTGAAAATAAAAGGACATCTCATTCCAATGAGTCTTTCACGAAAGCATGAAAAAGGTGGACACAATATCATTTCTCAAAGACTGGAAGCTGTCTTCTCTCCCCGTGTAAAGAAATTTCAGATTGGACTGTTGGTCGTTTTCAGTTTGTGTATAAATTCTTTATGAATCATACATGGAGGAATTTGAACTTGACCATTTCACATGCTGAAAGCACGAACAGTTTTGTAATGTTTGTTTTTCTCATGGGTGATTTTTACTTTGCAGTTTTTGGTGCTGACTGTCATTGCCTTTCTGCTCCAAGTGGCCATCGGTGTCATTGCCTTTATCTACAGAGAGAAGGTTAGTCTGTGGGCTTCTTATCTCCTTTTACTGGCAGTTTTAAAGCAAGGTGACTGAAGGCAGAAACTGAAGCAAATTTGAAACAAAAAAAGGGTTATTAGTTCTGCACGAGAATGCAGACGAACAGATTACAGGACAATACACAATGCATTTCGAGCTCTTGGCCCTTCTTCACGCAAAAACAAACAACATTTAGGACAATGAATATGAAGAGCGAGCAACCAGTTCTCATATTCGGCGTTTTCATTGTCCTAAGCAGTGAATTACGGTGTCACTTCATAGGAGACATATCAGTAACAGTGGGAAAAATGCTGCATTATGGAATGACTGATGACAGTGATTCACACAATTTGTTATCAATGATGGGTTCATGTACTTGAATGGTTGACAGGTGCCGGAAATTATGGCTGAGCATGTGATGTTTGCTGTCGGCAACTACGGAAGAGACACGGCTGTAACCAGGGCCATGGACTACTTTCAGTCCACGGTAAATTGATGCTAGTTGTCTTGTGCCTGTTGTTTTTTTCTTTGTTTGAAACTGTGATCTGTTTCTTCAAAATCTGCAATCAGCTTGATTTTGTTTTACCGTTGTTGAAATTTTATTTGTTTAGTGAGGAGGAAGAGCTTTGAGGAAGTGTGAGGATGTTTATATTTATATTGATTTTCTTTATCATTTTGTTGTTGATGTACAAAGTGAGCATGTCACGGTTGTCATGTGTACATATGTGTGTGCACGTTTGCTAACAGGGATTCAAAGTGAGCATGTTACAGTTTTCTAGAGTCTGAATATTTAGATGCGCATATATTGTATGTTTCTCCCTCTCTTGCTCATTAGGTCTATATCTCACTTGTTCACTCAGTCTCTTTTTCTGTCTGTCTACTCAGAGTGAGTGTGTGTGTGTGTGTGTGTGTGTGTGTGTGTGTGTTGTGCGTGTGTGTGTGTGTGTGTAAGGTTATGTATGTATTGGTGGAAGTTGATAGTGCTTTTTGAAAAATGATTGACGTGACATCAACAAGTAAAGTTTGCGCTCTGACCTTTCTAAAGGGACAGTTTCACAGGTATTTTGAAAGGTGAGGAGGCTCTGTGATGCATTCCATGTCATGTACCACTCACAGTGAAACAAATTCTTTTATAGAGTGTTGTGACTTGCACGATGTGAGACAAACACTTTACAGCAGAGTCCTCGAAAACCCTGTTCAGAGATGTCCCACCTGACATTATCTTTGAACATCTGAAAGAGATTAACATTTTTCATCTGATCTCAGATTTTACCAAAGAAAGATTTTTAACAAAGTTTGTGGTGTGTTTTTAGAAGGTGTATTTTGAAGATGTGTTAATGTTTTTTTTGTTTTTTTTGTACTTGTGAGCTGACTTCAGCGTGGTGACAGTCCTGATGTGGCCCTTTGCGGTCGGCTGGGCTATAAACAACATTACCTTACCTTACTTCACAGGTATTCATTGATGGACCCTTTGTGAACAAGTTGCAGGTGACTGCTGAAGTGTTGAAGTGTTGGTTGTGCAGTACGAGTGCTGTGGGCTCATCTCCTATGTGGACTACTCCCAGAACAACAAGGACTACTACTGTGACTCTGGCAACCCCGAGGCCTGTGGTGTGCCCAGCTCCTGCTGCATCACAAAGGTCAGTCATGGGTCAGGAGTTTTCCCGCTGTCTTAAGTCTCCACAACGCTCTAAGTTCAGACAGGTGATTTGTCATTTAATGCCTTCTTTTACATTATTAAAGTTTTATGGGGAAAAAAAAAATCAGTGTCCAGTGTAATATGAAGAGAGTCAACTCCACAGTTCCAGTTATCTAACATGTTTGCATATTAACAACATTTCTGAAATCATCATCAACCTTCAGATCAGCATGACAACAGAGCTATTTTTTCTCTGCTTCTTCTTCATTCACTTAGACAGAAGCATCAGTAGCCCAGCGCTCCACAGGTCCAAAGACTGTCCTCAGCCTTATGTCTGCAGACCAGGCTTCTTCTTTTAGGTTCTGGTGGATAGGACAGTTCAGGAGGAGGCGTTCCATCCTCATTGAGAAAGTGTTGCAGGGACCGGCATCGGAGTCACTGACATGGAGCTTGGTGAACAGTGAGTGTCTCAATCTGGCAAGTCCAGTTCTCAGTCTGACAATGATCCCGCATTGTTCTCTGGAGAGGAGACTGCAGCCATCCATACTGGTGTGGCTGGGATGGTGTTGGATCCATCTTTTCCTCTGCCTCTCCTGTACTGAGGTGCTGGCTTCTTCATGGATGAGGTCATGCGTTTTTGTGGCAGCTGGCTCCTCCACCTCCCCTTACTTGGCCATTCTTGCAAAACATGTTCCCATCAGTGTTGCAGGGCGAGAATGTTCATTGAATGACTGTGCATTTATTGGTCTATCGCAGTCCGACAGAGGCAGCTGCAGGGATGCCAAGTTCATGTTTTGGAGTTTTAGAGGGCATGCAGAGCAGGGAGGGCATGAGAGAAAATGACAGCATTCAGTTCATCTGGGGGGCCGGAATAGCTCCGTTGGTAGAGCGCCGGACTCATGATCCTGGGGTTGCGGGTTCGAATTTCGGTACAGGGGGATTTTTCCTTCGGAGTTAACATTGGTTCTGACTCCATTCCCCTTACAGTCCTTCGAATGAGACTATAAACTGAGGTTCAGTGTGTGCATGCACGCACAACATCTTGCACACACATAAAATCCCATCACCAACTTTCGGAAGAGAAGGCCAGTGTGGCCATTGGTATGGATGACACGTTACACATAGCATGCACCTTCCCCGAAGATGGAGTATGGCTGCCTTAATGGTGGGATAAAAAAAATGGTCATACACACAAAACTCCACTGCCTGTCTATACAGGCAGTGTCCCCAGGAGTATCAGCCTGCATACACAGAGAGAAAGATAGAAAAGTTCATCTAAAGCAGTTCTCTCTTTCAAACTGCCCCTCACACATGAGTTTCTCATTATAATCTGTTACTGACTTCAAGACGGTGGACACAGCTTCGTCATTTTAACTCAAGATGGTCAGAACAAATTCCAGTCTCTGCTTATGAAAATTTTGACTCCCAAAAATCCGTCCACAATCTGTTGCAAAAGAGAAGACAAGCAATTAACACAAGCTAATTTTCATGTGCATTGGAACTTCTGGTAACTTTGCTTTGCTAAGACTAGGCAGTATGGATAAAGGGTAAGATCATTGTTTTATGCCTTATATCTGGCAAGTCAGGTGATTGAGGGCTGTTTTATGCATATTTCTTCTGGTTTCCGAACTATGGTCAAACCATAGTATTTAGCTTAAAAGAAACTGCACACACACAGACCCAGATTTTCAACCTTTTTTGCATTATCTCTTGTGGCAAGAAAATTGTTTGATACAGTGAAACCTCTTTGAAAGGCATGGAGAGATGCTGCGGATGTGGAGGGATCCTTCATTGGAGGAGGGGTGTGTGTGTAAATCTGGTATAGACAGAAATGAAAATGTTCCAGAAAAAAGATCTTTAACTCAGTGGATAGATACTGTGAATCAATGGTGACATGCTGAAAGTAATTTCATTATTCTATGACATTAGTTTTGGGGCCAGAATTATTGAATTCAACAGACTTACATGAAATTATCAAAACATATAAGCCTTACATGATCTTTAGGTTTGTCACCTTTGGAATGCATACAATAATGCCTTCTTTTTGTGTTGATGATAGTTTCTTTTTATCATATCCATTATTGATTGCTCTCACAACGTATGGACCAAATTGCAGCCTAATAAGCAGATAAAAAATCTGGAGATCCATCTTGCTTTTGAATATTGTGTACAAAATAGAATCTACTTGTATAGCTAACCAACGAAAACAAGTGCTTCCCTCGATCATCAATGAGGATCAGACTGGTTTTTATTCCTAACAGGTATTTGGGAGATAATATTTGTCTTATCTCTGACATACTTGATTTCATGACTGCATCCAAAAAAACAGGTTTACTTCTTTGTCTAGATTTTGAAAAAGCATTTGATAGTCTAAGTTGTGATTTCATGTTTAACCCCTTCCCTGCCACAGTATAAGTGCTTTTCTGTATTGCTGTGTGCCGGGGCCAAATTTTGCTTTTTGCAGTAGGTTCACTCATCTGTTCACTACTCATTCATTTATTGAGATATCTCTTAGATTTTTTGCATGTTTTTTTCTTATACCCTGTGCTATGATGTGGTATCATAATAATTTGATTTGGCTGGTCATAAGTATGATAAAAATCAATATAATCAACCATTTTTGTAATAAATTGACACTTTTTCTGCATACGCACACACATTGCAGCACATCAAACCAAAGAGAAAAGTGAAAAAAACTGGTGATTTTATTGACTGAACATTATACAAAGATCTGGTATTCATATTACTGCCAGCAAATGTTTTTCAGTGTGGTAACACATGCATAATTAGGGGTACCCCAATCCCAGGGTAAAGGGACAGAATTTTGCTTTAGTGGTAGGTTCACTAATCTGTTCAATACTCATTCATTTATGGAGATATGTCTTAGATTTTTTGCATGATTCTTTCTTAGTGCCTGGTCTATAATGAGATCTCATAATATTTTGATTCTGTTGCCAAATAGTTTGGTAAAAAGTATTATGATAAACCTTTTTGAAATAAAATAATTGTTTTTGAACATACACACACATTGAAACACATCAAACCACACAAAACAATTAAAAAAATGGGTGTTTGTATTGGCTGAGCATCATACAAACATCTGGTATTGATATCATTCCAATCAAATGTTCTTTTATGTGGTAATACATGCATCACTGGGGTTACCCCAATTCAGGAGTAAAGGACAGAATTTTGATTTTGTGGTAGGTTCACGTATCTGTTCACTACTCATTCATTTATTGAGATATCTGTTAGATAGTTTGCAGTTTTCCTCCTAATAGCATGAGGTATTATGTGGTATCATAATATTTTGATTTTGGTGGCACTAGTATAGTAAAAAGTAACACAATCAACATGTTTTTGTTATAAAATGACAGTGTTCGAGCACACACATACACACTGCAACACATCAAACCACACAACACATACAAAAAATTGGTGTGAGTATTGCCTGAACATCATACAAACATCTGGTATTGATATCATTGCCAGCAAATCATCTTCTGTGTGGTAATACATACATTTTTGGGGGTACCCCAATCCCAGGGTAAAGGGACAGAATTATGCTTTTGACAGTAGGTTCACTCATCTGTTCACTACTCATTCATTTATTGAGATATCTCTTAGATTGTTTGCATGTTTTCCCCTTATACCTTGTGGCATGATGTGATGTCATTACATTTTGATTTTGTTGATAAGTAATATGGCAAAAAGTAACATAACCAACTTTTTTAGTAATGAAATGACTGTTTTGGGGCACACACACATACATTGCAGCTCATCAAACCATACAAAACATGGAAAAAATTGGTGTTAGTATTGATTGGACATCATACAAACATCTGGTATTGATATTATTGCCAGCAAGTCTTCTTCTGTGTGGTAATATATACATCTTTGGGGGTACCCCAATCCCAGGTAAAGGGACAGAATTCTGCTTTTGACAGTAGGTTCACTCATCTGTTCACTACTCATTCATTTATTGAGATATCTCTTAGATTGTTTGCATGTTTTCCCCTTATACCTTGTGGCATGATGTGATGTCATTACATTTTGATTTTGTTAAGTAATATGGCAAAAAGTAACATAACCAACTATTTTAGTAATGAAATGACTGTTTTGGGGCATACACACATACATTGCAGCTCATCAAACCATACAAAACTTTGAAAAAAATGATGTTAGAATTGACTGAACATAATATAAACATCTGGCATTGATATGAATGCCAGCCAAGTCTGTTCTGTGTGATAATACATACATATATCATTGTAGGTACGGCCATAGCTGGCCGCAACCTTCAGCATCCAGAACTTTTACTTTTTTTTGAACTTTTTAGCAAGTTGAAGGCGGACGGTTACAACATTACTCTTGCTTGGGTTCCTGGCCATGTTGGCATCGGCGGGAACGAAATGGTTGAGCGTTTAGCCAAGAACGCCACAAGAGAGAAACTGTCCAACACTTATATCCCCTGCTCAGATGTGAAACCCAAAATTAACGATTATGTGAGAGACCTCTGGCAGGAGGATTGGAACACACAGACGAATAACAAACTCTTTCAGATCCGTCCAAACCTTAAAGACTTCCTCCCATCTACGTCGGGTGGTCGTAAAGAGGAAACGGTTCTGTGCCGGCTGCACACCGGCCATTCGTATTTTACCCATTCTTACCTTTTAAAGAGTGAAGAAGCTCCGTGGTGCATTCCATGTCATGCGCCACTCACAATGAAACATGTTCTTTTAGAGTGTTGGGACTTGCACGATGTGAGACACAAACATTTTACGGCGGAGTCCATGAAGATCCTGTTCAGGGATGTCCCGCCTGACGTGATCCTTGAGTTTTTGAGAGAGATTAACATTTTTCATCTGATTTAAGATTTTACGGCAGAAAGATTTTTAACAAAGTTTCTGGTGCGTTTGTAGACGATGTCATTTAACGAGATGTGTGAAAGTTGGTGGGTTTTTTTTTTTTTTTTTTTTTTTTTTTATGACTGGTGAGTTGATTTTGACGTGGTGACAGCCCTGATGTGGCCCTTTGCGGTCGGCTGGGCTATAAGCAACATTATCTTATCTTATCTTATCATTGTAGGTACCATAATCCAGACATAAAGGGACCACATTTTGCCTTTTGCAGTAGGTTTACTAATGTGATCACTACTGACTCATTTACTCAGACAAGTCTTACATCTTTTGCATGTTTTTTTCTTGCATGTTTGGCTATAACCTGATGTACTAATCAGATTTTGTTAGTAAACAGTAAATTTGATTAAATCAAATCTTATGACAGTTTCAAAAGAAAAACAGTCATATTGCTGTATATAAAACCACACAAAACACTAGAAAAACTGATGTTAGTGTTCACTGGATGCGAGGAGAAACATCTGGTACTCACTCAGTACATGTCTGTACACTAATCCAGTACTTCTTTCTGTACATCTCGCAGGTTTCTGGGGTTGTTCTTGGGTTGAGCAGCCTCACTAATATAACCCAGTCTGATTATTTCCAACAGTTGAACAGTTTCAGAAGAAACACCACCATGAAGATGAAAAAAAAAGAAAAACACACACGCACTCAAGAATATAAAAACACAGAGATAAAAGCACGCACTGACTAACTGAAGATCAATGAAAAAAAAATGCACTGCAAAACTAAGCTGTGCTACAGGATCCACACTACTCCCAGTGGTTGAACTTAGTGTGATAATCCATGTAGCACTGTGGATAGCACAGTGCAGGCTTGGAGGGACAGGAGGGGCAGTGGGACCGCACATCACGCCTGATCTTCAGCTTCTTGGTGCAGACCCTGCAGGCCCTCTGTGGTGCTGCCTCGTTGGGTGTTGGTGGGATGGGGAACATGAAATGCCTCTCCATCAGCCTCACTTCATCGTCGGACCGGTAGCAGAGGTATAACTTGATCACGAACCTGACACGCATGAGGGGGATGTATTGGCAAAATATAAGCCTACCCTTCCAAAGGAGTAGGCTTTCATCACACACACCACTCACCGTGGCTCATACACCTCCTGAAATCTTTCATGGAGGTGGTCCAGTACTGGGCGGATCTTGTACAGCCGGTCATACTGGGGATGGTCTGGTGGTGGCATCGCAGAGTTGTGAAAGTGGATAAATTGTAGGATGATCTGAAATAGGATTGAAAACATTTGATCAGTGTGTGTAAACAAGCAAACACACACACACACACACACACACCAGAAACAATCAAGTACACATACAAACATTTGTACACACACACACACACACACACACACACACACACACACACACACACACACACACACACACCATAAACAATGACACACAAATACACCACATAGAAGTATACACACATACACACCACATAGAAGCACACACACACACACACACACACACACACCTAAACAATGACACACAAATACACCACATAGAAGCATACACACATACACACCACATAGAAGCACACACACACACACACACACACACACACACACAC
The DNA here is from genome assembly GCA_018398815.1 of Conus ventricosus. Lineage (NCBI taxonomy): Eukaryota > Metazoa > Mollusca > Gastropoda > Neogastropoda > Conidae > Conus > Conus ventricosus. The sequence continues at coordinate 117,663,279 of CM031596.1, read as the reverse complement.
ACACACACACACACACACACACACACACACACACACACAGAAGCACACACACACACACACAAAACAGAAGTGCAAACACACACATTACAGAGAAGCACACACACACACACACACACACACACACCACACACACACACACACACACACACACACACACACATCATCCTCATCTATTGTAATGCTAAAAAGAAAGACTTCACATAGAAAGGAGTTGGAGAGGGAGGGTGGAAGGAAAATGAGAACAAGTAAACAGAGAGAGAGACTCAGAGAGAGTAAAGAAACTTACTTGAAATCTGTTTCTTGTCATTACTGAGCTGAAGACTGGAATGCGGTACAGCACCTTCTTCGACCAGTACAGCTCAATTGCAGGCAGTCGCACGATTCCCATCAGTTCCCACTGATTTGCATTGGAATACTGTGGCAAGATTGTCGAGTTCCACGCCCTCTGCCACGCCCCCTTATTTGATGCTGTCCAGTGCCTCTAGCTCTTCCCTGCCCCTACCACGACCTCTCATGACAGTAGGGGGTGCTGTGCTGGTGCTGGGAATCGGCTCTGGTTCTGATTCTTGGTCGGAATCATGGCCGGTATCGCTCTTGACCAAACATCACGTGGGTCGAAGTCCGGGCCTTCTTCTTCGTGACCGCCACGAGTTCCGACAAAACTGGATGGTGCTGGTTACCGTCCGTCTCTCCCTCATCACTATCACTGTCACCTGATGCTTGGAAGTCTTCGTCACCACCATCAATATCATTCAACACTTCATCTAAAACTTCCAGTGCGCTATAACGCTTCAAAACAGGTCGCCTTGTCGAGCTTCGTCTCTGATCCGCCATCTTGATTATGATAATCAGCTCGACCCTTCTTGAATACTAAACCGACAATTTACTAACACTTCAATACACCGATAAAGGGATAGAACTGTTATTTAAACACCCCAGTAGAGTCAGGGACAATTTCTAGGGTTATTTCCCGTACCGATTTTCGAAATTTCGATGACGAAGATACCCCGTAATAGACACGGTTACGGGCGTACAGGATCGCGGAAACGACCCCGTAATAGATACGGGGCAAGCAGGGAAGAGGTTAAGGTATTACATGCCTTTGGCTTTGGTCCAAGCTTCTGTCATTGGATATAAACATTTTATACAAATATTAAGTCAGCTGTGTCTGTGAATGGAAAATTAGCTGGGTGGTACCCTGTTGCGAGGGATAGCATCAAGGTGATCCAATCTCTCCATATTTATTTGTTATGTGTGGTGAGATTTTGCAAATATGATTAAACAAAATAAAGGTATAAAGGGAATTCAAGTAGCCAATACTTAAAACAAGATAACACAGTATGCAGATGCTACTTAAGTATTGCTAGAGGGAGACTGAAATCATTCGAAGAATCTATTTACACCATTGAACATTTTGGAAGAGTGTCTGGACTCGTATCAAGCGCAGAAAAAAACAATGCAATATGGCTAGGTAGTAAATGAAATTCACCTGCTAAGTATATGCCACATTTAAACATAAAATGGAAGCCTCCACAATTTGAAATTTTGTGTATCTGGTTTACATGTGACTTAAAACATTGCAAAATCATGAACCATGAAGAAAAGTTTACAGAAATCAAAACGCTGTATAAAACTTGGCTCAAAAGGCAGATAACACCACTTGGCAGAGTAGCGGTGCTTAGATCTATGATTCTTTCTAAACTAACCCATCTATGGGTGTTATTACCAAACTCACCGGACTATATAAATGATGAAATCCAGAACTTTATATTTGAGTTTGTCTGGGACAAGAAAAGAGACAGAGTCGGTAGGAAAACGTCTGTAAAAAGCGTAGTGCAGGGGGGAATTGGAATACCAAACATAAAGAGCATGTAAATGCTTTAAAAGTAACTTAGACACATAAAATCTTATCAAGTAAACACAGATGGAAGAAAGTGCTTGTTTCAGTGTATTGAAAAGTGGAAACTATCAATAAACTAGGATCCAATCTGCCATGGAGCGATAAACTGAGTCACTTCTGGAGAGACGTATTAGAGAGACAGGCAAGATTGTTTGTGTTAAAACTGCGGAGGAACTCTGTTCAGAGCCTTTGTTCTGTAATCCTAACTGAAACATTGGGGCAGATCAACCTTTTATAAAAACTGGATTGAAAGTGATGTGTTCTGCAAACAGAATCTTCTGGATGAGAACAGTGAATTTTTGAGTTTCCAGTCTTTCGTTGATAAATATGGTATCAACACAGATTTTGTTACATATAATGGCTATGTTAGTGCTGTGAAAAAGTATTTGATAGAAACTGGACTAGAAATGAGATACTGTGAGGAAGGTATGACAAGTAAATTATTCACTGAAATCTGTTCAGTTTCAAGAGGAGCCTCACATTATTACGATTTATTAAATCAAGACCCAGCAGAACCAGGTTTTTGCAATAAATGGAATGTAAGACTACAGAAGTAGGTTATATGGATCAAAACTCTTCACAAAGTCCGACAGATAAAAAAGACATTAAACTTAGATGGTTTCAAATGAGAATTATTAACAGAATATTGGCAACCAACGTTATTTTGCAAAACATGGGAATTGAAGAGTCAGATAAATGCTCTTTTTGTGAGAGAGAAAAAGAAAATATTCAACATTTGTTTTGGAGCTGCCAGTATGTACAAAACTTCTGGCAAGAGTTTCAAAATGTGGTAAACAGAAAATGTAAACTTATAAAACTGTTGCTTGATGAAAATATTGTTCTGTTTGGTTGTGATTGTAACTTTAAATCTGATAGAATGTTTGACCTAATCCTGCTACTCGCCAAATTTTGTATCTATAAATGTGAAAATGAAAAGAGTGTGCCATCATTTCAAATCTTTATTGTATTTTTGAAAGCCAGATGTGAAACTGAAAAGTATGCTGCTCTTCATAACATGTCTCATAGAAATTTTGTGGCACAATGGATTCGATACTTGACATTATTGGAGTAAACACAAGTTGTACATTGTATACAAAGGCTATGACAACGGCCAACTGTGTTTTTTTGTTTTGTTTTGTTTGTTTGTTTGTTTGTTTGTTTTGTATTTTGTTGCGTATGCTTTTCTGATTTCTCTTCCTAAACCTTGTTGTGATTTAAAACAATTCTTTTATTTCTTTATTAGTTATTGTCTTGTTCACAAATGCTTGTGATTTGATGTGCAAACAACAATGATAACTTGTTAATGAATTATGTCCAATCACTTCGTTGTAATTAATCGAATATGAATATGATTCTGTTAGTCACAGTCTTGTTCGTAAATGTGTGTGATTTGAGGTGCAAACAACTGTGATTACTTGGTAACGAGTCATGTCCAATCATTTCGTTATACTTTCTCGAATATGCACTTGTATTTGTGTTTATTAATATGCACTTGTATTTGTGTTCATTAATATGCACTTGTATTTGTGTTCATTAATATGCACTTGTATTTGTGTTCATTATGTCTGGTTTGTAATCTCTGAATTTCAAAATAAAAACTTTTTTTCAACAAAAGGAAAAAAAATGCCATATATGATTTAAAAATCAATTATTGTTCTTTTTCTTAAGACAGTTGAACAGATCTTCCTCGAGTGCCGCTTTTCAATTTCTGCAATTGTTAGACTATGTCACTGAATTCTAAAAGGAAAAAGTCTGAAAGACTGATATGTGCTCACCTTTGAGAGTTTGGACTGTCCATTAGCAGACACACTGTGAAGATAGATGGTTCTTTACCATCAGGTAATGTTCGCTTGGTCATGTGAACACTTTCACTCAGCGATGGAATCCATATATCAGTTTGATCACCTCAAAGGAAAGGGAAAGAAATGCAATTGGTTAAATGGCCATGTTAAAGGCCTGGGAAAGAAATGCAATTGGTTAAATGGCCATGTTAAAGGCCTGTGCATTTTTTCATATATGGAAGCTTGGGTTAGCTCTAGAATAAAATATTCCACATTCTTCCAAACATCAGCACTACACTGTATGTGGGTAAGGCTCCGAAATTTAAACTTGGTACAGTGCCATTGATTTGTGAAAGGAGGGAATCTTCATAGGGTTCATATTCATTGTCCTGAATGTTGTTTATCTTGCCTGAAGAAGATCTATGAGGTTGAAACGCATTGCATTTTGTCTTGTAATTTGTTCGTCCATGTTAACTGGCGTAGTTATTTCAAATACCTTTTAAAAGGAAAACTGAATGAAGAAGTTCTTCATTGGCAAATTTTTATGGTATAAAAACTGTGTATTGACCAACACAGTAGACTGAATGTGTAATGTGTAGGCAAGTATTCTGTGTACTGACCAACACAGTAGACTGAATGTGTAATGTGTAGGCAAGTGTTCTGTGTACTGACCAACACAGTAGACTGAATGTGTAATGTGTAGGCAAGTACTCTGTGTACTGACCAGCACAGTAAACTGAATGTGTAATGTGTAGGCAAGTGTTCTGTGTACTGGCTAACACAGTAAACTGAATGTGTAATGTGTAGGCAAGTATTCTGTGTACTGACCAACACAGTAGACTGAATGTGTAATGTGTAGGAAGTATTCTGTACTATGTATCCTGTTTTGATATTCCAGTGCGTCAATGTTTCACTTTCAGGCAGCACAAGTCCACGTTGCATGTGGCTACAACATTGTTGGAAACTTGACCGTAAGTGGAGTAATGAATATGACTTTGCCCATTCTTCCTCCCTGTTTTTCTTTTTTTCTACAGTATATTTATGATTAAGAGGGTGTGGTAGAGCAAGGAGGGAGGAAAGAGGAAATGTGCTCTGTGTTTGGTCACTGGAGAAAAACTCTTTTGCGAGAATATGGACATACGGATGTACATTTGTGGGTCATGCACAACAAACACTTCCACACACACACACATACACACACACACACACACACACACACACACACACACACACACACACACACATCATGATAGTAAAGTAGTTTGCGATACAAATACCCTACAGACCAGTCCAGTCCAATGCATCACATTGCCACACAGACATAATTCTGTGCTAATGAAACGATCACAGCATAGTGCCAGTTGATGTGCAGACACTTCATGTCAGATACTGTACCACATCAAACTGTTGGAAACTGGCCAGTTAACCAGCACTGTTTGGTCAAATTTTGTTACTAACACACTGTTCAATCACTCATAAAGGCTGTGAGAAAGATGTTTGCTGCATAGATATTTTCTGACAAATGGTGATCCGATTGTGAAATGTTTACATTTCCAGCCCTATTAGTCTTAATTCGACAGAGCTGCTCATCTTCAGGCAGCGAATAGGACACTGCCAGCTCCTTCCCATTTCTCACGTCTCAAACTCTCTCATACTGAGCAGTGCCCTTGTGGCACAGGCTCCCAAACTCCCACCCACAGCTTACAGTCCTGCCCCTCCTTTGGTGCCTTGAGATGCCAGACGTGGCCCACTCAGGTTGAGGTCCAGGAGAAGCTGCGGGGACCGGTGGGGTCTCTTTGCCATACAGACTGAAGATCTAGCATGGCCGGGAACATGAAAGAATGAAAGAAAGAAAGACAGAAAGAAAGAAAGAAAGAAAAGTCTAAATGAGAACTTTATGATGTCTGAAAGGACAACACTATAACATCTGTTGTATCTCATATCCCTTGTGGTGGTTGATGTTAAAGGACGACACTATCTAAATGAGAACTTTATGATGTCTGAAAGGACAACACTATAACATCTGTTGTATCTCATATCCCTTGTGGTGGTTGATGTTAAAGGACGACACTATAACATCAGTTGTATGTCTTATTCCTTCATGGGATTGGTGTTAAAGGACAACATAACATCAGTTGTATGTCTTATTCCATTGTGGTGATTGGTGTTCACAGGTGTCGGACAAGGTGTACATTCAGGGCTGCATCAATTCCTTCATTCACTGGCTGGCAGAGCACCTGGATCTGACTGGAGCCATCGGCCTGGGCTTCGCCATTCCACAGGTGTGTGGGCATACTTTCACAGGTGTTGGCCTTGACATGATGTCACCAGAGTCAAGGTGTGGTGTAAGATGGTTGACATGGCTCCCCATTTTTGTTAGAATTTCTAGTTTTTAGTGAAGTATCAAATAGATGAAAACTGTGAACAAAATTTTCTAGTCCCTCTCCCCTCCTCCTCTTCTCCGCTTTCACCCCTATAACCCCACCCCCACCCCGATCCCACCCCGCTGTCCCCACTAAACTTCAAGAGCGAAGGGAAAAAACTAAGAGAGGAGTTCACATAGCATAATCACATTTTCAGTACGCTAACTGACAAAGATGTCATAAGATCTCTCATAAACTTCAGTGCGGGAACACGCAGTCTGCAGCTCTGGATCTCTCTGGACCTCAGAATTTCTTCGGTAGGAGCCCCACATTTGACTCGGTTACATTGGAAACAGCTGGTTATTTTCAGAAACAGTCGGCCATAGTGAACAAAGTCTTGTGGTCCCCAGGTTTACTGATTATCTCACAATTTAAGATTTTGTGTCCATGCTTCACTGCTTGATGTAAAAGATTTTTTTTTGTACAATGTCTACTTATTACTAGATTATCTTCTAGTTTTTACAGGAGTAAAGATATACATGAATCCTATTTGAGAGTGCAAAAGGAAACTGAACATCACCAAAAAAAATTAAGGATAATAAAATGAAAGATTTGCCATGTGGAAAATTATGCTGTCAGATGGAACAATATAGCAAACAAAAGACTGGAAATGTTCACAATCCGTGAGGGTTTTTTTTTTTCTTTAGAAAGAAAATGAGAGAAACAGTGGTGTGAGCTCTATTTTCTAGCATGAAAATGAGAGCAACAACAATGCAGATACAAGGTTGGTTTACGAAACTCAGTTTTAAGCAACATGAATATAGAAAAAATGCTGTGACCATTGCAAAACCTTTCTGTGGAAGAAACTACAGCAGCTTCAGTTTGTTTCCAGGACTCTTCTTTTGAGACATTCTGGAAATTGAAAAGGAAAGATAACGAATGAAATCAAGTTTTGAAAAAGCAACTGGAGAGTGAAAATTTAAATATATATGATATTTTTGCCATGTTGGTGACTTCGTGTGATAAAGGTTTTGATCTACACAAAAATCACATGTTATATTTCAACACAATGCAGGGTTTTTTAAATTTGTTTTTTTTAGCTATATTGCTTGCTTGGTGTCTGGCTGTAAGTTTGAATTGTTGTGAAACCAGTGGTGGAGGGAGGAGAGCAAGGAGGATTCGGTGTTACCAGACATTTGGAACAGCACGAAATCAGGGGACCTGTTTGTTGTCATATCAAATTTCTGTGCCACAGCAGCGGTCAGTTGACTTCATTCTTAAACCTGTGTCAGTATTTGGTGGTGGTTTGCCATAGAAGCCTCTGGACAATTAGATTTAGTTAGGCTTGATTTGATGTACAAAACGGGTAAGGTATAAAACTCTGAAAGATAAATGAGAATGAATCTAATCAGTATTTTTTTTTCATCAGCTGATATACATAGTAACCATTCTGAATCAGTGTAAAGCATGAATGGAGATGGCCCTTTCTAACATGTATTTGTTTGATTTTGCAGATCATTGGAATCCTCTTGGTCTATTACTTTATACGCCGAGTCAACGACTACCAAAAGGGTTACCGTGTGGGCCAGTACTTTGGCTGAACAATGGAGACCAAATCTGGTCTTTGTCACCTGCAGGTACTGAAGAAATGTAGGCATCATAGCAGTTAGTTTGTCACCTCTGGGTGATTTCAAACTGCAGGGGTCTTAGCAACATCTTGTAACAACTGCTGCTGATGAATGAGAATCAGGGTCAAATGTTTTGGTAAATAAGAATCAAAAACGTTTTTGGAAAATATGCACATTTTGTTATATGTTACAAAATAATATCAGTAATTAGGTAATGAGAGAAGGGGAGAAAAGGATGGATTTGAGCTGTCTGATAATTATGATGGAAGTGTATCTGCACTGAAAATGAACGTGTGTGGCTTGAACCAAGAAGTTCATGAACGCAGTGCTTAATATCAGGACAGATGATTGAAGAGGAGGGAGGTGGGGGGGGGGGGGGGGGGGGGGGGATGTGTGTGTGTGTGTAGGGAAGGTGGGGCAGGGAAAAGAATAGTAATTATAGACCTATTTTGAACTAGGCTTCATGTACACACTCTCTTACTGTATTCAGGAATGTGGTGTGTTCCTGTTAAAGTACACATTTTCGCTGCAATTGAAGTGATGTCAAGTACTCACTCTCTTAGTGTGCATTAAACCTTTTGGTTACATTTTGGTATGATCTCAGATTTTTTTTTCAAAATTGATGTTTCAAAGTGGATTTAAAAAGATATGCTACAATCTACAGCAGAATATGTGACCGTCCGTGACATTCTGTCATTCAGTACCAAAACAGTCATTTATCTAGATGATGTACACTGAAAATACACCAGTATTGACTATTGTAGAGGGAAATTCGTTTAAGATATTTCTTGTTGTTGAAACGCTCTGAGGACATCTGAAAACTCCACATTCAGTCCAGAATATTCTGCAAACAGTCATCTTGTCTGCTTCTAATCTAGTACTGGTTTTGACATTGTAACGAAATTCGTTTGTTTACATGTGTGGGTGGATGGGTTGGGAAGTGAATCTGTGTGTGTGTGTGTGTGTGTGTGTGTGTGTGTGTGTGTCTGTCTGTCTGTCTGTCTGTCTGTTTGTCTGTCTGTATGTGTGTGTGTGTGTGTGTCTGTATGTGTGTGTGTGTGTGTGTGTGGATGTCTGTGCGTATGTGTAAGTGAAAAGGAAAAAGAGGGAGGGAGTGTTCGTGCTTGTGTGGAGTCATGATGTCTGTGATCAGTAACTCTGTCTGGGAGAGGATTGGTTTGCCAGTTTTTGATGATGTGATTTCCTGTTAAGTTTTTTTTAAACTTTCTGTGGATGTAGAGCTCACTAGAGAGCTAGTGTTCAGTAGGACTTTGTAATCAGTAAACACTGTTTTTTACTTCTGTCAAGAAGATTTAGTAAATACTGTTTTTTACTTCTGTCAAGAAGATTTTTAGAGGGGAGGGGATGTCTCCTCTGACTGACTGTAGCTTTGGCACTGGATGGCTTGAAGTGGTTTGGAGTGTTGAACAAGAAATGGGAAATGCTTTAAAAAAAATCTATAAACCAGAAAATGACAAAAAAAAAGCTGACATCTGACTCGTTTCACTACTGAGAGTCACATGTTTTATATATTTTCATACGTGCTTTTGTTGTCTGATTAGAAACTTTTTTTGGTGTGGTATCCCAGTGTGGGGGATAATTGTTTTGTACAGTATCTGTACTTAAGAATTGATAATGATATTTTTTTTTATAGCACCTTCTTTTACAGACTTACTATTTACTTAAATAGTGATAATGTGTTCCTGTTTTTTTTTTGGGGGGGGTAATGCACAAACATACCCAAAAGCACATAATACACATAAACAACCACTTATACAGACTGGCTTTGTCCCTCTGTCAAGCAGATGTACAGGCACATATCCACACACACACTCACACACACACGTACACACACACACACACACACAACACACACACACACACACATACACGCGCACACACATACACACACACACACAGTGACACACACAGCAGTTTGTTAGTTGGTGGTTTTGAGAATTATCATTGTGCTACTGATTCAGAACAATTTTTTAAAAACATGATCGTGACAAGTGAAAAATTAACAATGTTACATGACATATATTAGGCCTAGTAACTAGCTCGTATGACTGTGGACTAGGCCACAAATATGACATGACTTTCATCAAACACCCATTTTTCATTGTTTCCTTCTTCTTCTTCCAATCTTTGGATTGGGTTGTGTTGACCATAGAGTCCAATGTCTGGAGTCCTGATCTGTCTAGATTTCAATAGTGAGTGGCCAGCACGGTATGGAAAACTGAAAATAATGATTTCAGAACAGCGAAAGTTGGCACAGTTCTGGGTTCCTCATGATCCAGTCATGAGGAACAGGACCAGTGGGTAGTCCCAAGCAGGCCTAAAAGAAATCCAGCGAAGAGGAATCAGTTGATGGCGGTTTTTCTGTTCGTTCTAAGTTTGATTGTTTGAAATTCGTTCTGCTGCTTGGAAGTTCTGCTGACTTCCGCAGAATTCAACAGTCCGCAGAAGCTGGGTGTGTGATGATTATCTGCAAACCCCATCTACCCCACCCCAAGTAACAAGTAGATAAACACTCACACATAAACATGCACTTTTTATATGGTTTTATCTTATGATTTTGAAAGCAGTAATATATAGTGAAGGAATACATTATCAGTGTTTTTGCTTCAACATTTTATTTTGCAAGCTTCATCTTTTCTGAGTATCCATGACATCGTTTTCTTAAACCTGGAGATTTCAGCTGCATGTTGTTTATTTTGTTCTGTGCACATGGAAGAACTGCATGTTGTTTATTTTGTTCTGTACACATGGAAGAACTGCATGTTGTTTATTTTGTTCTATGCACATGGAAGAACTGCATGTTGTTTATTTTGTTCTGTACACATGGAAGAACTGCATGTTGTTTATTTTCTTCTGTACACATGGAAGAGCTGCATCTCTTTGCATATTCCTCAGTTCTACTTAAAGGACATAAGCATAATATAAGAACTTTTGGGGGAATATTTCTGATTGAGTTTTTCATGCTGTTCCATTCTACTTCATTCCTGTGTCCCAGATTTTGTGTTTATACAGATATTCAAGATTACAAAATCCAGTGTTGGAAATACATGTCCACAGGTTTGATTTCATTCGTTCATCACATGTTTATTTCCACAGTCCTTTGAAACTGAGAGATTACCTGAATTCCCTTCTCTTCTCCTTAATTTTTTATTCCTTTTTTTTCGTGTTTTTGAATACCCAGTTCCACCAACAGACTGTAACAATATTGTGACAATATTTTTTTATGTTGCTTTGCATTTTGCTTCTGTTTTGTGTTCTGAACACAAGAGTCTCCAAAGGTCATCAGTAATTTATTGGTAATCTTTTTTTTTACTCTGTGTGTTGTCATTGTGTGAGGTTTTCTACCAATTCTGATGAATCTTCAGAAGGTTGTAAAGTCTTATGTACTCTGATTGTTCTCAGGGGAGGTTAGTCTTGTGGAGAAAGCCGTGTTGTCTTGATCGAAAGGTTCAGGGTCATTCTGTGCTTCAGCCAGCCAGGTCAGAGGTTTTCTCTTCGTCTGAGCAGACCCTGATCCCCTCCATGTTCTTCTGATGAGGCTTTCAACCGAGGTCCCAGGTGTGAATGAATGCATTACAGCCATGAAAAACTTCACCCTATGCACAGGTTAGAGCTTGTTCCATGGTTAAAAAAAAGAGTAGGGTATCATGTGCCAGTGAGGAAAAAAAAACACATCCTGATACACACAAAATGCATGACAGCAAGTTATTGTGGTTGTGTGAGCATTTAACACATTAATTTAATGACTTTCTGTCAAAATGTAGTGAGGTATGTGCTGTTTTTGTGTACCAGCCCTCCACACTTGTGCTATTGTTGGATGTCATCCTTGAAAATGGAATTTCAGTACCTTAATGATGGGATGCAAAATGGTCACATACACAAAAGTGTCGTCAGTGATGAACTTGAGTGCCAGACTCTGTATGAGAAATCATTTCTGTCTTTTTTCCCTCTCCTAATTTACCCCAAGCTCCAGACTGTGTAGAAGAAATAATTTCTGTCTTTTTCCCTCTCCTAATTTACCCCAAGTTCCAGACTGTGTAGAAGAAATCGTTTCTATCTTTTTCCCTCTCCTAATTTACCCCAAGTTCCAGACTGTGTAGAAGAAATCGTTTCTGTCTTTTTCCCTCTCCTAATTTACCCCATGTTCCAGACTGTGTAGAAGAAATCATTTCTGTCTTTTTCCCACTCCTAATTTACCCCAAGTTCCAGACTGTGTAGAAGAAATCGTTTCTATCTTTTTCCCACTCCTAATTTACCCCGAGTTCCAGACTCTGAAGCAGAAATTGTTTCTGTCTCTTTCCCTCTCCTAACCCATCCCCAAACTCTTCTTCTTTTCCATTTCAGTTTTTATATTATTTGTGTTTGAACTGGTTTCACATTTAATATAACTTATATGACAAGATACTGTGCTGCTGAACCAATTGTCTCTGGTATATTCTATTATTGTTGATGAGTAAAAGGAAAAAAGTTATACACAAAAGAGCATTCTAGTCTGCCAGTTTATGGTTTTATATTATCTGATAATGTGCAATTGTACATAAATTAGAATTCCTATTTAGATGGCATTTTCTGTATATCTGATTTGGCAATGTTTCTTCTTCTTGTTTTTGGGGGGTGGGGTCGCAGGAGGTATTGAATTCTCTTTGAAGTGGAATATTCAGAACCAAGCATTTATTTGCAGCATACTTTACATACAAGTATATTGTGTACATATGCATGTATCCCTTAAGTGTTTGCCAAGGAGATTAAAATGTAGATGTTTCTTTTGGTTTCTCTCTCTCTCTCTCTCACACCACACACATATCTCACATATGCATACACACACACACATCCACCCCCCCCCCCCACCCCTGTACCTTCTCCTCCTCCCCCCCCCCCCCCACCCCACACACACACATTTAAAGTTTAATGTTTTTCATGCCAATGGATCAAAGGTGATCTAAGTCTCAACAGACACGCAATCCCAATGACATGTAAATGGGCAGAAATGAAACCTGCAAAAGTACTACCGTGAAATGTGGTCTCATCTACAGAGTTCTGCATTGTTTATGTTCTGGTTGTACACTGCTGCCGACAGGCAACAGGAATATGCCACAGGGTCATAGTGACCTCAGGCCTCTCACCACAGGACTTGAACTAAGCGCTGGATGGTGAAGTCAGAGAGAACTCATGTGTGACTGAAAAGTAAATGGATCTGTTTACCTGCCCTACCTGTAAGGTGTTGTGAAAGTCTGAACAAATAGTGAATGGATCTGTTTACCTGCCCTACCTGTAAGGTGGTGTGAAAGTCTGAACAAATAGTAAATTGATCTGTTTACCTGCCCTACCTGTAAGGTGTGAAAGTCTGAACAGATTTTTGAAAGGCTGTTCAGTCTTTTTGTTTCCCTTGTTGTCTGTGGTATTTTACCTCAGTTGGATGGTGAGATGCAAGCTGTAATTCTGTTCCTCCCCAACCCCCTTCGGTCATTTAGGATATAATCTTAATTTCACTGTCAAGCAGTGTTTTCATGTGGGTACCAAAAAGCAGTCTGCTTTTAGAAATTCCTCGTCTGGTGATAGCACTGTGACAGAACACCTGCTGGCTTGGTTGGTGGGAAGTCGGGAGGAGCAGCGACAACAGGATACAGAGACGCACCTTCTCTTTGTGCCGTACACAGGCCACTCCTTTTACACCCATTCTTATCTTTTAAAAGGTGAAGAAGCTCCGGGGTGCATTCCATGTCATGTACCACTCACAGTGAAACATATTCTTTCAGAATGTTGGGACTTGCACGATGTGAGATGTAAACACTTTACAGCAGACTCCATGAAAAAGCTTTTTCAGAGATGTCCCATCTGATCTCTTTGAATTTCTGAAAGAGATTAACATTTTTCATCTGATCTAAGATTTTACACAGGAAAGATTTTTAACAAAATTTCCTGTGTGTTTTAAAAGGTTGTGTGAGGAATTTCTTTTTTTTCTTTTTTTTAAATAATGACTTGTGAGCTGACTTAATAAAGGCGGTGACAGCCCTGATATGGCCCTTTGTGGTCGGCTGGGCTGTAAGCAACATTACCTTACCTCCTTCCCCTTATTCTCTCCCACTTTCCCCTTCACATGAAAAAAAAGAAATCACATTCATGCAAACATCTAGGAAGAGAGGAGGGGGTTTGGGGACTGGGGGTAGGCTGGCAAGGTGATTCTGTTTAAGTTGGATTTACTTACAATATATCAGTGACAGACTGAAATGGTGGAATGCCTGTTCTAGATTGCAGGGAGAAGAGGTTGTGATGTGTTGGGCTGTCATTACTGCGTGGTATTTGTGATAGAGTGTTAAATTCTTTGTGTGTGTGTGAAGTTTTTATTTTCCTCTTTTTTTTTTCCCCTAAACACTCAAGTTAAATTTAATCATGCAAGAGAGAGGAATTTGACAGCAATAAGTCTTCATAAGCAAATGAAAGTTGAAATGTTCTGGGACAAAATGTGTGTGTGCTGTTGCATTGCCTTTGAGATTTTTTTACAAGGTCTGCGCTTGCCAGTGGATTGCTTATTTGATGGTGTTAGTCTCTGTGATCCGAGCAGATTCAGCTGGTGGGTTAGAGCTGAACTGACTTGTCACATAGGTATTCTAGGTTGTGGCTGTGTTGGCTTGTACTGCAGTAGATGCCTTTATGTCCCAAGTGTGGAGTATATTTCGAAAGCACCTGGCCTTTTTGAATTAACGCATTCCAGCTTTTTTGCAAACATTACTTTAAAGACAAGGTTAGAATTCCATTGTTGCATCACCATAGATGTGATTTTATTCATTTTATGAATTCCAGGATCGTTAGCCTGCTCTAGAGGTGAGCTGTGCAATGCTCTGTTTTGTCAGCTGTGAACATCAAATTTTTTTCTTTTCTTTTGTGTGTGTGTGTGCGTGTGTCTTTTTTAACATATTGGTTTAATTATGACCACATTTGCACAGAGTCAGACTGTTCTGAGGAATGTTTTGTTCTCGTTGAAAACATTTTCATGAATGATGGACATTTTTTACTCATAAAATTGAGGTGTTTTGGGGTTGTTGTTTTTTTCATTTTGTTTTATTTCCCAGACCTGAAACTAGAAAGTTATACAGAGAGGCCATAACCTACCAGTAAAAATGTATATAGAGTTCCTGATTTAAAGATTTAATAGCCCATCTTCTATGGATGGCGTTCATCTTGCCCAGCTCAATAATTTGAGCAACCGCTGAGTCTTCTTTCAGCTTCCTGTATTTCCTGTATCAGAAGTTTTGCTACCAACGCTTGTGAAAGCTTTAGTTTTTGCCGCCATATTTATGTGTATGCGTGTGTGTACACATTCTGGCTGAAGTCATGGATAAATTGGTGATCTGTATAAACTGAAATCCATGTGAAAGAAAAGCACAGTAGCCTCCCTTTGTTGGTCATGTAAACCAGTTGAGGTGGTTGGACTGTTTCCATGTCTGTACCGACAGTTTGCAGTATGGGTTCGGTGAGGAGTGGGGTCAGTGTCTGCTCCTACTGTGGATCATTGCTTGCCCTGCAACAGTACATCTACTGAGGTGTTTGTTGTTGTTGTTGATGTTTTCGATTAAGCCCACACAGTATCCACATCACTTTTGTGACTGCTATTTGACAAAGGCCACACATTGTGCATTCGTGCTATGTTGTCAAGGGTGTATAAATAAATGGTAGCATTTGATTTCAGTGCTGTGAACTCTATGCTGATTATTTATAGGAAAGAACCCTCTACAGGAGACGTTTGAGTCATATCTCTGAAGGTCAGGTCAAACATCGGTACCAAACTGTTTGTGTTTTACTTTTACTGTACAGTTGAAATGGTCGAGGATGTCGGTTTGCCCTGTCCTTTCCAATCACATCAGTTCATGTCCTGGACAAGTGAATCCTTTCCTCCAGCTAAACAGGACAGATAAACCCTTTCCTCCAGCTAAACAGGACAGATAAACCCTTTCTTCCAGCTAAACAGGACAGATAAACCCTTTCCTCCAGCTAAACAGCGCCCATCTTAACAGTAGTGGCCGACACCCAGTGCACAAATGATGGCAAAGACAACTTGCCTGAAGTGACCACAGAGAGGAAAGTGTCTGACACAGCTTTGCATAGCAGCAACATTGTGTGTACCATTAAAGACTGGAGGAAAATATTGTGAGGGGTACAACCATAGAGATGGTCTCCACGACATGATCTGAGAGGCCTCGGGCAGAATTTTTGTCACTTCGTTTGTGACAGCCATGTCATGTAGTCTCTAAGCTCATCATCATATATTAACTGTAATCTATATTTTTACCTCTTAACTCTTTAAAAAAAGATTTAGTACCGGCAAAGGACATCCAGAATGCACAGTCACTTATCGTCCAGCCTCGATTTTTCAAAAATAGCTGATCACCAGCCAACAAACTCCATGAATCTGTAACTTTGTTATGAAGAAACCTACAGTGACAGTTTTTGTTATCATTGGAACATTTCCTGAAGTGTTCATTCATCTTATGATTGGGCTGTTTGATTTTTGTAGCGACCGGTCACATTTGTGTCCTCAAGTGTTTACCCTGCTTTTCCAGCTTCTCTGTCAGCTGTGTGTCCCAGCAGCATTTTCAGTTTGCTATCAACTGATCAGTTCCGTCCACAGCATGTGGCATACACTGTCTTTCTTATGCGCTCTTCTGATTGCATGAGATTTGTGTTCACAATTTCTTGAATGATTTTGTTCAGATAGCTTGTGCATCCCCAATCTTAAGAAGGGTCATGTGTCTTAACTCATTTGGGATGGCTTTAGGAGCTAACTCTTACTAGGGATCGAGTATAATCCAAATCTTGTAACAAGTCCATTATTTTTGTTTAGGACAACGTTTTCTTGCATATCTTGCTTGTTCAACTTCCTTCAAAATGTGAAATATACATTGTCACTGTGCTGGAATTTGGGGCTGGTTATTGTTTGTGTGGGCACTGGTTTTTCTGTGTTTTCTTCAAGGCAATCAAGGCCACAGGGGTGGGATTGTCTTGGTAACTGAGTCACAAATGGGTTAATGCCTAATGATAGAATAGCTGTAACAACATAACAGAGATGTTTTGCAGTGCATAATGTGTTAAAGCAGATAGAAGTCACAGGCCCACAGTTTGCTATTCTGGTCTGTTTAATGGCATTATATGTTAACCTAGTATTGAAGTTCTATTGTATGCTTTTGCGATCATCAAATTTCGGCATTTTGTATTCTAGCAGATCATGTTGACAAGTATCTGTAACAAGATATGGCTGAGTTAACATAGGATAGCTGAATATTTACTGTAGGTTTGAAATGAACATGCTTTGAATTCACATGTGTTTTAGGAGTCTATTTTTTGTGGATCATTTTTTGTTAAGGTCTGAACTAAAACATTGTGGGTAAACAGTTCATGAATTTCAGTTGTATGGTTTATAGTAAAGTACATGTATTTCTTGAAGTATTGCGGTGTTGTTAGTGTTAAAAGAGCACCAGGAAATTGAGATTAGGGAAATGGCTTGACAGTCATTTTTCTTGCGTCAGTTTTTATTTATTTACTGTCTTTATCCCTCCATCTTTTTAATGGAACATGGAAGTCTCAATTCTTAATGTCTTATTTTTGTTTTAAACAAATTATGTGTGTTGTGATGTATTGTTCAAGATTTTTTTTATTCTTTCTCTCTGGGTGCCGTCATTATTGTTGTGCTTTATTATAGAGATCTTTATTTAGCTGTTTTGTGTGATATTGAGGATAGATATATTTTACTCATCATAGCTTTATTGTCTATATATATGCTAATAAATGTTTATTGCCATCAAATTTGTGGTATGTTTGACTCCCATGAATGGATGTGAATATTTATCTGTTCTCTGTCTTTAATGTGTGAGAATATCTTTTTCTGTCTTTCTCTCTGTCTCTGTCTGGCTGTCTGGCTGTCTTAATGTGTGTGTGTGTGAGTGTGTATGTGTGTGTGTGTGTGATTGTGAACTTTAAAGGTGTTGATAAGAATCTGCTTTTTTTTACGATTTAGATTTTTTTTTTATATAAGCAACTGCTTATTTGTCTGCTTACTGCCCTATTTTGCCTGTGCAACATGCACAAAATCACACACACTTGTAAGTGCATGTACATACACATCTATTGCCCCGTATTGCATGTGTACACAAGAGCAATTAATCACTTGCCCATTCACTAATATGCACATACATAAATAAATCATTGCGAATACGCCTTTGGCGTAGTTACTTGTGCAGTGATATAGCTTTGAAAGTTTTCTTTTTAGACAAAACACGACGGAGCATGAAAAAAAAAAAATGTTGCAAACAAAGGAAGGAAAATGAGCACAGAATTGAAAACTCTTCAATTTGGTCAGAATGCCGTACATACCGGTCCTAAAAACACCATTTGTGGATCTGAGACTGAATGTGTAATCAAGAAAAATGAAGGAGAAAAGTCCTACGTTACCCCATCCCCTCCCCATGCTCCCACACCCTTCAACCCCCAGCCCCCACCCCCGCACAAGACACACACACACATACACACACACAACACACACACACACAACACATACACACACACAACTCACACATCTCACACACACACACATCATTCCTTCACACTTCCCCGAAACATTGGAGACCTGAGTTTAGACCAAATATTATTAATAGATATTTGAGTCATCTTTTTTATCTGTAAAACGGACAAAACTGTACGGAAATGGCGAGTAAAATATTCTTTGAAATATTCCAGGGTGTAGCAAAAACTGATGCTAAACTCAGAAATATTGGGACTCCAGAAAATCTAGGGGAGTGGGTGGGGTTGTGGGTGGGGACGCTTTGAGCTACACGACTCATTTGAATGTGCCTCTGAAGCCAATACATGCATTCCAGCTTTGAACACAACAAGCCGTTTAACTTTCCTTTTAACTCACATGTTGTCCCTTGTTAAGGCTAGTTATAACATGTATTTTAGCTATAAGCTATACCATTCATTTGAATGTGCCTTTAGAACAGATACATTTTTCAGCCATGAGCTATTACGTCAATGTGAACTGTCAGACATGGTATGACCCATTCAACTCATTTAAAATACTGTTCATGAATTTGAAAAAATCAATCAATATGAGCAGCACAATCCATTTAGATAGAATCCAATGCTACAACAACTCCAAATTCGTCTTCAAGTTTAAAACTGAGACGTGTATTACAGCTTTTAAGCTATGCAGCTCATTTGAACATGCCTTTAAGTTTTAAAGTGATACATAAATTTTAGCATTGAAAGAACAGAGAGAGAGAGAGAAAGAGAGATTTCAGCTGTACAACTGTACAACTCATTTGAATTTGCCTTTGAAACTTAACTGACTTTTAAGCTATTAGCCATAAAAATGATGTGAATTTGCTTTTGAAAATGCAGCCCGTTAAAACGCTTTCTCAGGGCTAGTTACTCATACACCGCCTCATTCAAAGGGCACAAAGAAAGGCAAAGTTTCATATGGAATACAGCAGTTACAACAAAAATGAAGAAGAGAATTTATTAGTTACTGACGTACGCCTTCATTTAGATTCAAAATATTCAAATCATTTAAAAATTTTCACTGATGGCTCCGTATTAGAAACGTCAGACAGTGGTGCAGGTTTTGTTATTCCTTCGCTCAGAATAGAAAAGTCATATTATTTAGGCAAAGGTGTTTCAATATTTACGTCTGAATTATACGCAATAATGCAAGCTTTAGAATTCATTTGTGATCTACCTTATTCCACGTACAACATCTTACTATGTGTTGATTCAAAATCAGTTTTACAAACGCTCAAGCAAAATAGCTGCAACGGTCGTAACGATATTGTCTTTGAAACTAAGTATTTAATTCATCGTATTGCTATGAAAGGTATTGGTGTTGACTTTTGCTGGGTGCCATCTCATTCTGGGCTCTTTTGGAATGAGGTTGCTGATAGAGCTGCTAAACGAGGAGCTTTCAATAACTCTGACACAGTTTCAAATGAGAAATTGGTATTATCAACAGATGAAATGTACTCCTTGTTGGAAAAATCCACGTGTACTAGTCCATCTGCTTCTAGATCTAAAGTCTTGACATATAGTAGACCTATAATTAGTTTACTGTACAAAATACAACTAAACTCGTGGAAAGCTAAGTACGCAAAAGTTAATTGTATTTGCAATCTTAAACTAACAATTCATCACTTACTATTAGAATGCCCAATTTTGCTTGCTAGATACCGATTGAATAATATGGATTTTTTTCTGAAGTATGACAACATAAGGGACATTCTGAATGATGAAGAAATTGACATTATTTTGATTGCAAAAGTTATTCTATCCACACCTACTGGAAGATTACTTTGAAGTTTTATTTCACTTGTTCTTATTTTTGAAGGGGGAGGGGTAACTTTTGTATGGTGTCTAAAATCACTATCCTTGTGAACAGACATTAAACTAAGTATTCATTCATTCATTCATTCATTCAAAGGGCTACTCTAATACGTCCAGTTCTCTGGTAGTTATGTTTGTACAGCCATTTCTTTTCAGGACTATTGACAACGTCATCTTGGGGCGGATTGCACTTTCATAGCCCCCTTACAAGCTAGTTACTCCTATGTTGCTTTTTCTCATGCAAAATTACTCTACATAGCGCTTTTCTCGGAATATTTACTCTTACGTCTCAGACCAGTTGTAACGCTTTTTCTAGGCAAGTAACTCTAAAAGTGGACAACCCTTCCCAGGCTATCAACTTAAAAAGCAGTATTATTATTCATATATGTTATCTTCTTGGGTTAGTTATTCCATAAAACCTTTTCTCGGGACATGTTCTTGTATAGCTCTTCCTTAGGGCTAGTTACTCTAACAGAGCCCTACCTCAGATTGCTTAGTAGGCATCCTTCAGTCTCGGAAGACTGTGGAGTTGCGCTCTAGGTGTCTATTCTGGTACAACGACGGGTGTGGCTGGTCAGTCCGACGCGGAATGACAGTCCCTGTGGCAGAGGGCACAGATGAAGTCTGACGCTGGTCTGTCTGCCTGGGCTGCAGCCTTTCTTCTCATTCTCTTTTCCCCGTGCTGCTGAGCGAATGTCTCTTCGAACTTGGAGAGACTTTTCTGCACAGTCTGTCTCCAGGCTGACCGTTCGAGGGCTGTTGCTTCCCAGTTGTTCTGGTCGATGTTCAAGGCTTTTACGTCCCGTGCACACATCTTTGAATCGCAGCTGTGGTCTGCCTCTGGGACGTTTTCCCTGCACAAGCTCTCCATAGAGGAGGTCTTTAGGGATCCGTCCGCCATCCATGCGCACGACATGGCCGAGGCAGCGCATACGTCTCTGTTTCAGCAGCGTGTACATGCTGGTGCATCCGGGTCTTTCCAGGACAGCGTTGTTTGGGACCTTGTCCTGCCAGGTGATGTTCAGAATGTGTCGGAGGCTACGCATATGAAAAGCATTGAGCTTTCGCTCTTGTCGGGCACGCAAAGTCCAAGACTCGCTGCCATACAGGAGGGTGCTCACGACGCAGGCTCTGTAGATCTGGATCTTTGTGTGCTCGGTCAGCTTGCTGTTGTTCCATGCTTTCTTTGTCAGCCTGGTCATGGTGGTAGCTGCCTTGCCGATGCGCCTGTTGAGCTCTGCGTCAAGTGAGAGGGTGTCTGAGATAGTTGAGCCCAGATAAACAAAGTCATGGACGACATCCAGTTCATGGTCATTGATGCTGATGACTGGGGGAGAGTCAACATCCTGTCCCATGACCTGTGTCTTCTTCAAGCTAATGGTAAGCCCGAAGTCTTGGCAGGCATTGCTGAAGCAAGTCATTAGCTGCTGTAGGTCCTTGGCTGAGTGGGCTGCGTCGTCTGCAAAGAGGAAGTCACACAGGCACCTCAGCTTGACTTTTGTCTTGGCTCTTAGTCTGGAGAGGTTGAAGAGCTTTCCGTCTGTCCTGGTTCGGAGGTAGATACCTTCAGCTGCAGGACCAAATGCGTGTTTCAGCATCACAGCAAAGAAGATTCCAAACAGGGTGGGAGCCAGGACGCAACCCTGTTTCACTCCGCTCCGTATGTTGAAGGCAGCTGATGTTGAGCCGTCAAAGACGACAGTGCCTTTCATGTCTTCATGGAAGGATCTGATGATGCTGAGAAGTTTGGGTGTGGCATCCAATCTTGGGGAGGATCTTGAAGAGGCCATCTCTGCTGACCAGATCGAAAGCCTTTGTGAGATCTATGAAGGCAATGAAGATTGGCTGCCTTTGCTCCCTACATTTCTCCTGAATTTGTTTGAGGGAGAAGATCATATCTATAGTGGATCTGTTGGCACGGAAACCGCACTTGCTGTCCCTTGGCTTCTACGCATTGCTATCTGCCTGTCTTCACCTGCACACCCCTTGCCTCTCCACACCATCACACTCGTGCAAAGACTTTCCCAACGATACTAAGGAGGGATATGCCACGATAATTATTGCAATTGCTTCTGTCACCTTTGTTTTCGTACAGTGTGATGACGTTAGCATCCCTCATGTCTTGCGGTACTTCGCCTCCACTCAGATTGCTTACTAAGGCTAGATTTTTTTTTACTAGCACTTGGCAGGGCTAATTACTCTTACATAGTCCTTTTTCAAGGTTACTTACATTTTCTCAGAGCTGGTTATTCTCTCCATAGTCCTTCTCAAGGCCAGCACTCTTACAGTCCCTCCCCAGGTTCAGTAAGAATGCTTTGCCTGAGCGTTTTACTCTAACATATCAATGTCACAACTAGTTATTTTGCTCTCGGATATTTACTCTTTTATAACCCTTTGTCGAGACTACTTTTTTTTTTTACTAGCACTTGGCAGGGCTAGTTACTCTTACAAGAGTGGGAAAGAACTTGGAAAAAGGAATTTCATCCCCAAAAGTGCCAAGTGTTGCGTATATGTAATAAACGCTCACCAACTAGATCAGAATATTTTCATATACTTTTCTTAAAGAAACCAATGCTGCAAAATATTTAGGCGTGATTATAGATAGTCGTCTCAAATGGAAAGAACATTACAATTTAGTATGTAAGAAAGCAAATAACATCTTAGCTTTCTTATACAGGAATATCAATGACTGCCCCCAAAAGGTTAAAGACGACTGCTACAAAACACTGGTTAGACCAGTACTGGAATATGGTTGCTCAGTCTCGGACCCTTACCATCTAAAGGACATTGATAACCTCGAAAAGATTCAGAAGAGGGCAGCACGGTTCGTAACAGGGAACCACATCAGAGAAAAGGGGAATACTAGGAAGAACATGAGGAAATTAGAATGGAAACCCTTAGAAGAGCTTTTATCAAACTTAACATCGTCTTCGAAGGCAGAGCTAACCTAATTGATATTCCTATGGAACAACTAGTACTGAATAAAAGTAGCACCAGGAGTGGCGGTCAATGTTATACCATACCTGCATCTAATATTGACAGCCACTTACATTCATTTTATCCTAGTTCTGTACGGCTGTGGAACTCACTGCCTGTGCCATCAAAGATTGCCACGAACGCAGTTTCATTTGAAAAGCAAATTATACGACAGTTATAAGATTTGCATATTGACGATTTTCTATTTTAACTTCCCCAGATATTTCATGGTTACCTGGGCCTGAATTTGGCCATTGTTTTTAACTTTTTGATTATCGTGTGCGACCCCTTGTTGCCAAATTTGCTCCAGGGGCCAGCAGACTGAGTCGTACTATTTTATGTTATTTTATTTTACTTTTTTAACATGCGCGCTGGTGACCTACTCGTTTTTGAGTGAACTTCTTAAATAACGCCCAGCATGGTTTTAGACAGCGAAGGAGTTGTGAGACTCAACTTATAACAACTCTCAATGATTTTAATAACTGTCTTAACAACAGACAGCAAATAGATGCAATTTTATTAGACTTTTCTAAAGCCTTTGATAAGGTTGACCATGAGGGCCTGCTGCTTAAATTAGAACATATCGGCATTGGCGGTTCTTTGCTAAAATGGGCTAGATCATTCCTCGTTGGGAGAACGCAGAAAGTTGTTGTGGAAGGGTCGTCATCCCATTGTAAACCAGTCTTGTCAGGTGTACCACAGGGAACTGTTCTGGGGCCCTTGTTTTTCTTAATTTATATAAATGACATAAGTAGAAATCTCTCTCCTGGAACTACTATAAGGCTTTTTGCAGATGACAGCTTAGTATATAGAACAATCAGAAGCAAGAATGATACACGCATTCTACAAGAAGATCTAAACGCTTTACAAGAGTGGGAAAGAACTTGGAAAATGGAATTTCATCCCCAAAAGTGCCAAGTGTTGCGTATATGTAATAAACGCTCACCAATTAGATCAGATTATTCTATCCATAATACTATTCTTAAAGAAACTAATGCTGCAAAATATTTAGGCGTGATTATAGATAGTCGTCTCAAATGGAAAGAACA
>CM031596.1:117624195-117634195 GCA_018398815.1 Conus ventricosus | reverse complement strand
GAAAATAGGCTGGTACAGAAATGTGAGGAAGAAAAGGATCTGGGGGTAATCTTTGATAAAGATTTACTCTTTGATATTCACATTCAAAAATGTATAAATAAAGCAAACCAAATGATTGGATTAATAAAAAGAACTTTTATTTACCTAAATAAAGAAACGTTTTTAAAGTTATATAAAGCTATGGTTAGACCGCATCTTGAATATGGCAATATAATTTGGTACCCACACTTGAAAAGACAGTCAATAGCAATTGAAAGAGTACAGAGAAGAGCTACTAAAATCTTGCAAGAATGTACAAACATGTCTTATACAGATAGATTAAATTACTTAAATTTGCACTCTTTAAAAGGTAGACGTATTAGAGGGGATTTGATTGAAGTGTTCAAATATTTCACCAGCAAACGGACATACAGTGGGACTACTTTTTTGAGGTTGTTAAAACAGATAGAACAAGAAATTCGGAAGGCAAAATTTTTGTTAAGCAGTTTCATACTAAACATGGGGAGATTCAAGTTCAGTAACAGAGTTATTACTAACTGGAACAGTTTGACAACTGCACTTAAATTTGCTAAAAATACTAATGTTTTTAAGAATTTGCTGGATAAAGACTTGAAATTTAAAGTACAGTTTAGAAGCTTTGATGAATAAGAAGGAAAATTTATATTGCATGCATTTTCAACCCTGTCATAAAAGTAAAATAACACGAGGGGACATTGAAAGGCTTAACGGCCTATGTATTGATTACGTCCCTACACTACTACTACTACTACTACTACTTACCTGAAATTCCCGCTTGTTGATGCAAGCGTCAGATTAGAAAAGTGTGTTCGTTCATTCCTTGAAAATTATCATCTTTTTCTGTAATCTTGTCTTGAAATAAGTCCAATGAATTTTCGAGTTGAAAATGTGTTTAATATTCGTTTCCCGGTTCATACTCAGTTCAAGCTGAATAACAAGAGAAAGAGAGAGAGAGGGAGAGCGAGAGAGATCAAAGAGAGACAAATCTAATATATTGTAATACTGGCAATAAGAATAGTTTCCCCTACATAATTTACCATTCGCCGTATTCCACCCACTCGGGTGTGTGGTATGGATTTGCATTAAAAACAAAACAAAACAAAAACAAGCAAACTTGGGTCTGTGGCTCAGCTTGGCGTTTGGGTAATGTTTGTCACCTTTTACTATGTGCATCTTGTGGATGAAGAAAAACAGTAATCATTTTCTACTCATGTTCGATTGTGAAAGTTGTCCAAAGCTCAGCAACAAAAACCTGTTTGCAAACTGAAACTTGTGAAAGCGCCGATCTGGCCGAAACAGACGAACATTTCACGAAATAAAAGAACAATCATCGCAAGTGTGGAATACAAATACATCAGGACGAGCTGAACTGGGCTTTGTGTAAGTAGCGATTGTAATTATTCTTCCATGGATGGTTTGAGTTTGACAAGTGTACTTCGGTGCCAATGGATTAATTATTTTAAGTTACTAGTGTCAGTAGCCTTTCATCAGCAGCAGTATTAGTGGTTTTTACTAAAACAACACACCAGCGTGTGCTGTGCAATGCTTTGTTTGTCATTCAATTGTCTTCAACCTTGAAGTGACCGCAATTAATGATTTGATTATTGTGTCATATGAAAACGACAGCTTGCCTAGAAGAAAAAACAAAACAAAAACAATTCATTGTGTCTTAGAACCCATTGACACAAATGTCATGATGGCTGTGGCCTTAACAGTATCCAGGGATAAATGGTTCCTGCCCCGGACCCTGGAAAGAAAGAACTACTGCTAGTATTTTCTGATACAGGGAAGAGCAGAAAACTGCTGACTGTGGCCGCGTATCTGGTGGGGTGGTGCAGGCTTACTGTCTTTGGGTCTAGAGCTGTTGTACAAACCAGGTGGTCATCGATCCTGTGCAAGATGGTCAGGTAGCCTGGTCATGGTCTTTGAGACTGGGCTAGTTTAGCTCCACAAACATTTCATATGGATTTGAGGTAACTTATGTAGAGCCTCGTACTGCTACGCTGAATAGATTCTAGGTCTGTCTAATTTTATATCATGCTGCATGTGAGCAGACATTCTTGACTGTAGGCCCAACATTTGATTTATTGGCTGTCTCTTTCACTTTGTTGGAGGTGATAGATTCTGTTTAAGAAAAAGAAGGGTTTTGTTGGCCTTTGCCTCATTCTGGTCTATAGATGTTATTCTTCACTGTGATACCAGAGTACCTGGTCTCTAAGGCCTGCACATACAGCTTTTACTGTTGTAGTCATGGTGAAGGACTCTTCTGTTTTGAGTCACTAGCAGTGTGATGCAGAGAGTAGAATAGCAAAGTAATTAATCTTTTCTATCATATCAGGTGTGTTGTATAAAAAGAAATATACGAACTGTGATATATGTTAGATTAGAGGTCAAGGTATGTGACTGTACTATTGTATTTTGAGAATGATGACTGTCAGATTGCCAGCCTCTTGCAGATTTTGTTTGAGGGAAACTATATGTGAGCTTTTTCTCAGTTTCTGTGTTTGTCTGCTTCTCTACTCTTTACCCTGTCTGTTTGATTGTTTCTCTTTGCTTGTCTCTGTCAAGGTCTCTTTGAGAGTATATCAATTATCATTCTCAGTTTATGCTTTTTTTTTCATGAATTAATTTTTATTTTCTAGAAAATGTGGAAATCCTGTGAAGAAATTTTCTGTTATCATTAGAAAATGAGGGCTGAAAGAAATATCTGTTTAGGAATTCAAAACAGGGGAGACAAAATCCACAGTAAGCACTGGGCAGCTCAAGACAGCCCCGACTGACAAGATTGCACGTCAGCCATGCCACACAGCGTGGAGAAAGACTTCAGCTTCTCCTTCAGCAGCAAGGAGGGCAAGTCGACCTTGACCGTGCCTGTCACCATCCCCTGGTTTCCTCCACTGCAGAGCTGGTGGGAAGACTGCAGAAAATGCACAACCTGCCCTGCAATATTATTGATGGTACGGTCCAGTTATTTGACATTTTGTTTCTACTAGCATACACTTCATACTGACAGTTTTAGTCAGAGGCTGTCTCTTTTGTCTAAAATTTATGATGAGCTTCACATTCAGTGTCCTCGAGAAGGCATCATGCAGACTGGTCCATATATATGCTTCAGCACATCTGCAAATCCATGAAAATGAGAATAACAAAAAAAAAAAGGTGTGGGAAGAGAGTCTCGGGGTCCAGACTCTTCTTCTTCTTCTTCTTCCTAAAATACTGGTTCACTCAAAAACGAGTAGGTCACCAGCGCGCATGTTAAAAAGTAAAATAAAATAACATAAAATAGTGCGACACAGACTGTTGGCCCCTGGAGCAAATTTGGCAACAAGGGGTCGCACTCGATATTCAAGAAGTTAAAAGCAATGGCCAAATTCAGGCCCAGTTAACAGTAAAATATTTGGGGAAGTAAAAAATAGAAAAACATCAATATGCAGATCTCAAAACTGTTGTATCAATTTGTTTTATAAAAGAGATTGCATTTGTGGCAATCTTGATGGCACCCGGCAGTGAGTTCCACAGCCGTACAGAACTGGGGTAAAAAGAATGTAAGTGGCTGTCAATATTTGATGCAGGTATGGTTATAACACTGACCGCCACTCCTGGTGCTACTTTTATTCAATACTAGTTGTTCCATTGGAATATCAATTACTTTAGCTCTCCCTTTGAAAAAGGTGTTAAGTTTAATAAAAGCTCTTCTCTCTTCTAAGGGTTTCCATTCTAATTTCCTCATGTTCTTCCTAGTATTCCCCTTTTCTCTGATGTGGTTCCCTGTTACGAACCGTGCTGCTCTCTTCTGAATCTTTTCAAGGTTATCAATGTCCTTTAGATGGTAAGGATCCCAAACTGAGCAACCATATTCCAGTACTGGTCTAACCAGTGTTTTGTAGCAGTCGTCTATAACCTTTTGGGGGCAGTCATTGATATTCCTGTGTAAGAAAGCTAAGATGTTATTTGCTTTCTTACATACTAAATTGTAATGTTCTTTCATTTGAGACGACTATCTATAATCACGCCTAAATATTTTGCAGCATTAGTTTCTTTAAGAATAGTATTATGGATAGAATAATCTGATCTAATTAGTGAGCGTTTGTTACATATACGCAACACTTGGCACTTTTGAGGATGAAATTCCATTTTCCAAGTTCTTTCCCACTCTTGTAAAGCGTTTAGATCTTCTTGTAGAATGCGTGTATCATTCTTGCTTCTGATTGTTCTATATACTAAACTGTCATCTGCAAAAAGCCTTATAGTAGTTCCAGGAGAGAGATTTCTACTTATGTCATTTATACAGGTCTTTGGCCTGTGCATTAACTGAACATGGTGGTCAGGTCTGGGAATTTATGATGGAAGAGATGTTAAACATACAACTGAACTGAACTGACCAAAGGCTGTTCTAAAGACACCTCATGCCCTTTGTTTGAGCATTGATGGACAAGAACTTATTCTTCCAGGATATCATCAGGTTCTGAAACAGCCTGCTGCTGTTCCACTGTACGAGAGTCAGCTTTGAGCTGCCTCAACGCAGCTTGAAAGTGCCGTCAGTCAGTACTGGGGGAAAAAAAGAGACTTTTTATCATGTGCTCTAGCTCAAAGATACACCAAAAGTCGTCTGTCCTGTAACGGAAAGAGAACATAACATTACAGAGTACTGAGAGTATTAACTATCACTTTTAGAATTTTCATGGTCAAATTGATCCAGTTTGTAATCGCTCCATCACTCATGCAGATGTAAGTATGTAATTCCATAATCAGTTAGAAGTTGTGGTGATGAGATAGGCACTGTTTTTAGTAATGTCCAAGCAGTGGCTGCTAGCTTAGTGCCTGTCGCAGTGTGCGTTTAGGGGGCAGTGCTAGGGATGCTTGGTGATTTTCATCTGCCTTCACAGATTCTTAGTGCCTGGTGGATATTTTCACATTTCCTTTATCCAGCAAATGCTTTAAACATGTTCTGTAGCATCTTTGATATTTGTGCATGATCTTTTTTTACATGTGTACAGTGATCACACTTGCAATTTAAAAGATCAGTACAGCAAAGTCTTCAAAGGCCAAATGAGTCGGAACAAAATTAGTGGCCTAGTTACAGCGGTCGGTAAAAGCCCCAAATACTAGGAATGCAGCAGTCCACTTTTCTGTCATGAGCACCCAGTCAAATGAAAAGTAAATTGGTACACAATACTGCTGGCCAATATTTTAGTTTGTGTTCTGTCATTTACATTCATAGTGAATCATAATTATTATGTTTCAGCTTGATGACCTTCCCATTCCTGCAGACACACATACATGCATGCATGCACACACACCACACACACACACACACAAACACACACACAAACACAAACATGCACACACACACACACACACACACACACACACACACACACACACACACACACACACACACATACACACTCTCTCTCTGTTTCTCTCTCTCTCTCTCTCTCTCTCTCTCCTCTCTCTCTCTCTCTCTCTCCTCACCACACACACACACACACACACACCCCACACACACACACACACACACACACACACACACACACTCCCATTCTCTGTCTCTCTGTCTGTCTGTCACTCATTCACACACACTTGTACATAATTACGCACACAAAACACACTCAAACTCTTTCTCTCTGTTTCTCTCTGTTTCTGTCTCTCACTCTCACCACACACACACACACACACACACACACACACACACTCACACTCACACTACTGCACAAAAACACACCTTATGTTAAAAACAAAAACAAAAAGGACAAACCTATCACCAGACCTTGCTCTGTGGTACTGTCAGCAGATATTTTAGTGACACAAAACTCTCCTAAGGGTAAAGTTGCTGACACACGAGCCTCCCCGCCCGTACGGTTGAGACGAAACGTTTGAACCTGTGCGATCCGACCAGTCAGTGTCGAACGGACGGAGTGCTTCACGAAACGTTTGAACCTGTGCGGTCCGACCGCGAGTTTTAAACCCTTCGAGTTTGATCCCACATGCCGCTTCAAAGGACTGTACAATTGAATACGAAGCTTTTTCTCGAATATTTAGATTCCTATAATTTTTTGAGTTGACATTCCAAAGCACATGATGGCCTTGGTACGATTCAATCAAATGTTTGGTCTCCGAATCGGACAGTCTGATCGCCTAGCGGACGACGCCATTTTTCCGTTGTCATGGGTGTTCGCTCAATGCTGAGCGTTGATTGGTTGGAGGATTCTAGCTGTCCGTTTCGAATAGATCACGGTGTATCTCGAACGGTCGGGTCGAACTGGATGCCGAAGTCCGTTTGAGACGTACGTTTACTATGACAGACGCTCCGTTTGGGATCGGGTTCGACCGGTACGTCCGAAGCGTACGGGCGGGGAGGCTCGTGTGTCAGCCTCTTAAGGAAGCTGGCAGGTTGAATCCTTGAGAGAGTTTCATGGAAGTTTTCAGATGTCTGTGCTGTGCAGAGCTGACAGAGAAGCTGGAGGAGTTCTCTGCCAAGGAGACCAGCAGAGTGCACGACCAGAATGCTGAGGAGAATATTCAGCAGCTCCAGCAGGGGAAGGTGGACAGCAAAACTCTCCTGGACCGCTGGACTCAAGTCTATTCCAAGGTCTGTTCAAGGCTTCAAAGTCCCTGAAGAGAGGAAAGAGATGGTGGGAGCTGGGGCAGGTTCGAGGGCAGACAGAGAGAGAGAGTTAGTAACAGGTTGTACATGCATGCATGTTTAAGTGGTTTACAGATTTGCATTTGCTTGTGTGTTTTTAACTGATCTTTGAGCAAATGTGTGTGTTCATAAGAGAGAAAAAGAGAGAGAGAGGGGAGAGAGAGAGGATGATATTATGTCATCAGTGTGTATGTCATCCTCTGTGCTTGTATACCCGAAGTATGTGTTAATACCTTTCTTTTTACATCTCCAGTCAATAGGCAGCATTTTTCTTTGCAGGAAGTGAAAGAACATGCCACTGTAGCAGAGGAAGACTCCAAACAGGCCTTCTCCAATGTGTATCACACACTGATCCATTCGCCGGCGCTGGAAACCTTGCTTAATCTGGAGCACACCTACGCCCTGGCCATGGAGAACATCATTCAGCGCAGAGACAAAGACTTAAAGCATCTAGAGAGCAAGTGAGTTCTGCCTTCTGTGGGTTTCAGGAAGGGAATTTCTCTCTCTCTCGCTTTTCCTGTGTTCAAGGCAAAATTTAGTAACAGTCACATACTGTTTTGTAACATTTTTCATTATTGTTAGACATGTAAATTCAGTGTTCGACTTCTCATTGTGTGAAGAGAATAATGCCATTGTTGTGACCATTAGGCGCTTTTGTATCAGCATGTGTATGATTGCAGACACCAGGAAGAAATGTTCATGCCTGTGCACTATGTGTATGATTGCAGACACCAGGAGGAAATGTTCATGCCTGTGCACTATATGTATGATTGCAGACACCAGGAGGAAATGTTCATGCCTGTGCACTCTTTATGCATATGATTGCAGACACCAGGAAGAAATGTTCATGCCTGTGCGCTATATGTATGATTGCAGACACCAGGAGGAAATGTTCATGCCTGTGCACTCTTTATGCATATGATTGCAGACACCAGGAAGAAATGTTCATGCCTGTGCACTCTTTGTGTGTATGATTGCAGACACCAGGAGGAAATGTTCATGCCTGTGCACTCTTTGTGTGTATGATTGCAGACACCAGGAGGAAATGTTCATGCCTGTGCATCCTTTGTGTGTATGGTAGCAAACACCAGGAGAAAATGTTCATGCCTGTGCACTCAGGAGGAAATGTTCATGCCTGTGCACTCTTTGTGTGTATGGTTGCAGACACCAGGAGGAAATGTTCATGCCTGTGCACTATATGTATGATTGCAGACACCAGGAGGAAATGTTCATGCCTGTGCACTATATGTATGATTGCAGACACCAGGAGGAAATTGTCATGCCAGTGCACTATATGTATGATTGCAGACACCAGGAGGAAATTGTCATGCCTGTGCACTATATGTATGATTGCAGACACAGGAAGAAATTTTCATGCCTGTGCACTATGTGTATGATTGCAGACACCAGGAGGAAATTTTCATTGCTGTGCACTCTGTGTATGATTGTAGACACCAGGAGTAAATGTTCATGCCTGTGTACTATGTGTATGATTGCAGACACCAGGAAGGAAATTTTCATTGCTGTGCACTCTGTGTTATGATTGTAGACACCAGGAGTAAATGTTCATGCCTGTGTACTATGTGTATGATTGCAGACACCAGGAAGGAAATTTTCATGCCTGTGCTCTATGTGTATGATTGCAGACACCAGGAGGAAATTTTCATTGCTGTGCGCTATGTGTATGATTACAGAATCTGTATGACTGCAGACACCAGAAGGAAATTGTTATGCCTGTGCACTATGTGTATGATTGCAGAATGTGTATGATTGCAGACACTAGAAGGAAATTTTCATGCCTGTGCACTATGTGTATGATTGCAGACACCAGAAGGAAATTTTCATGCCTGTGCACTCCTAATGTGTATGATTGCAGACACTAGAAGGAATTTTCATTGCTGTGCACTATGTGTATGATTGCAGACACTAGAAGGAAATGTTCATGCCTGTGCACTGTGTGTATGATTGCAGACACCAGAAGGAAATTTTCAGGCCTGTGCACTCCTAATGTGTATGATTGCAGACACTAGAAGGAAATTTTCATTGCTGTGCACTATGTGTATGATTGCAGACACAGAAGGAAATTTTCATGCCTGTGCATCCTATGTGTATGATTGCAGACACAGAAGGAAATTTTCATGCCTGTGCACTCCTAATGTGTATGATTGTAGACACCAGAGGAAATTGTCATGCCTGTGCACTATGTGTATGATTGCAGACACCAGGAGGAAATTTTCATTTTGTGCACTCTTATGTGTATGACTGCAGACATAGAAGGAAATTGTTGTGCCTTTGCACTATGTGTACGATTGTAGACACCGGGAGGAAATTTTCATGTGTGTGCACCGTGTGTATGATTGCAGACACCAGGAGGAAATTGTCATTGCCTGTGCACTCTTTATGATTGCAGACACTAGAGGAAATTTTCACGCCTGTGCACTCTTTATGATTGCAGACACCAGGGGGAAATTGTCATTGCCAGTGCACTATGTGTATGATTGCAGACACCAGGAGGAAATTGTCATGCCGTGCACTATGTGTATGATTGTAGACACCAGGAGGAAATGTTCATGCCTGTGCACTCTTTATGATTGCAGACACCAGGGGGAAATGTTCATGCATGTACACTCTTAATGGATTGCAGACACCAGGAGGGAAATGTTCAGCCTGTGCACTCTTTATGATTGCAGACACCAGGGGGAAATGTTCATGCATG
The DNA here is from genome assembly GCA_018398815.1 of Conus ventricosus. NCBI lineage: Eukaryota > Metazoa > Mollusca > Gastropoda > Neogastropoda > Conidae > Conus > Conus ventricosus. Next base: position 117,624,815 of record CM031596.1, on the reverse strand, counting down.
TACACTCTTAATGATTGCAGACACCAGGGGGAAATGTTCATGCCTGTGCACTCTTAATGATTGCAGACACCAGGGGGAAATGTTTATGCTGTGCACTCTTAATGATTGCAGACACCAGGGGGAAATGTTCATGCATGTACACTCTTAATGATTGCAGACACCAGGGGGAAATGTGGAAATGTTCATGCCTGTGCTCTCTCAATGATTGCAGACACCAGGAGGAAATGTTCATGCCTGTGCACTCTTAATGATTGCAGACACCAGGAGGAAATGTTCATGCCTGTGCACTCTTAATGATTGCAGACACCAGGAGGAAAATGTTCATGCCTGTGCACTCTTTATGATTGCAGACACCAGGGGGAAATGGAGCAAGCCCTGCAGCACGTGGGCCAGGCCTATGGGGATGATGACATCAACGTTCTGGCCCAGAGACACTTTGATAACATGCAGGTGACTTTCTTTAGGGCTGCTCTTCCTTCTAACATTCTCTTTTACTAATATTCGTCTCTGTGGTTTTTTCCATTATGGTAACGTAAGTGCCAGTGAAGTCATTTTGGGTGATGTGTTATGACAAAGTTGCATTATTATGTGATTATGTTCACTTAATGATTGATATGCTT
>CM031596.1:117616695-117619195 GCA_018398815.1 Conus ventricosus | reverse complement strand
CAACTATTTCATTATTTATACTAAGAGATAGGGAATCATAAGAAATATTTTGACGCTTTTGTCTGGTGGTTATTATCAAGTACTTCGTTTTCTGAGGATGGAGACACATGTGATTGAGTTCAGACCATATGATTAATTTGTTTATACTTTCTTGTAAACTTGCATATACATTTTCAATTCTTTTATGACTACAGTGTATTGTGGTGTCATCAGCGAACATTTCACAGAGACTATCAATGAATAGAGGTAAATCGTTTATATATATGGAAAATAAGATAGGTCCGAGTACTGACCCTTGAGGCACACCATGACTAATGGATAATGTAGGAGATACAGAATCATTTACTGAGACCATTTGCTTTCTACCGGAAAGATATGAAGATAGGAGTTCTAACGAATTCTCTGATAAGTTGTATACCTTAAGCTTTTTAAGAGAAGATTGCGGTCAATAACGTCAAAGGCTTTCATAAAATCTACCATGAGAACACCTGTAATTTTGTCGTTATTTATATTAGTGAGCCATTGATCAACTAGATTTGTCAGTGCTGTTTGGCACGAGTGATTAGCCCTAAAACCGGATTGGTCTTGATGAAATAAATTGAAAAAATTGAAGTGATCGAGAATATGTTTATTCAGATGGTTTTCCAATGGTTTAGACAGCACAGACAGAATAGAAATGGGCCTGTAGTTAGACGGATCGGTGTGATCACCTGTTTTGTAGATCGGCATTACTTAGCAATTTAAAAGCCTTGGGGAACTGATTTTTAGAAATGCAGAGATTATATATATACGTAAGTGTTTCAGCAATTACAGGGGCTGACAGTTTGAGAATTTCCGTCAATGCCATCAAGGCCAGTAGTACTACTTTGCTTTAAGTGAATAAGAGCATTATATACTTCGTGTACACATAACAACGGAATATCTAGAAATGTTGTGATATTTTTGGACTGACAAAAATTCAGAAGAACATCTAAATCGTTTTGTGAGGATCTGTTTGTTTTTATGGTTTAAATTGGCAATATTGCAGAAGTGGTGTGTTCAACATTTCAGTGATATTATCTTTCGGTGTTGTAGCACGAGCGTTAGAATGTTTATTGCTAAGCTGATTGATAGCCTTCCAAACTGATCGGTTGTCTGTTTTAGAGTAAATAAGATCTTTAAAATATTTCTTTTTCGCTGAGCGTTTTAAATAGTTAACAAGATTTCTTTGTTTCATAAATTCAATACGATTACCTGATGCTAGAAGTGAGTCTCTTAAATCCATGGATTTTCTTATATCACTTGTAATCCAAGGCTTTTTAGGGGTACTTTTGACACGAATTGTTTTTAATGGGAGCGTGCTTATTGTAAACATTGAGAAAAGTGTGATACCAAACTTCTAAGGCTTCATCGGGATTAGTGAACTGATACACAGAGGAAAGTGAGGAATTCATCAGATCTGTAAGGAACAAGTCTTTATTAAAGTCTGAAAAGTTTCTGTACGTGATATACTTGTGATGTATTTAGGGGGATTTTAACGCCTCGTTTAGACCAAGTAAAACAGACAGGGGAAGTGATCGCTGCATCCAAAAACTGGTGAACATATTTCTATATGGTACGTACAGAAGATGTGTAAACATGGTCAATGAGAGTTTGGGAAGTAGCAGTGATTCGTGTTGGCTTATCGATTAACTGTGTCAGATTAAAAGAAGTGTAGGTTTGAATCCAGGATTTGTTTGCTTTCAAAAGATCAATGTTAAAATCACCCAGTAAAATAATTTCGTTTGAGAGTAAGGACGCCTCTTCCATCATTAGAGTAAAGTTATCTATCCAGTCAGCATGTTCAGCTGGGTTTCTGTAAATAAAGCCTAAGAGAGTCGGTTTGGAAGTTTTAAACTGTAACTCTATCCATAGTGATTCTATATGATATTTTTCGAGCGAAGCGGCTCGATTAAATTTAATAGATTCGTGAACATAAACAAGTAAACCTGTTTCTCTTGGTCTGGAAGGGTCATTTCGAACAAAGTTATAACCAGGCAAAATTAATTCAGCGTCGGAAATATGGTGTGTTAATCTTGTTTCCGCAAACCAAATAAATGGAAACAATTACCATGATTATATAAAACACGAGACACGTCGCATAACTTATTAATCAAACTGTTAATGTTCAGAAATCCAACCTTAAGGCCATCTGCAGATGGCCAGACTTCTTTCGTTCGCAACATCTTGACACAATAGCAAAGCAGGAATATAAATTGCAAGAAAAAAGTAATACCAAATACCAACAAGGGATATTGTAATACCAAATAATTTAGTAACAAGTCAACAATGAGGCAAAAAATTAACAGACACGTAATCAAAAATACAATAGAAAATGGAACGTATATTATATGCAAAGTTATTTAAGTTTAAAGATCAATGAAGGCTAATAGGTATCCACAGTTAAGTAAGCAACAGAAACACACACACGAAAAAATCCCGAAAGCAGTCAAAACAACAACAACAAACAAACAAACAAACA
>CM031596.1:117501695-117611695 GCA_018398815.1 Conus ventricosus | reverse complement strand
TTTACTATACACCTGGGTCAGTGTGGTGTGTGTGTGTGTGTGTGTGTGTGTGTGTGTGTGGTGCGTGTGTGCGTGTGTGTGTGTGTGTGTGTGTGTGTGTGTGTGTGTGTGTGTGTGTGTTTGTGCATGTTTGTGCATGCGTGTATGTGTGTGTGTGTGTGTGCGTGTGTGTGTTTGTGTGCGTGTTTGTGCATGTGTGTGTGTGTGCGCGTGCACGCACGCACGCATGCACATACTCTGTGTGGATAAATTTTCAATTCAAAGGTCAATCTCATATCTCAGTGGGCAATGTGATCCTTGAATGGGACACAAAGAATTGTGCTGTCACTGTTTCTCACAAAGCAACAGTTCTCTTTGAGATGGACCGTCACAGTCCAGAGGGGTTACTTGTATAAACTTTGAAAACCATGGTATTCATGATGGGCTTCCTCATATGTTTGCTGTCTTTGAGGTGGGCCGTCACAGTCCAGAGGGGTTACTTGTATAAACTTTGAAAACCATGGTATTCATGATGGGCTTCCTCATATGTTTGCTGTCTTTGAGGTGGGCCGTCACAGTCCAGAGGGGTTACTTGTATAAACTTTGAAAACCATGGTATTCATGATGGGCTTCCTTATATGTTTGCTGTCTTTGAGGTGGGCCGTCACAGTCCAGGGGGTTACTTGTATAAACTTTGAAAACCATGGTATTCATGATGGGCTTTTTTATATGTTTGTTGTCTTTGAGGTGGCGTCACAGTCCAGAGGGTTCTTGTAAACTTGAACCATGGTATTCATGATGGGCTTCTTTATATGTTTGTTGTCTTTGAGGTGGGCTGTCACAGTCCAGTGGGGTTACTTGTATAAACTTTGAAAACCATGGTATCATTTGAATGAGCTCAACATACTAGTTCACGTGGACAAGTGAAAAAGAAGAGACATTTGTTGTGCTCCATATAATGCACATTGCAAAATGGCACTTGAAGGAGCTGAAGTTCATGACGTGAAACACAGCGTCTTACAGCTTAAGCCTTCCCAGGCTTATGATTTGAAATACTGCATCTTAATACTCAACCCTTCCCAAATCATTCACATGGCAAACTGAATGCAGTCGCCCTCAAACGGCAGTGACAGGCAGATTGAGAGTCATAAGAAAATGGCAGCAAGGTGGAGTGGTGGTTAAAAAACGTTACAAGGAGTCGAGCTACAATCCTTGCATGTTGATTTGTTGCAGGAGCGCAGATGAAGACCACTCACAACTTGCGTCTTCTCTGCACCCATGTTTTGGACCTGTGCCGACACAAGCCGCATACAGTGGGGTATGTCTTGCAGACATAGAGGAGAAACCAAAGGAAGAAAATGGAATCTGCTAGCCCAGCCCTTCTATCATTTCTTTGGGCCTAAAAATAAGTAGTGATTGAAATGCTGTCCTAGAAAATCATACAAGTGTCAATGCATGCATGCACAGTATGGAAGCTTAGTTCCAGTTTAATCAATAAAGTATCACTGCATGTTGACCTTTGTCCACATGTGCTACACCACACCTGCTAAGCCATGAGTCTGCTGTGCATTTGTTGTTGCAAAATTAATCACCACGTGAAGACATAAATGACCAGACAGTGGGCAAGAGGGGATAATAAACAAAACTTTAGCAGGTGCTATGATCCACATACAAACCCAGCCTAAAGTGCCTTGGTTCAGACTCACAAGCACACACACACACACACACACACACACACACACACACACACACACACACACACACACACACACACACATATATGCAAGATTTACACCTTCTCTTCATTCACGGTTTTCCCAGGTAACACCAAGCCAGTGGTGGTGCTGGGTTTTGAACCTGGGGAAGGTGACTTTGTTACTGACTTGGTCTTTCGTTTATTTCCCTTTAATGCAGTCATGTTGAGCAAAGCTCTTGTTCAAATTTGAGGCAACTGATGGTGACTGCCAGCAATTTACTAAAGAAAGTGCACAAAAATTCTGGCAGTCACATGTGCAACCCTGTACAGCAGTTACTTCCCTTCCCATGCAGGAAACAAAATGGTAGGTACAGAGCAAAAGAAGACAACACCATCTCTGTGCCTGTTCTGGTAAGCTATTGAGTGACAAGTTATCTGATTTATCAGTAGAAAAGGTTTGATGAATTGGGAACTCTAGTTCAACTGTTACTATGATGTGTTGGAAAGACTGAACAACTGTTTTACTGTGATGTGTTAGAAAGACTGAACAACTGTTTTACTGTGATGTGTTAGAAAGACTGAACAACTGTTTTACTGGGATGTGTTGGAAAGAGTTTGGAACAACTTTTTTTTTTTTTTTTTTTTGCGTCTTTTTGAACAGCTGTATAAGGAATCGACCTTGACGAGATGACAGCTCTCGTATGGCCCCATGTTGCCGGCTTGGTAGAGTCAAGATGAATTGAACTGAGTGCTACTGTAATGTGTTGGAAAATTGTAGAGCAACTCTGCAACTGCAGTATTGGAAAGACACTGAATGATATTTTGGGAAGAGTAGACCGACTGTGTTAATGTGATGTATTGGAGAGACTTTGAATGATGTATTGGAAAGAGTAAAATGACTGTGTTAAGGTGATGTATTGGAAAGACTGAATGATATATTGGAAAGAGTACAACAACTGTGTTGATGTGATGTATTGGAGAGACTGTGAATGATGAATTGGAAAGAGTAAAATGACTACGTTAAGGTGATGTGTTGCAAAGACTGTGAAACATCTGTGATCCTGTGACATATTAGAAAGATGGTGGAACAGTTGTGCTACTGTGATATGCTGAAAAGACTAAAAACATCTGTTTTTCAGCAATATATTTAAAAGGCTATACAACGACTTGTGTTAATGTGATGCATTGGAAAGACTTGTAGAAATTTTGTGTTACTGTGATGTTTTCAAAGATGACAAAATACTCTAATGTGTTGGAAGAGTTTTCAAAGGTGGTGAAATATTCTGATGTGTTGGAAGAGTTTTCGAAGATGACAAAATACTCTGATGTGTTGGAAGAGTTTTCCATGACAATGACATACTTTGATGTGTTGGAAGAGTTTTTAAAGACAATGAAATACTCTGATGTATTGGAAGAGTTTTTGAAGACGATGAAATACTCTGATGTATTGGAAGGGTTTTTAAAGACGACAAAATACTCTGATGTGTTGGAAGAGTTTTCCATGACAGTGACATACTCTGATGTGTTGGAAGAGTTTTTAAAGACGACAAAATACTCTGATGTGTTGGAAGAGTTTTTAAAGACGATAAAATACTCTGATGTATTGGAAGGGTTTTTAAAGACGACAGAATACTGTGATGTGTTGGAAGGGTTTTTAAAGATGACAAAATACTCTGATGTGTTGGAAGAGTTTTTAAAGACGATGAAATACTCTGATGTGTTGGAAGGGTTTTTAAAGACGATGAGATACTCTGATGTGTTGGAAGAGTATGGCAAACTATAAGTTTGTTGACAGGGGCATGGTGGTCCCTCAGCCCCAGCGACTTCAGACAGCCATGTCGCTGTACTCCAACTCCCTGTGTGGGCTGATCCTATTGGTTGACAACAGGCTGAACTCTTACACCGGCATCAAAAGAGGTGGGTCATCTCAGGTTGAAAAAAAAAAAGTATTCTATGTTAGTTCATTTTCAATTTTTTGTGTGCTTTTTTTTGTTTGTACATTTGGGTTTTTTTCTTGTTTGTTTTCTTGTTGCTGTAGCTTTTGTTTCAGTTTCATGTGAATTGAAGGAACGAGTCTTCAGCTTCACTGCAGTCTGCAGTTTTTATCTAGAAAATGTCCCTTTTCTTTTGTGGGGAGGTGGTATTTCCTTTTTAAATACTTATATGATTTAATGCTCAGCCCCTCTCTCCCCACTCAGACAGGGGTAAAGCATGCAAAGTGCATCTTAGAGAGATGCAAAGCCATTACATGTGTGTCAGACAGGTAATGAAGCTGTTACAATGTGTGTCAGGTGTAGGGTCTGCACAATGTGTGTCAGACAGGTGTAGCCATCATGGTGTGTGTCAGACAGATACAATGCCTGCACAGAGTGTGTCAGAAAGTGTGTAGTCTGCTCAGTCTCTTACAGACGGATGTAAAGCCTGCACAGTGTGTGTGTCATCAAACAGGTGTAGAAGCTACGTTGCGTGTTGCAGACTTTGCGGCAGTGTGTGAGCAGTCGACAGACTTCCACTTCCCGGACGTGGGGCAGCAGATGCTGGCCATGGAGCAGGCCTTCAGCCAGGCCAACGCTGTGAGGGTGGCACGACAGCTGCAGCAGCAACAGGAGGGTGACAGCGTCAGCGTTCACAGCACCAGCAGTGGAAACAGCGCCAGCTCCGATCATCAGGTAATTCGCTGAGGATGAAGTGTTTGTAACAAGATCTTTTACTTTTTCTCTGGTAGCAAATCATGACAGTTGCCGTTATCTTTTCTAGTGTGATGCTTGTGAGGGACTAGTTATTGGGAACATAACTAAAAGGCTGCTGAAGGACTATTTCAAAATTCAACACAATGCCTTTCTCTTGATGGTGTGAGCGTCTTCCTCAAGGCACACCTCTCAGTTGATCAGCTAGTGTCGTATGGCTGGGTTATTCAGCCTTCAGACTCTGTCACAGTCTGTATTTCACTGTGAAGATAGGAATAGTGAACCAATCAGCAAGGAAGATTGTGGACATGGCAGTCAGCAGTGCTATTTCTGATGCAGATCATTTTAAACTGCTTTCCTCTCATCTGTCCATGTGGTTTCATTGGGTACCTGTGTTAAAACTATTTCTCCTGTTGGTGGCAGTTTTGGACAGACATTTTTATATCATGCGAGTGTCGTATCTCGTCTTGTGGGCATCGATCGTTGGTTGCCATGAAGTCTCCCTGACAACAGAACTGTCCCGGGCTGAATACAGATATCTAAATACTGATTGGTTAATAATGTAACTCATTATTATACATCCCCCCTTTTCTTTTTCTTTTTTTTTTTTTTTTTTTTTTTTTTGCTGTCCCAACCTCTGCGCCACCTCAGAGGCAGTGCACCCACGCCGCTCATTCCGACACCCCGCCCACAGTCACAGCCCGGTCGGCCCCGCCACAGCCCCAGCACCGGCAATCCACAGGGAGCAGTCAATGTGAAGTCGTCAAGAGGCAACCCACCGGAGGAGACACTGCACTGCTGCCGAGTCACTTCGGTGGTGTTCAGTTGCGCCTGTTCTGATCTAACATACGCAGGACACCACCTACTAAGCCCCCTACTGACGACAATAATTGCTTAGTCGCGGAGCCGGCGTGAGTGAGCTCTCCCTCCGGAGGGCGCCACCACGTCCGTCCAACGACAGCCCCCATGGACTCGCCGATACCGGTGACCCCGACGGAAGCAAACCAAGGACACAGAAGTGGAGAGGACATCGAAATTGAGGTCACCAATTTCAGGGCATGAAGGGCCACAGAGCAGGGCATGAAGGGCCACAGAATTTGAGACATTTTTTTTTAATGCTGATCAATGAGAATGAGGATGATTAAGATGATGCTACGGATTTCCATTTCGGTCTGAGACTACATGACAGGGCTGTACTCTACGCTTCCTTTCATAATATATCCCGGCGTCAACCAGGCCCGAGAGATACAGGCACCTGCAGTGTTGGTCAGGAAATTTGAGCAACACTCTCAGAAACGCATCCATTAAGTGGATGAAACTCGACTGTGTGGTCCCAGTCTTCCCAACTGAGTCCACAGCAAAACTCAACTCTGGGTAGGAGCCGGTCGGGCAGAAAAACCCACATGACTTCTGATGGGATTCGAACCACGACCTCCCAGCCGGAGTCCGCGACGCTAACCACTTCGCCACGGCGGCTGGTCCATCCCCCTTTTCAAGTGTTTGTGAAAGCCAACTAAATTAACAATAACATCTAAACTAAAACTAATATAACCAGTGGGCACTCAAAATTAATGTTTCCGGAATGTTCATCATAAATGTTTTAGAGATCCAGAATGTTCTCTCGATTTTACACGTCTTCCCGATCTGTGTGAGTGCCAATTCAGTTGTTCTTTCCTTTCAGGTTCTGGTTCTGGTTCTGGTTCTGGCTCAGGTTCTGGCTCAGGTTCGGGTTCTGGCTCAGGTTCTTCTGGAACCATTGATGCAGTAACAGCTTCTTGTGCTGGTTCTTTGTATGTCTCGTATCGTCTTCGTAAGTGCCATCTGTTCCTCCTTTGTTGACCGGTACGGGTTTGCAGAGTGTACGAGGATGTTGTCGGTTTGCTGACTACGACGGCTTCTTCATCTCTGGAGTTTTTATCCACACCTTCTCTTCTTTCTTCAGGGGTTCCAGTGGCTTGTTCTGTGATGACAATCAAAGTTCTTTTTCTGCTTCTGTTTGATGCTCGCATCAATTTCCTGGAACTTTGTAAGGTTTCTGTCGATTGGAAGGTGATGACATGGCATACAGGGAATTTTTCGTTCTTAGTTTTCTTCCCATAATGAGTTCATGCTGGACTCGGTCCATGTTGCAGGGTGTAGCTCTGTAGTTCAGAAGAGCGATGTTTACATCTTCAGCTTTCTTCAGCAAGTTTTTCACGGTTTGCACTGCTCTCTCTGCCTCACCATTTCCTTGAGGATGAAGGGGCTGCTTGTCAGGTGAGTGAAGCCATACTTTCTGAAATTTGGCAAAGTCTCTGGAACTAAATTGAGGTCCATTGTCTGAGACAACTATTTCTGAATGCCCTGTCTTCCGAAGATTGCAGTGTGAAATCACTGAGACTGATGTGGTTTTTTGCAGGTGAGATATTTCTATCCATCTGGAGAAATAGTCAGTTATCAACAGATAGTTTCGCCTTTGTACTCAAACAGATCCATTCCCACGCGTTGCCAAGGATAGTCAGGGGTTTTTGTTGGTTTGAGTGGTTCAGGGTGATGGACTCGTTCCTTTTCACAGACGCTGCAGCTGGAGATTTTTTTTCTATTTGCTTTGAAAGGCCTGGCCACCACACACTTTGTCTAGCCAATGCCCTACATTTCACAATGCCTTGATGCCCTTCGTGATATTTTGTAGAACTTCTTCTTGCAGGTCTGTTGGAATGCTATGCGGCTCTGAAACGCAGTAATCCCTCCTGCATTGAGAGATCATGACGGACAAACCAGTACTGTTTCAACTGAGGATCTCGTCGTGCTGTCTCGGGCCATGAGTCAGTCTTGTAGAAATCTGAGACTTGACTGCAGACTTTGTCTTTCAGTTGTTTGACTCGGATCTTCTCTCTGAGTTTGTCACTGACAGGAAGACTCTCAACTACGCAGTTGATGAACTGATTTGTCTCCTTCTCCATCTCATGATCTTGTTGAGCTGGAACATTTCCCGGTAGCACGTGACAGTGTATCAGCGATCACGATGTTTTTCCCTGGTGTATACTCAACATCATAGAAGAAGCGTAACAGTCTCATCCTGAAGCATTGGATTCTTGGTGTTAATTCATCAAGTCTTCTTCTTGAGCAAGGAGAGCAGAGGTTTGTGGTCAGTTTCTATGGTGACTTTTTTAGTCCAATCAAGAAATCCGCAAACTTCTCGCAACACCAAGTGATGCCAAGGCTTCCTTTCCACCTGAGCATATCTCTGCTCAGTTGATGTCAGTGATCTTGATGCGTAGAACACTGTCTCCAGGTCTGTCCTTCCTTTTGAAGTAGACTCCACCTAGTCCATAGGACGATGCGTCTGCAGATATCTTGGTCTCTTTTGTAGGGTCATAATGAGCCAAAACTGAGCTGAGCTCAGTAGTACCTTCGTTTCTGGAAAGCTTCTTTCTGGTTATGACTCCAAGTCCATTCATTTTCTTCCTTGAGAAGATCTCACAGAGGCTTTGATGTGTCAGCAAGATTTGGAATGAATTTCCCCACATGGTTCACCATTTCCAAGAATCTTCTCAAGTCTGGAATGTTTTGCGGCTTGGGAAAATTGCTGATTGCATCCACTTTCTTGGGTCCACTTTGATGCCTTCAGATGTGATGATGTGACCCAAAAATGTCAATGTGTCAGACGAAAAGATGCATTTCTCGTTCAGTGTGATGTTTTCTGCTTCCATCTTTGTAACAACTCTTTTCAGCCTCTCATCATGTTCTTTCTGGTCTTTTCCGAACACCAGAACGTCATCAATGTCACAGATGACCCCAGGTATTTCTTCCAGGATGCGTGACATTTCTCGTTGAAACACTTCTGGTCCCGAGCTGATTCCAAATGGTAGGCGTTTGTAGCAATATCGCCCGAATGGAGTTATGAAGGTCGTCAGTTCTTGCTGTCTGGGTGAAGTAGAATTTGATGGAATCCACTATTACAATCCAGTTTAGCCTGGTAGCAACAGCATAGTTTTCCCAATTGTCTTCGAAATCTTTTCCAGTTGCATCCCAAATTATTGCTTGTGTCCAATTTGGCTGTAGCAGGCACACTGGCAGTGAACTGCTTCATTTGACTTGTCGACGATGTTACAGCCATCTTTTGAAGTCACTTGTTTACTAATCAAGATGATCTATATCGATTATACAGTCTTTGATTTAGTAAAATATCAACAGTACGATCGATGCAATTGTTCGTTACTCACAATCCCGGTTCTGACACCATGTCGTATCTCGTCTTGTGGGCATCGATCGTTGGTTGCCATGAAGTCTCCTGACAACAGAACTGTCCCGGGCTGAATACAGATATCTAAATACTGATTGGTTAATAATGTAACTCATTATTATACAGTGAGGACAGCAGATTTTCCTAAGGTTGTGATTTAAATGTTTGTTATTCACTGTTGAAAAGAAAATGGACTAGGAGAGTATGAAAAGGACTGAAACTTCAATACTGAGTGAAGTGAGTTTTTGTATGTGTGTGTGTGTATGTTAATGAGTGTATGTGTTGAAGCCAAGTGTTAATGTGTGTATATGTATAATTCAAATTATCACATACAGAGCGAGAGAGAGAGAGAGTCAGAGAATGCATTTTTAACTCAAATTAATGAATCTTTACGGAGGACCGAACACTGGGTGCCAAACTTCACACGGGGGACTTCTACCTGACCAAGCATTCCAACCTGTCTGAGGTGCATGTGGTGTTCCACTTGGTGGTCGACGAGAACGTTCGCACAGGGGACATCACCTCCAGGCACCCGCCATCCTCAGCATACGCAACATCATCCGCCTGTGTTTCCGCTACGACATCCAGACCCTCACCATCCCCCTGCTCCTGACGCACGAGATGACGGAGGTGGGTGTGCTGTTCTGGAAACTGATTGCATACCTTGCCTGGCGTTCATGGTTGTTAAGCTCTAGAAGTCATTACCTTGTTATACTTGAAAGCCTTCCAGGTATTGAGTGTGTTTCACAACATTTTTTTTTTTCTTTTTACCTCAAGAGGTCCTGGCGTAATTGAATCTCTTTTCGTTGTGTGTGTTTGTAAAATTAGTTATTCCACAAAAAGGTAGCTTGATTTTGAAAGTAGGTGTTATGTAGTAACGTAATGAAATCATGTGAAATGCTGTGAAGAAATTAAAATGCTAATAATGCATACATGTCTGCAGCTGGTGTTTTTTTTGTGCTGTTGTAAAATGCATGGCCAGACGATGAAATTGGTTCCTGCAAATCATAGCTAATATGAGAAGATAATGTTGCTTGTTTTATGTACATAACTTCTCCATAACGTAATCAGAAATCTTAAATGAAATGATGAAAGTGGAAACACAATACTGCCATCAAAATGCATCGTAGTGATTACAGTTTGAAGATCAGATGTGGCCAACCCACTGAACGAGTAAATAAAACCAAGCGTCCTCTCTGTTCTTTTTCATGTGTTCATACTTTCTGTTCAGAGAAATGCAGAGCTACCAAAATAACATGATTCTATGAAATCAACTTACTATTGTACATAATTACGAATGTTCGAGACACATTGAAGGAGCAGAAGAGCAGGGATGTTGCAGGAGTTGTTTGTTTAGGTTGATAGTCCTGTTTATTATCAGTGGAATGACCTGAAAACCACAGTCGCTGTACAGTGAGTATGCAAAGAAGAAACTGAGCGCAACCTGCACAAGAGACTAAAGGAGCACAAACGTGAGTCCTGCCCAGTGGGTGAACATCTGACCCACAACCCAACATCAGTTTGAAAAGGACATATGCAAGTGCTCGACAGAGAAGCAAGATGGTTCCAGAGGGGAGTAAAGGAGGCAGTCCACATCGCCGCCAGGAAACCCCACCCTTAACCGCGACCGGGGCCGACACAACCTGCCATCGTGTACTCCTCACATCATTCAGTCGCATTGTCGTGAGTTCGCTCACGGCAGTGCGCACTGAATCCAGTTCCCAACCCAGCAGTTGCGCTGAAGAAGTCGGCCGGATTGCTGACGAAAGCTAGGCACACAGTACCGAGTGAACTGTTTAGTGTGGTAGCCATAAGAGTACTTCTGTTTCAGGAGAGGACCATTCCCTGGTGTCTGAAACGTGCAGAGCTGCTGTTCAAGTGTGTCAAAGGTTTCATGATCGAAATGGCCACCTACAGCAGCCAGGTGTCCCCACCATTCAGTTCCTGGTGCCAAGGGTGAGAACTCAGCACAGCTTCCTGTCCTCTGCTAACCTCTGGTGGCTTTGCTAGATATGGGCACAGAAGAAAGACTAACAAAGATTGACCAGTGGCAACAGGTCAGAGCTGCTGGCTCTTCCGGTCTATTGCAAAGGAATTTACAGAATTTGATAAATCATGTCCGACGATGTACAGGTCACTGTTGATAAATAAAAGAGACAAGAGATTTAAGTGAACTGTCACTAATCTAGTTTCTAATTCAGCTTCTTCCCATTGAAAATCCATTTGATCTTCAAAATGACAAGATAAGTATCTTAAAGGACTAGAGATAATCTTTTTGAATTGGTCCAGCATTATTTTCGTCTCTGTGTGATGAAAATGGTAAAATCCTCTAGTAGGAAGAACTTTAGAATTTTTCTGTCTTGGAGTCATTGACAAGGATCTTGTTGGTGGTGACAAGTCTCCCTCTGTTTCAGGGACTGGTAGTGACAAGTCTCCCTCTGTTTCAGGGACTGGTAGTGACAGGTCTCCCTCTGTTTCAGGGACTGGTAGTGACAAGTCTCCCCTCTGTTTCAGGGACTGGTAGTGACAAGTCTCCCTCTGTTCAGGGACTGGTAGTGACAAGTCTCCCTCTGTTTCAGGGACTGGTAGTGACAAGTCTCCCTCTGTTTCAGGGACTGGTAGTGACAGGTCTCCCTCTGTTTCAGGACTGGTAGTGACAAGTCTCCCTCTGTTTCAGGGACTGGTAGTGACAAGTCTCCCTCTGTTTCAGGGATGGTAGTGACAAGTCTCCCTCTGTTTCAGGGACTGGTAGTGACAAGTCCCCCTCCGTTTCAGGGACTGGTAGTGACAAGTCCCCTCCGTTTCAGGGACTGGTAGTGACAAGTCCCCCTCCGTTTCAGGGACTGGTAGTGACAAGTCTCCCTCTGTCTCGGGACTGGTAGTGACAAGTCCCCTCTGTTTCAGGACTGGTAGTGACAAGTCTCCTCTGTTTCAGGGACTGGTAGTGACAGGTCTCCCTCTGTTTCAGGGACTGGTAGTGACAAGTCCCCCTCTGTTTCAGGGACTGGTAGTGACAAGTCTCCTCTGTTTCAGGGACTGGTAGTGACAAGTCTTCCTCTGTTTCAGGGACTGGTAGTGACACGTCTCCTCTGTTTCAGGGACTGGTAGTGACAAGTCTCCCTCTGTTTCAGGGACTGTAGTGACAGGTCTCCCTCCGTTTCAGGGACTGGTAAGTGACAAGTCTCCCTCTGTTTCAGGGACTGGTAGTGACAAGTCCCCCTCTGTTTCAGGGACTGGTAGTGACAAGTCTCCCTCTGTTTCAGGGACTGGTAGTGACAAGTCCCCTCTGTTTCAGGACTGGTAGTGACAAGTCCCCCTCTGTTTCAGGGACTGGTAGTGACAGTCTCTGTTTCAGGGACTGGTAGTGACAAGTCTCCCTCTGTTTCAGGACTGGTAGTGACAGGTCTCCCTCTGTTTCAGGACTGGTAGTGACAAGTCTCCCTCTGTTTCAGGACTGGTAGTGACAAGTCTCCCTCTGTTTCAGGGACTGGTAGTGACAAGTCTCCCTCTGTTTCAGAGACTGGTAGTGACAAGTCTCCTCTGTTTCAGGGACTGGTAGTGACAGTCTCCCTCTGTTTCAGGACTGGTAGTGACAAGTCTCCCTCTGTTTCAGGGATTGGTAGTGACAATGTCTCCTCTGTTTCAGGGACTGGTAGTGACAAGTCTCCCTCTGTTTCAGGGACTGGTAGTGACAAGTCTCCCTCTGTTTCAGGGACTGGTAGTGACAAGTCTCCCTCTGTTTCAGGGACTGGTAGTGACAAGTCTCCCTCTGTTTCAGGGACTGGTAGTGACAAGTCTCCCTCTGTTTCAGGGACTGGTAGTGACAAGTCTCCCTCTGTTTCAGGGACTGGTAGTGACAAGTTTTCCTCTGTTTCAGGGACTGGTAGTGACAGGTCCCCTCTGTTTCAGGGACTGGTAGTGACAGGTCTCCCTCTGTTTCAGGGACTGGTAGTGACAAAGTCCCCCTCTGTTTCAGGGACTGGTAGTGACAGGTCTCCTCTGTTTCAGGGACTGGTAGTGACAAGTCTCCCTCTTGTTTCAGGGACTGGTAGTGACAAGTCTCCCTCTGTTTCAGGGACTGGAAGTGACAAGTCTCCTCTGTTTCAGGGACTGGTAGTGACAAGTCTCCCTCTGTTTCAGGGACTGGTAGTGACAAGTCTCCCTCTGTTTCAGGGACTGGTAGTGACAAGTCTCCCTCTGTCTCGGGGACGGTAGTGACAAGTCTCCCTCTGTTTCAGGGACTGGTAGTGACAAGTCTCCCTCTGTTCAGGACTGGTAGTGACAAGTCTCCCTCTGTTTCAGGGACTGTAGTGACAAGTCTCCCTCTGTTCAGGGACTGGCAGTGACAAGTCTCCTCCGTTTCAGGACTGGTAGTGACAAGTCTCCCTCCGTTTCAGGGACTGGTAGTGACAAGTCTCCCTCTGTTTCAGGGACTGGTAGTGACAGGTCTCCCTCTGTTTCAGGGACTGGTAGTGACAAGTCTCCTCTGTTTCAGGGACTGGTAGGACAGGTCTCCCTCTGTTTCAGGACTGGTAGTGACAAGTCTCCCTCTGTTTCAGGGACTGGTAGTGACAGGTCTCCCTCTGTTTCAGGGACTGGTAGTGACAAGTCTCCCTCTGTTTCAGGGACTGTCTGAGGAGATGTTTGCCCAGATCAGCAACATGGTTTCCTGGCATCTCGCCTGTCCAACACACTGGTCGTCAAGACCGCTTGACAGTGCCCCGGGTAGTGCTGTCCCACATTCCTTCTGTCTGCATTTGCAATGTCTGTGTGATGTTATAGTGTGTGTGTGTGTGTGTGTGTGTGTGTGTGTGTGTGTGTGCACTCGCACAATGAAAAGTGAACTTGTACTTATTGCAATATGCGAGTGGTTTGTTAATGGAGATATATGTGTGGTGTGCCTGTGCATATGTGTATGTGCATGTGATGTGTATAGCAGGTGCGTGTGAGTTTTGATTGTTACATGTCGGGGGTGGGGTGGGGTGGGGGTGGGGGTGGGGGGGGGGGTGGTGTTTGGCGGCTGCATGGAAAAACTGTTGTGGCTGAATGACTGATTGTCAACACCCATCATGTTCCAGAGCAGTCTCTTCACCAAGTGAGTAAACAAGACAGATGTGCTGCGTTGTGGGCAGCTTCACTTTGCAATGTATTTTGTAGACTGAAAAGATATGTTGTTGTGTGAAAGTGTCAGCTAAGCAAATAAATCATAACGTCTTCTAGATTGTGTACATTGCGTCTTTCAGATTGTGTCATTTGTGTCTCCTCTGGTGTGGATGTTAGAATACATGGATCACTAATGGACCAGGGCTTAGAATGGTTCTGATGGAAAAGGAAAATGTCTTTGCATTGTGTGACAAAGTTGCAAAGCCAGAAGTGTGCCTCTCGCACCACACGTAGTGCGCGAGTATGCCCATCCCCCAATTACAGAAAACAAACACAGTACCCTGGTTTCAAGTGTTCATCTAACACTTTAGAAAATTGAATTTGGTTGTTTGGTAGATGTCATTAAAAAAAACCCTGCTAGTTGGCGAGGTTCGACAATTTTATGATGAGATTCCTGTGGTTTGGTTTGCACATGGTGGTGCTGAATTAACATATCAGGCAGTACTAATCAGAAATGTGCATTTGAATTGGTCATAGTTATTACAGCATTGTGTTAGAACATTTATACCTTGTTATGTTTTTTCTCTCATGGATGTAGTGATATTTACGTCATAAAATGAAATTTTTGTACCTATGTTCGAGAGCAGAAATTGCTGTGGACGGGAAAAAAAATTGATAACACTTTCAAAATTTCTTTAAGATAAGAAACACTTGACTGAATTTTCTTGAATTATTCTGAAGAGGTACTAGCTGTTAATTCGCATTTCAGATTTTTTCTCCTAAAGTTCATGTGAAAGTGGAAAGCAAAGGCATTTTATCAGACTGTCAGCTACCATAGATTGCCTGCAGTGTACTACTGAATTTATAGCAAATGGAGCAGTGAATTTGTGAAAACCATCATGGAAATAGAATTTTGGAGTGTCTTTTCAGTGGCATTTGTGTCAGAATGTTACGAAAACAGACCACAGTGGTGTGTATAGGATTTCTGTGTTAACTGGGTCATGTCAGCGCTGCATGTCTATAGGCCAGTCACCATGCAGAAACAGAAACTGTTATTGTTCTGACACCACAAGGGATGCATTTGGACTGCACCTACGCCCAAGATTTCATCGGTTTTTCCAGTGTTTACAGACTTGCGCACAATTCAAGCAGAAATGTTGCACTCGTTTCCAGGTGGAACATGTTGTCAGTAGCCGACCGTGCAGGAAAGCTCATAAGTGTTTTCCTCCTCTCAGGTTGGTAAGAAAAGGGAAACAGATCCGCTGACTGTTCTTTCTTCCAGGTCTTTTTTCACGTTCATCCAGATCCTTCGTCTTTCCACTTTCATCAAGACCCTTTGTCTTTCCACTTACATCCAGACCCTTGTCTTTCCACTTACATCCAGATCCTTTGTCTTCCACTTACATCCAGATCCATTGTCTTTCCACTTTCATCCAGATCCTTTGTCTTTCCACTTACATCCAGATCCTTTGTCTTCCACTTTCATCCAGATCCTTTGTCTTTCCACTTACATCCAGATCCTTTGTCTTCCCACTTTCATCCAGATCCTTTGCCTTCCACTTTCATCAGACCCTTTGGTTTTCACTTTCATCAGACCCTTTGTCTTTCCACTTTCATTCAGATCCTTTGTCTTTCACTTTCATCCAGATCCTTTGTCTTTCACTTTCATCCAGATCCTTTGTCTTTCCACTTTCATCCTGACCCTTTGGTTTTCCACTTTCATCTAGATCCTTTGTCTTTCACTTTCATCCAGATCTTTGTCTTTCCACTTTCATCTAGATCCTTTGTCTTCCCACTTTCATCCAGATCCTGTCTTTCCACTTTCATCCAGATCCTTTGTCTTTCCACTTTCATCCAGATTTGTCTGCATTTCACTTTCATCCAGATCCCCTAACTGACGTCTCCTTGTTTGTTGTGTGTGCTCTGTGTTGTCATGTCTGCTAGGCGATTCGAACGTCTTAAGCAACATTCATTTGGATTTATGGTCGTCTGTTTTCTTTATCATGGAAGCAAGAGTTACCACACTCGTTTGTTAATCTCTAACTTTACATTTCCATCCAGATCCTCTGATTTTCCCTTTTCATTCACAGTCTTGTCATATATTCAAGTTGCCTGTAATGGTTGTGATGGCTCTCTGCATTTCATTATAGAGTGGCAGTGAAAATGTACAGTAGACCGTTCACTTTATTTTAAAGATTGTAGTGCCAGACCATATTTTTCTCAGCTCAGTTGTTTTGACTCACAGGTTGTATTGTGTTGGGTTGATGGTTTAAAAAATTGAACAAGATACCCCCCCCCCCCCCCTTTTTTTTTTTCTATAGTTTTTTTGTTGTTGTGTGGAGGGTCAAGGTTAACTAATATTGGTATACACATTGTGAACGTGGGTCGGCTGTTCAGGGGAAGCCTTGAATGTGTGGATTGAGAATAATGTAAATTGAAATGGCAAAAAAAAGGCAAATAGAATTAAATTATGACACAGAAATGGCCAGTATTTGTTAGAAGCTGAAGTATTTGAGACAGGGAGACAAACTGCTTAAAGCACCGAACGATCCACGGAAGTATACTAACGTTTTACAGGACATCTTTTAAGCATTTTTCGCATTGCCAAATTTGGATGCGGGATGAGAATTCAAGAATTTTAGAACTTCAGCTATCTTTAATTCAGTGAGTCATCTCAGTGTCTCTGTTTCCAGTCAAATCAGGCGCTGATAGCCAGTTTGTGATCAGGGGTTCATGGGTTCAAATTTCTGCCAAAACGTTTCAATTCAGGGGATTTTCCCTGGGAGTTAACACTGGTTCCAACTCACATCTTGCCCACGCAAATTCCCTTCATGATTTTTCAGGAGAAGGCCTGTTTGCCGTTTATAGTGACATGTATACACATGACATGTACGGACTGACTGACAGTCTGAATGTGATGTCAGAGGCAGTTCTTCTGTTGACTGCATTTGGCCAGGGTAGTGAAGACTACAGGTTTAACAAGCTTGAATGAGAGCGATTAAACTAAGAACAACAAAAACCTTACACACACACACCTAACAACAACATTTTTACATCTGTGTCAAGTTCACGCTGGGTATACGTATTTAAATAATTTCTTGGGTGTAATGTTTATTGAACCGTAAAACCAGCTTGAAATGAGCCTGATAGATTAAGAGCTGTCAACGATTATGATGGATTCACAGAGATAGTCTTTTATATAAAAAGAACTATGATGAACTGAATGTTATAGAAGTTTGAAGACACTTGTAAGTTTATGTTGCACTGGCAGTCTCACTGGTTTCTACAACTTGGGTTGACATTTTGACACTTTTGATGAGCGAGGTGGCACCAAGTTCTGGGTTTCTGCAACTTGCTGAAAGTGTAGGATGACCACAGGCTGTTGACAGACTTTCTGTGTGTTTTCATACATTATGGAATTTGCAGGGTTGTACTGGAGATAAGAAATCTTCAACGAGTAACTGACTTTTATTTTGGCAACTCTTCTGCAACTACAAACTATATTTTTTAAATGCCAAATGAAATGTAGAGCTTTTTACCATTGAAAAAAAAAAAACACCTGAAACTACTAACCATGACCGATTATGATATCAAGTAATTGATATGATTGCTGCGAGTGTGTCTGTGTTCATTCTGTTCTTGTTTTAACTGACCACTGAAGTACTGTATTTCCAACAAATGCAAAATCATCCTTAATTGTGAAGCCAAGCAGAGCTCTTAAATATGCACATAAAGTTTGAGGTGAGTGCAAGTGCATCCAAATAGTCTGCACTTTCTGAGAATTTTACTGATTCAGCAAGCACTTGGGCTCTAAATTGTCACTGTCACTTATTGTCATACACTGTACATATCTGAAAAATACTTTTTTTTTGCTTAGACATGAATTGAAGAATTCACGACAATGGTAATTTGGCAAACAGTGCTCTTCCATGGTAATTGGCAAACAGTGCTGTCCTCAAATGGCATGTCTTAAAACTACAAAGTTCCATACACCTGCAGGAACGACTTGAGGCCAGACGATTGGGACAGACTGGAGGTTAAGTGAGCATGCAGGTGGAGTAGAGCAGAATAAGTTAATCCACAAGGCATGTTAAGATTACACACAGACATCTTTAGTCTGAGACTTGTTCTCTTGGCTAGTACCAACCATTCAGCAAATTCACTGCCTGATTCAGTAGAGCACTCCCACAACACAAATCACTTTAAACATCAATGCAACATTTTCTTTTTTAATTTTTCATTTCAGGTCAGCATTTCAAAATCACCATAAAAAATCAGCATGTGTGTAAATTTGGAAATGAGAGCAAACCAACACAGCCAAAGACTGATTCTCCGCATCTTGGCCATCATCATGTCTCTCCCTCAGCCAAAGACTGATCCTCCGTGTCTTGGCAATCACCATGTCTCTCCCTCAGCCAAAGACTGATCCTCTGTGTCTTGGCAATCATCATGTCTCTCCCTCAGCCAAAGACTGATCCCCTGTGTCTTGGCAATCATCATGTCTCTCCCTCAGCCAAAGACTGATCCTCCGTGTCTTGGCCATCCTCATGTCTCTCCCTCAGCCAAAGACTGATCCTCCGTGTCTTGGCAATCATCATGTCTCTCCCTCAGCCAAAGACTGATCCTCCATGTCCTGGCAATACCATGTCTCTCCCTCAGCCAGGTCTTGGCAATCACCATGTCTCTCCCTCAGCCAAAGACTGATCCTCCGTGTCTTGGCAATCACCATGTCTCTCCCTCAGCCAAAGACTGATCCTCCGTGTCTTGGCAATCATCATGTCTCTCCCTCAGGCTGCATGCTCCGGAATGGAAGACTTGCCACAAAACTCAACAGACGTCTCAACAATGGAATTTAAATTAGAAAAAAAACACATACAAAAACCCATGAACAATGGAAAGATGAGGAATGCTTCTAAAGGTTCAAAACTAATTAATGCTGACAAACTTTGTTGCAAAACAATTATGCAACTGGCCCAGTAACAAACTTTGATTCTGGTGTTGAGCATGAATTTTTTTTTTTTTTTTTTTAAGCAAAACCAGATACAAATGACACAACTGGAATGTGATCTTGCACGTAGGACCCTGTCAAAAATCAAGGATGTAAATAAGCATCTAAATAAATATTTACAGCAGCAACAATTAAAATCTTTATATATATACTTAAAAAAAAAAATTGGGGAGGAGGGGGAAGAGGGAACACACCATCAAAAAATCCACCATCTCAAGAAAACATTCACAGCAGCAAAAACCAATACCTGAAAAATATGTTTAAAAAAATATATATATAACATACATTTAACATCACAAAAATACCCATGCTCCGGAACAATAAAACCAAACATTCACAGCAGCAACCACCAATATCTAAAAAATATTTTTCTTAAATATAACATATATTTAACATCACAAAAATACCCATGCTCTGGAACAATAAAACCAAACATTCACAGCAGCCGCAACCACAATGGGGTAAATATCTAAGTCAAAAAAAAAAAAAAAGATCAAGAGAAGTGACATATATCCATCAATGTGTAAATTGCACTGGATGATGATATGAAGAAAAACAAATATTTACCCTTTCACCTTAGCATGCACCAACCAAGACAACACGTTTTAAAGAGACCAGCACATTCAGACACACCCATTTCCATTTTACTTTCAAATTCATCAGTACATCTTTGCTCATGGACTGAACACAAGATGAAACTGAATTATGTCAGAAAGAACACGTGTGAGACAATAAAGATCAAATGATAAAGAACGAAATAAACTGTGGTTAGAGTTCATCCTTTTTCTTGTCGTCATCTTCCTCTTTTTCTTCCTCCTGCACGCACACACACACCCATGACACATGATCAATACAGTGCAATCCTTCTTCATGATTGATGCAAGACTTAAACACTATACAGCAGACTCCATGAAAACCTTGTTCAGACGTCCCACCTGATGGGATCTTTGAATTTCTGAAAGAGATCAACGTTTTTCATCTGATCTAAGATTTTACATCAGAAAGATTTTTGACGAGGTTTCTGGTGCATGTTTAGCAGGTGTATTTTAAAAGAGTTGTGTGAATGTTTTTTTTTTTTTATTTCATTTTTTTTAAAAACTGACTTGAGTTGACTTCAGCATGGTGACAGCCCTGATATGGCCCTTTGTGGTGGGCTGGGCTATAAGCAACATTACCTTACCTTACCTTCTTCATGATTTAAACAATAAACCAGTGACACCCCCACACACTTTCTTTTGAATTCCCTCTTTAAAAATTCTCTTCACTGCTAAAACTTAATAAAATCAAATAAGAGTGCATGGATTGGAAAGATTCATTACATTTTGTGAAGAGTTGAAACATTTAATTGGTTCACCTAAACAAAATATAAGGAAAACCGTCTCGAGCCGGGTGTAATCGTTAGTAATGGCTATTCTGGTAAACATCGGCTATCGTCTGTGACCTTAAATGAACACACAAATTTTCAGAAAGATTGGCCAAGAACTTGAGATTTTCCATAAAGAAGAAAACCATTATGGCCTTTTGTAACAAATTTTCAGAAAGATGGGCTGAGTGCTTTCTGAGATATTCGATAAAGAAGAAAAACCGTTACAGGCCGTTACAGCCGTTAGTAACGGCTATAACGGTAAACAAAAACACCAGGCATTATTCGTGACCCATAATAAACATACCTACAAATTTTCTGAAAGATCGGCCTAGACTTTTTGAGATATTCTATGAAGAAGAAAAACTGTTACAGGCTGTTACAGCCGTTAGTAACGGCTATAACGGGATAAACTAAAACATCGGGCATCATCCGAGACCCATAATGAACATACTTGCTAATTTTCACAAAGATCAGCCACGTACTTTCTGAGATATACCATAAAGAAGAAAAAGCGTTACAGGCCGTTACAGCCATCAGTAACGGCTGTAACCGTAAACTAAAACATCGGGCATCATCTGTGACCCATAATGAACATATCTACAAATTTTCAGAAAGATCGGCCAAGTACTTTTTTAATATATTCTAAAAAGAAAAAAAAACCATTACAGGCTGTTACAGCCGTTAGTAACGGCTATAAACCGGGTAAACTAAAACATCGGGCATTATCATTGACCCATAATGAACATAGCTGCTTATTTTCACAAAGATCGGCCAAGTACTTTCGGAGATATTCCATAAAGAAGAAAAAGCGTTACAGCCGTTAGTAACGGCAAACTAAAACGTCGGGCATCATCCTTGACCCATAATGAACATACCTACAAATTTTCAGGAAGATCGACCCAGTAGTTTTGTCTGGAGCGAGTGGAACACATTTTGACCACAGACAGACAGACACACACACACACAGACAGCATTTCTTCGTTCCCATTCTAAAGTACTCCATGTTCTTTAAGAACTGGGAGTACAAAAAAGTGTACATGATTTTAAAAAAAAAAACAGGCAAAAAAGTGTCTGTCCAAAGCCAAGAATGTTACAGTTCTGTACAGTGAAATGAATGGAAACAAGACTGTGATCTGAAATCTGTTTCGCATGCCCCATCATCTAGCTTGAGCTTCTAGAGCAGATATCTCCACTAAAGCTCATCTACCTTGAATCAAATGAAGTGCTTGCATATACTTGCTCACACACACACACACTCACACACACACATGCACACAGATCAGCAAACATTTCAGAGCAACATCTTCAGAAATTCTCATCATAATCAGATTAGAAGTGACAAGAGGTGAACTTAGGGATGGCCAAATCCCCTTTAGGAGACATGGACACTAGACTTGAGTGTGACAGAAGACTAAGGGAAAGGAGACAACGATATGCTAGAGATGGGAGGTCTGTTAAAGAAGAACTTTTTCAAAGAAAAAATGAAATGTAAAGAACGTGCATGGTTCAGTATTGACTACAGAACTTTACAAGATGCCAACATTAGATGCAAAGGGAACTCCACATACACACTGAAACATCATGCTGATCGTACCTCTTTCTTCGGAGGTTCTTGTTTGCCGCCACTTTCCACGAATTTGGTCAGTTCTTCCAGGGTCTTCTCGCCATCATACTCGATGATCTGTAGAAACAAATATGTTTTTGTTGGGAGTGTGATGTGTGTACAGCTGCAGCAATTTTACAGTCTGAATACGTTTTTTGAGTGCAGGAAAAAAAAAATTCACAAGGAACACTATGAGAAGAACAGAAACTTAATGAAGAATTGCTTACCTCGTCGCTGCCCTTGGGGAAGTATTTCAAGGTTGGGAAACCCTCGATTTTGACCTCTTCCAACTCATTGGCTGTGGAGTCCATCTTGGCGATGATGATATCCTTGCTGTCCTTGAACTTCTCACCCAGCTGATCCCAGATCGGAGCCAACTCCTTGCAGTGTCCGCACCATGGGGCATCTGTCGATTTGATATACAGACATCCATCAGAACAGGGGCAAAGGAAGGGTCGTGGAAAGGAACGGAAACTAACTGAAGCACATCTGATTCTTTTGTCTGTCTTTCTTACACTGAGTGAATGAAAAAAGCACAAACTGAACAGCCAGGCCTGCTAGTCGTACCATTTTGGCCAAAATATGTAGTGCTTCTCCGCATATTTTGCTATTCTATACAGCTGTATTTAATACAAAAAAAAGAAGAAAAAATTGATTGCTGTTCCCGACCTGACATTGTGACTGCAACTTGCATGTATAGAGAGAGAGAGAGCGAGAGAGAGAGAGAGAGAAACACCCTCGCCCTGAAAACAAATGGAAGCACCTTTCTTCTGACATGAAAATACCTGACAGTAGTAACTCAGAGTTGTAACTCAAACACTGAGCATTTGCATGTCACTTGTTAGTCCATTACCAGCAATAGAGGAGGCTGAACTGAGGCAGATGTAAGAGAAAGCCCTGTACACACAACTAGCTCTTGGCAAGCAAACCAGAATCTTTAAGACAGATGAAGTGGGACTGCAAATCCCGTCATTAAGGAAAAAAAAGAAAAAGGAATAAATTCATGCCATCAGTGTTAAGATATTCAGGAAATAACAATAAACAACTCCCAAGTTTACAAGAATAAAAAGAGCAGAACTTCCGTTTCTAGCAGGATCTGCCAGTGCACATTCTGTGACTCTCCATCAGTTATTGTGGCCAAGATATGTGCATGCAAACATGCATACATGTTCATCTGCACGACATCCCGAGTGTGAAGAGACTTTAGTACATTCTGCAAAGTTCTACAGTTCTAGAAAGTTTCAGTTTCACATCACCTGTTTTCCTTGGAAAGGTTTTGGGGTAGGCATTGTCTCTTTTTTACACACACACACACAAACATACATACATACAGCTACAGCAAACAATACAAACTGTTCAGTTTTAGAAGAAAACTGAATTCTTAAATGCTGATACACTTTCACTTTGACCTGTGATTAGCACAAACCCATGATCCCGATTTCTGGTTCACACACACACAACTCTGCAATTAACCTAAAAACTGAAGGAGGCCCTATCCAATTCACACACATACATCCAAGACCAACAAATACATTTCAACAATTGGTAGAAACATCTCTGATTCATACACAACCACATCACACAAACACATCTTCAAATTGAAGAAATCACAATCTATAGTTTGCTGAAAGAACTAGGCTGAATTTTAGCAGCTTGTGCTTTGGCTTTGTTCATGATTGGTTCATCATAATCATCTTACCAAAAACATAATCATTAACTCTAACGTTACATTTGCAGATGTGGCACCGATCCCTGCTGCTCTAAATGATGTACTGCGGTAAAAATAAAATGTACATGCAGTTGATAGTTTCAATTTTGATCCAAAAGAACTAGCATTTACAAAGCTGATGAAAATATGCTGTGTTTATCTGCCATCTCTATACAAACTATCTTTGAGGATGCTCAGAAGACTTGAAAATAGAAAAAAAAAAACAGAACAATAATCTTCAATGTTTCGGCCATAGACTATTTTGTTCTGTTTAAAAAAAAAAATTTCAGATCTTCTGAGTATCCTCAAAGATAGTTTGTATAGTTGACAGAAGATCGGCAGTCAAAAATCATTTCTATTGTACCATCTCTATAGTTTTTATCATTACAGCCTAGCCAACAACCTACAGCCTTTTTGGGACTACACCCTTTTTGTCAAAGTCATACAGGAAAAACAAACAAACAAAAAAACCCAGTCATATCTTAAACAGGTTAGATCATCAAAACGATTCTAACCGGACAAAAAAAACAAACAAACAAACAAAAACCCAGTCATATTCCTGAACAGGTTAGACTATCAAAAGGATTCTAACAGACAAAGAAACAAACTGCGGAAAGCAAGTCACGGCACTGTAGCTAAACTCGTGAGATCCTTGCAGTAGACAAGACTACAGCTATGCTGAGAGTGCCAGCAATTCTAATTGATTTCCTCCTCTCAGATTTCAAAAAATGGCAAATAGTTTAACAACAACAAAAAATCATTACAAAAAAAAAACAAAAAAACCCCACAAACATATGGGGAAATATACACGGAAGAACAGACAGCCAGTGCCCACCTTAAATCTTTTTCTTTTTTTTTCTGTCCCAACCTCTGCGCCACCTCAGAGGCAGTGCACCCACGCCGCTCATTCCGACACTCCGTCCACAGCCACAGCCTGGTCGGCCCCGCCGCAGCCCCCGCACCGGCAATCCACAGGGAGCAGTCAGTGTCAAGTCGTCAAGAGGCAACCCACCGGAGGAGACACTGCACTGCAGCCGAGTCACTTCGGTGGTGTTCAGTTGCGCCTGTTCTGATCTAACATACGCAGGACACCACCTACTAAGCCCCCTACTGACCACAATAATTGCTTAGTCACGGAGCCGGCGTGAGTGAGCTCTCCCTCCAGAGGGCGCCACCACGTCCGTCCAACGACAGCCCCCATGGACTCGCCGATACCGGTGACCCTGACGGAACCAAACCAAGGCCACAGACGTGGAGAGGACATCGAAATTGAGGTCACCATGAGAGCAGGGCATGAAGGGCCACAGAATTTGAGACTTTTTTTTTATGCTGATCGATGAGAATGAGGATGATACTACGGATTTCCATTTCGGTCTGAGACTACATGACAGGCTGTACTCTAACGCTTACTTTCATAATATATCCCGGCGTCAACCAGGCCCGAGAGATACAGGCACCTGCAGTGTTGGTCAGGAAATTTGAGCAACACTCTCAGAAACGCATCCATTAAGTGGATGAAACTCGACTGTGTGGTCCCAGTCTTCCCAACCGAGTCCGCAGCAAACTCAACTCTGGGGAGGAGCCGGTCGGGGCAGAAAAAACCCACATGACTCTGATGGATTCGAACCCACGACCTCCCAGCCGGGAGTCCGTGACGCTAACCACTTCGCCACGGCAGCTGGTCTCCACCTTAAATCTTTGTGTACAATTTTGAAATTATAATGACAAAAAAGTTTAATCCCCCTACCCTCCACCCCACTTTAAAAAAAAAAAGAAAAAAAAAGGGGGAAATACACATGGAAGAAACGACAGCTGAACCGAATACGGATGAATGCGGATAGCTGAACCGAATGCGGATAAGTACAAATTGGGTTAAGCCAATTATGTGACATCCCCCTTTCTTTCAGGAAATGGACATAGATTTATAAACGTTAGCGTCTCTAGTTTTTTTTTGTGTGTGTGTGTTTTTTTTCTTTTTTCTTCAAACGTAGCATCCAGGGAACCAGGTCAGAGGTCCAGGCGGTCTGGCTTCCTGATGGCACGGCCACATCTAGAGGTCTGGACCATAGGGCTGGTCTTCTGGCTGGATATCTGGCCTCTGGATGGGGTCCCCACGTATGGAGTTCTGGAGCGTACCCGGGGACAGTTGTTTTGCTTGATGGGGTTTTGGGGACGGGGTAGGGGCCATGGTGGGCCGCCACGGTGTCCTCGGTCTCAGGACCAGGATCGTCCTCCTCTGCAGGATCTCCCATGGACCCTGGGTACAGAGAGGAGGCCTCCCTAGGAACTCTGCAAGGGTCTGAGGTTTGAGTTCCCTGGGGACCAGGTGACGCCGGTTCCTCCTCTGTCTGCCACTGGGAGTCTGCACTTCATAAGACCGGAAGGGGAAGGACTGAACGACGGTCCCTGGTGCCCCTGATGGCTTGATCCACACAGGTTGTCCTGGAGTAAGTGGAGGAGCTGTTCTTGTGCGGTGTGCTCTGTCAAAGTTCATCTTCTGCTTCTGTTTGACAACTTTGTCCTGCTCCTCGAAGTTTTTTTCTTTTTGTCCCCCCGGCTTCAAGGTTGATGGCAGCATGGGTACTGTGGTTCGCAGCTTTCGTCCCATGAGTAGCTCTCCTGGGCTCAGTCCCTGCTGAAGTGGTGTTGCCCGATAGCTGAGGAGAGCCAGGTAAGGGTCTTCTGCTTTCTTCATGAGAGACTTCACTGTCTGTACTGCTCTCTCTGCTTCTCCGTTAGCTTGAGGGTAGTATGGACTGCTTGTGACATGTGTGAATCCATATTTCTCTGCGAAGGCTGCAAACTAGCAGCTGGTGAACTGGCAGCCATTGTCCGACATAACAACTTCTGGGATTCCATGTCTGGAAAACATGCTCTTGCAGTGGTTGATCACACAGTCGGCGGTAGTTTGCCTGAGGAGGGCTAGCTCGATGAATCTAGAATAATAGTCCACAATGATCAGGTACTGTTCTTTCTTCAGTTCAAAAAGGTCCATGCCTATCTTCTGCCAGGGGTAATCAGGGGTGTCTGTGGGAATTAGGGGCTCTGGGGAGATTTGTCTCTCTCGAACGCAGATAGGACAGTGTTCCACCATAGACTCGATCTGGGCAGACAAGCCTGGCCACCACACACTTTCTCGTGCTCGAGCCCAACACTTGACAATTCCTTGATGTCCCGTGTGAATTTTCTCCAGGATGTCTGGCCTCATCTTCTCGGGGATGACCAGTCTGGTTCCATAGAGCAGGAGGTCTTGTTCCACGCTGAGATAGTGTCAAACAGACCAGTATGGCTGGATCTTCTCATTAGGACAGTGTTCGGGCCATCCTTCATGAATGAATCTCTTGATTTCTGAGCAGACTGGGTCCTTGCTAAGCTCTTGCTGGATCTGGTCGAGTCTCGATGGTGTGGCTGGAGCACTGGAGAGGACCTGATCCACCATGGAGTCGGCTTCTTCTTCTAGCTGTTTGTCTTCTTTCTGTGCCAGTCGAACCGGTGCTCTAGACAGGGCATCCGCAGTGATCAAGTCCTTGCCTTTTTTGTATTCGATTTGGAAGGAGTATCGCATCACACGCATGCGGAATCGCAGCAGACGAGGTGACAGCTCATCGAGATGTTTGGTCTTCAAGAGGGTCAGGAGTGGTCTGTGATCTGTTTCAATGACCAAGTCTTTGATACCTGTGATGTACTCTCGAAATTTCTCGCATGCCCAGGCCACTCCCAATGCTTCTTTCTCCACTTGGGCATAGTACTGCTCCGTTGGAGTGAGTGATCTGGATGCATAGAAGACTGGTTTGAAAACGCCATCATCCTGTTTCTGCTGCAGTACTGCTCCAAGGCCATAGGACGAGGCATCTGTAGACAGACGGGTCTTCCGGCTCGGGCTGTAGTGAGCCAGAACAGGTGCTGAGCTGAGCTGTCTTTTGATGCGTTGGAAGGCTTCTTCTTGTGGGGCGTCCCAGGTCCAGTCATTTTCTTTCTTCAGGAGGTCTCTGAGAGCCCTGGTGTTGTCTGCCAGATTGGCACCAGCAAACTTGGCGACGTGGTTGACCATACCAAGTAGACGTCTGAGTTCGGTGATGTTGGCTGATTTTGGAAAATTTGTGATGGCGACGACTTTCTCAGAGTCAATGGTGATGCCCTCTGGGAGATGATCTATCCCAAGAACTTGATCAACGGCTTTGAAAATTCACATTTGTCTGGGTTCAGAGTCAGTCCAGCATCACTCTGCTTCTGCATCACCTGGCGGAGGCGTTCATCATGTTGTTTCTGGTCTTTCCCATGAACGAGGATGTCATCCATGTCACAGATGGCACCTGGAAGACCCGCAAGCAAGTGGGTCATGGTGCGCTGGAAGATCTCGGGGCCTGAGCTTATACCGAAAGGGAGTCTGGTATAGCAGAACCTTCCGAAGGGCGTAATAAAGGTAGTCAGTTCCTGTGACTCAGTCTCCAGTGGTATCTGATGGAAACCACTGTTGCAGTCTAGTTTGGTGAAGACTGTGGATCCAGATAACTGGGCGAGAAGCTGGTCGGTGGAAGGAAGTGGAAAGTTCTCACGTTTGACCCCCTCATTCAGTTTTGTGAAATCCACACATATTCTGACCCTGTTGTTTGATTTGGGCACTACAACTATTGGAGCACACCAGTCCGTTGGTTTCGAGACAGGACGAATGACTCCAAGTTGTTGCAGATTGTCTAGTTCTTCTTTGACTTTGTCTTGGAGTGGAAGAGCAAGTCGATGTGGTGAGGTCACAGCATATGGTTTGCAATCTTTCTGGAGGTGTATTTTGTATGTAGAGCTTGTCAGGTTACCTAGGCCTCTGAAGAGTGTAGGGAACTCTCTCCTGTACTGGGCTTCCTTGTCACTGACAGCGTTCACTTTTTCTATCATCTGAAGGGCAGAGATAGCTGGGCGACCCAGCAATGGCTCTTCTAGGTCTTTGATGACGTAGATGTCCTGTGTGACTGTCTTTTCTTTGTAGGTCATTTTTGCTGAGAATTTGCCTAGGACAGTGATTTCCTTCTTTCCTGGTCCATAGTTTTTTCTTGGTTTTCTCCAGTGGACGTTTTCCCTTGGGTATCATCTTCTCTGGTATGACCGTGACGTCGGCACCTGTATCTAGCTTAAAGTCCTGGTCTGGGAGTCCTTCTAACTGAATGGGGACTTTCCAAGGGTCACTGACTTCTCCAATCACACATCCCAAATAGTACTCATCTGACTGTTCCTCTTCTTCCTCTCTGGTCCAATGAATTTGGCCTGCTGACCTGCACACCACCGCAAAATGTCCTGGTTTGGAACACTTTCTGCATCTGGCCGACTTTGCTGGACAATCATTTCGGTTATGGCGGTCTCTGCCACATCGATAGCATGTGCTGTCCGGTGCACGTTTTGGTCGCTGCTGATAGAGCTGTGGCTGTTTCTCCTTAGGCTCTCTGGAGTTTTGGCTGTTTTTGAGCTTGCTTTCTGTGAGGCGGCTGACACGATCTCCCTGTGACATGGACTCCATCTGGGTCTGCGTGCTCTCTTGAGCTCTGCATATCTGCACAGCTTTCTGGAGGTCAAGGTCTTTCACTTCAAGCAGTTTCTTACGAATAGCGTCATCCCTAATGCCAATCACAACTCTGTCGCGAATCATTCTTTCTTCTTCCTTGAAATTGCATGTTTTTGCAGCTCGTCTGACGGCGGTGACATAAGCATCAATGTTCTCTCCAGTCTCCTGCTCTCTCTTGTGGAACTTGTATGACTCATATGCTTCACACGTTGTGTCTATACAAAACTCCTCAAACTTCTTGATGACAAGATCAATGTCCGTTTTGTTCTCTCCCTCTGCAAAAGGAAGTCCGTCGAAAACTTCCAGGGTATCTTCTCCAATGCAGGCAAGGAAAACAGCGCACTGGTACTCCTTTTCTTCTTTGTTGAGTCTAGAGGCGATCGCATAGTTCTGCCACTGACGTTTGAACTTTCTCCATGATGTTTCTACATGGCCTTGAAGGTCTAGTTTTGAAGGAGCTGGAATGTTGGCTGTAAAATGTCTCTGTTGTTGTTGTTGTCCCTCATTCGCCATTTTTGCTGAACAATCTTGACACTCTAACAACTGTTAACATAATACATCAAACCATACTTATCTGTGGGCTGTGGTCTTGTCTGACACCATGTGAAGTTAGCACTCTGACTGTAAGACAACAGGCCAACATCTGCATGCTCCATAAGCCAACTGTTTATTAAGCTAACCCTTGAACCGAATACGGATGAATGCGGATAGCTGAACCGAATCCGGATAAGTACAAATTGGGTTAAGCCAATTATGTGACACCCCCCCCCCCCCCCCCCCCCCACACACACACACACACACCCTGGACATTGTGCACATTTTGCACCACCAAGCGGCCAGACCACAACAGCAAAGGTGGCATGTCAGAAACTGTGACCAGAAATAAGAATCAAATAGTTTACAAGATAAAGACAAGGGGAATGATCCACAAAGGGTCAAAGAGTTGACAAGATAAAGACAAGGGGAATGATCCACAAAGGGTCAAAGAGTTTACAAGATAAAGACAAGGGAATGATCCACAAAGGGTCAAAGAGTTGACAAGATAAAGACAAGGGGAATGATCCACAAAGGTCAAAGAGTTTACAAGATAAAGACAAGGGGAATGATCCACAAAGGGTCAAAGAGTTTACAAGATAAAGACAAGGGGAATGATCCACAGAGAGTCAAAGAGTTTACAAGATAAAGACAAGGGAATGATCCACAGAGAGTCAAAGAGTTTACAAGATAAAGACAAGGGGAATGATCCACAAAGGGTCAGAGTTTACAAGATAAAGACAAGGGGAATGATCCACAAAGGGTCAAAGAGTTTACAAGATAAAGACAAGGGGAATGATCAACAAAGGGTCAAAGAGTTTACAAGATAAAGACAAGGGGAATGATCCACAGAGAGTCAAAGAGTTTACAAGATAAAGACAAGGGGAATGATCCACAAAGGGTCAAAGAGTTTACAAGATAAAGACAAGGGGAATGATCCACAAAGGGTCAAAGAGTTTACAAGATAAAGACAAGGGGAATGGTTCACAAAGGGTCAAAGAGTTTACAAGATTAAGACAAGGGGAATGATCCACAAAGGGTCAAAGAGTTTACAAGATAAAGACAAGGGGAATGATCCACAAAGGGTCAAAGGGTTTACAAGATAAAGACATGGGGAATGATCCACAAAGGGTCAAAGAGTTTACAAGATAAAGACAAGGGGAATGATCCACAAAGGGTCAAACAGTTTACAAGCTAAAGGCAAGGGGAATGATCCACAAAGGGAGGAAAAGTGAAGAAAGGATTTTGATGCAAGTGAAAGGTGGGAATCATCATAAAACTTCTCGTACATTAGAGTTTGTAGGTCTGTCCACCATGAAGCAAAATTAGTGGCAGAAATGACACAAGTAGAAAGCCAACCTGCACTTCTTTCTTTTTTTTTTCACTTCAATTAATTTGAAATAGATGTTGCAATCACTTTGTTATTATTACTGTAACTACCTGCAATCACTGCATAAAAATTATGTGCATTTACCAGTATCATTGCTAGCAATATTTACATATGTGTGTTGTTGGACATGGGTACGTTACAGGCTGAGGGTCACTCACAAAACTCCACAAAGACACATGGGTATGTTACAGGCTAAGGGTCACTCACAAAACTCCACAAAGACACATGGATACGTTACAAGATGAGGGTCACTCACAAAACTCAACAAAGACGCATCGGTATGTTAAACGTTAAGGATCACTAATAAAACTCCACAAAGACACATGGATATGTTATAGGCTAAGGATCACTCACAAAACTCCAGAAAGACACATGGGTACATTACAGCCAAGGGTCACTCACAAAACTCCACAAAGACACATGGGTACATTACAGGCTGAGGGTCACTCACAAAACTCCACAAAGACACATGGGTATGTTACAGGCTAAGGGTCACTCACAAAACTCCATAAAGACACATGGGTACATTACAGGCTGAGGGTCACTCACAAAACTCCACAAAGACACATGGGTATGTTACAGGCTGAGGACCACTCACAAAACTCCACAGACACATAGGTATGTTACAGGCTGAGGATCACTCACAAAACTCCACAAAGACACATGGGTGTGTTACAGGCTGCGGGTCACTCACAATACTCCACAAAGACACATGGGTATATTACAGGCTAAGGATCAGTCACAAAACTCCACAAAGACACATGGGTATGTTACAGGCTAAGGGTCACCAGACCTGCCTACCCTTCCGTAATCGTCCGTAATCTTACGGAAATTAACCCCCCATTACGGAGGTACGATTTTCCGTGCGAAATTACGGAAAAGAAAATTGAAAAACTACGCAAATTCCAGACTCGAAAAATTGTCGACTGCTAGACCTTTCCGAGACCACAGAGTAACTTCCCTTGACTCAAGCCGAAACCACAGATGGTTCGGAACTTGCGATTGGTCAATGTGGTGCTGTGGGCCAACACGACGCGCCATCACATCTGTGCGCGCCATTCGAAGCCTTTTGTTCAGCCATTGTAAGACAAAGTTTCAACCGATTTTTTGCCGGCGATTGTGAAAATGGCGGAGAAATCTTCTAAACGTTTGCATGAAACCGACGACGAGGGTTCGAAAACCACTGTGCCACAACGGAAGAAGGCGAAGAAGCAAGTGTTCCGAAGTAAATACACGCGGACTTGGCCTTGTCTTTTGCAATCCAAAAAACATGGACCTGGATTTGTATACTGCTCGGTGTGCAATTCAGACTTCTCCATCGGACATGGGGGAGCAAATGACTGCAAGCGCCATATCCGGGGAAAATGCACAAAGAGACAGCTGCCAGTGCCTCCAGTCAGAAGATCACATCGTTGTTTACGAAATCCAGCGAGAGCAGCCGTCAGACCCACACACGGAAGATCACCAACGCAGAAAGACTGTTGTGTGAGCTGATCTGCGGAAACAACTTGTCCCTGAGCTGTGCTGACAAGATAGTGGGGAAAATGAAAAGGATGTTTCCAGACTCAGCAATCTCTCAGGCACAATACAAGGCTTAGTGCAACACACACACACACACACACACACACACACACACACACACACACACACACACACACACATTTTTGTAGTTTTTTTTTTGGGGGGGAGGGGGGGTTGTACATTAGGTTCTTCATCAGTGGTGTCATCTGTGGTGACTGCTGTGTAAGTTACAAACTGTCAAGTATATCACCTTTGAATTGACCTGAAACTCCTGTCCTGAGTCTGTCATCAGCCATCATCCCAAGGTATTTTAATTCTGCTTTGTTGTTTTTGTTCCTTTTTTACTGTTTATATTTTTTGTTAAAATGTTAAAAATGTAGTTGGAGTTTTGTACACATTATTTGTTCAAAAACGCCGTGTATTATGCGTCCGTGGAATTACTGAAGGAAAATGCAAAATTACTGAAAATCTCTGTGGTTATTACTGATGAGCATAACATGAGGTAGGCAGGTCTGGGTCACTCACAAAACTCCACAAAGACACATGGGTATATTACAGGCTGAGGATCACTCACAATACTCCACAAAGACACATGGGTATGTTACAGGCTAAGGGTCACTCACAAAACTCCACAAAGACACATGGGTATATTACAGGCTGAGGATCACTCACAAAACTCCACAAAGACACATGGGTATATTACAGACTGAGGATCACTCACAATACTCCACAAAGACACATGGGTATGTTACAGGCTGAGGATCACTCACAATACTCCACAAAGACACATGGGTATATTACAGGCTGAGGGTCACTCACAAAACTCCACAAAGACACATGGGTGTGTTACAGGCTAAGGATCAGTCACAAAACTCCACAAAGACACATGGGTATATTACAGGCTGAGGGTCACTCACAAAACTCCATAAAGACACATGGGTATGTTACAGGCTCAGGGTCACCCACAAAACTCCACAAAGACACATGGGTATGTTACAGGCCAAGGGTCACTCACAAAACTCCACAAAGACGGCCTTGGATTTGTCCATGGCCACCTCCTTGAAGTTCTTGCTGACCAAAACCTTCACAGGCTGGGCATCCCAGTCCTCTGGCACTTCCTCCGACTTCAGGTGAGGCTGCCCACAAAAAACACACACACTTCATGTGCTAATCACTTCAGACAGGACGGCTGCGTGACCAGAACTAAGAGTGTTTTAAACCGTTCCCTGCCCGAGACGAGTAACGCTCGTCCAGAAAACCGAAAATCACTACACCCGGGACGAGTGTGTCTCGCCGTAACTTCATCATGGAAAGCAGAAAAATCTACTTGGGAGACGACCGTCTAAAATGTTCTCACCTCTTCTACTGGTGTCAAGGAACAGCCCCTTTCCCTCCACGCGAGCAGCCAGCTGACCATATGTTATGCAAATTGCAAGTTGAGAGGTAACAGCTGATAAGCATATTCAAGATCAAGCATACTCAATCTAGCACTTCATCGACTCGTACCGTTATCAAGCATTACAATGCGCTTGATGTTTTAGATGACGTCTCAAGTATCAAGACAGTGATGAAGAAGACCTTTGTGGACTGGATCCTGATACTAGCGATGAGGAAAGACGGATGGGAATCAGCACCTTTCACTTTTATCGGAGATACGTGCTGGTGATGATGTGGCTTCATTGTTAGTTACACATGACAGCAGTGAATACAGCGCCGTTAGCGAGGGTGACGAAGCGGAAATAGCCAAACCCATGACATCAACGAGCATTGCATGCCCTCCTGTCATGACCGGAGAGGGTCGTGGACATGGTAGGGGCTCAGGACGACGGCGAGGGTCCCGTGGAAGCGGCTAGGGGGCGAGGCATGGGGCGTTGTCAGTCCCAGCCTTGGTGGTGTTTTCACTGGGAATCCTGGTCTGAAAGTCAACTGTGCCAATTTTAGGCTGCACAGAGCTCCAGTCTTCAGTTCCTTCATGACCAGAAACCGGATTCAGGCAAGTAGCTCTATTTTTCTTTTTCTTTTTTTTCTTTTTTGTTTGTTACTACTTGATTCTTTATTCCTCCACTATTTATTTTCTGTTTTTCTCTTCTTTGCCATATTTCCTACTGAAATCACATAATCATGGCAAATAATGACTGTATGGATAGGTGGGCTCTGTGTGTGTGTGTGTGTGTGTGTGTGTGTGTGTGTGTGTGGTGTGTGTGTGTGTGTGCATATGTGTGCACACATGTGTGCCTAAGCATTGTTTATTTCTGTCTGCAAGTTTTCCAGATAAGTTTGTTCATTTTGTCAAGTGCAGAAGCACTCATCCACAGCATTTTTTCCCCTTTTTTCCCCCGTGCCATTGTGGTGTTTTTACATTCATGTGTGTGTGATACTGTTAGTGTGGGTTTGTGCATATGTGTACATGTGTGCGTGTGTGTGTGTGTGTGTGTGTGTGTGTGTGTGTGTGTGTGTGTGTGTGTGTAAACTCTGTGTGTGTGTGTGTGTGTGTGTGTGTGTGTGTGTGTGTGTGTGTATCCATGTGTGGGAGGTGTGTGTGGTGTGTGTGTGTGTGTGTGTGTGTGTGTGTGTGTGTGTGTGTGTGTGTGCAAAGTGTGTGTGTGTGTGTGTAAGTGTGTGTGTGTGTGTGTGTGTGTGTGCCCAATTGTGGGTCTGCTTACTCAATTGTTGTGTGTGTGTGTGTGTGTGTGTGTGTGTGTGTGTGTGTGTGTGTGTCCAATTGTGGGTCTGCTTACTTATCTTGAAACTTTTATTCTGTATTTCAGTTTCTGCATTTCGACAATGCAGCCTTGCCAGTCGAAGGTGATCCAGGGTACGACTGGCTCTACAAGATCCGACCCATTGTGGATCATCTGCATGAAAAATTTCATGAAGTTTATTTTTCCATTCTACAGTGCGTTTTTTTTTCTTCTCTCAAGTGTGCATGTGTTCATGATTTTGTCAATGCTGTGACCAGACCGAGTGCCATCAGTGAAAGAAGACCAAGTAGAGTATAGAATGAATCTCAATGTGTGTTTCTTTGAACCACGATTTGGACAGACATAAAAAGAAGAGCACCGTCCCCTAAAATTATGAAGCAGGGAATGCAGACGACCTGAGGATTATGTCCAAGACTTTGTACGGCAAGTAATGGATTCCTATACAGAACAGAGTGGCAGTAATGTAAGTACTTGTTCACAAACACTAACACAGTTCCTACAGTGTTTTTTGTGATAACAAATGTGTGTGTGTGTTTTTTTTTCTTTTTTCTTTTCAACAGACGACTGTTTATTTTTTCTTTAGACTTTTTTTTTCCATGGTTGTCATTTTGAACACTTAACAATAAGTATTATACTATAACAATTTGGACCACACTGTATACTTACAGTGATGCTGAGTAAACATTAGAAGAAGTTTTTGTCAGTGTTTTACAGGTTTTATGTGTTGTAACATGTGTATGTGTGCACAAACTGTTCTTTTTTGTAAAACCACCACTGGTACATCCCTGTCCATCCCCTAATGGCCAACAAAACTAGATTATATAATATAGCATCATAGCTTGAGGTAAAAGGAAAGAGAAGCCATAAAATCTAAGTCATATGTCAACAATTACTGCTGTGTATTACTGCTGTGTTTAGTGGGCTTTTATGAGCCCAATTCTTCTAAAACTCTCAAATTGAAAACAAAACAAAACAAAAACTGTTTTATCATATGTTACTAGTGTGAACCATTATCATCACCAAAAAATCAAATTAGAATGATGTGAAATTGTAGACGAGGATATAAGGAAGTAATTCACAAAAAATCTAACAAATAACTCAACAAATGGATGAGTAATGTACATATTAGTGAACATACTATAAAAAGCACGATTATGCCCCTTTTTACCAAAAAGATAGTACCCCCAATTATGAGCAGATTATCATCAAGAACAACATTCCTTGGGATTTATGTGAATGTCATGTGTTATTGCTGATGTTGAATAATTAGTCACACCACTTTTTCATTATTTTCACTGATTTTATAAGATGCAATTTGTTTTTGTATGCTTGAAAACTGTTCTTTTTGTAAAACCACCATTCATTATATCCCTGTCCATCCCCTAATGGCCAACAAAATTAGATTATTGTTATATAGCATCATAGCTTGGGTGATAGGGAAAGAGAAGCCATAAATTCTAAGTCATATATCAACAAATGAACAAGCAGTAATTGAGGTACTAAACCTACCCCAAATAGTAAAATTGTGCCCCTTTCTAGTAGAATTGGGTACCCCCAGTAACATACAGATTATTACACAGAGGGACATTTACTGACAACAGTATGAATCCCAGGTGTTTGTAATGCTGTTGAGCAAACACCAAACGGTATTGCTGCTGTGTTTAGTGGGCTTTTATGTGCAGAATTCTTCTAAAAATTATCTAATTGAAAACAAAACAAAAACTGTTTTATCACATGTTACTAGTGTGAACCATCATTATTACCAAAAAATCAAATTAGAATGATGTGATATTGTAGACAAGGGTATAAAGAAGTAATTCACAAAAAATCTAACAAATAACTCAATAAATGGATGAGTAATGTACATGTTAGTGAATATACCGCAAAAAGCATGATTATGCCCCTTTTTGCCTAAAAAGTAGTACCAATTCTGAGCAGATTATCATCAAGAACAACATTCCCTGGGATTTATATGACTGTCAAGTGTTAGTGCTGATGTTGAATAAATATTACGACCACTTTTTCAGTGTTTTGACTCATTTCATTTGGCACAATGTGTTTGTGTATACTCCAAAACTGTTATTTTGGTAAATGTTTTATAATCATGTCAATTTCTGCTACACTAATTATAACATAATCAAGTCATTTTGACAACATGATAGATCAATGCATAACAACAAAACATGCCAAAAATCCGAAAGATTTGTCAAGAAATAAGTGAGTAGTAACCATTTTACTGAACCTTCCCAAAAAAGCAAAATTTTACCTTGACACACAGTTGTTCAAATGTGCTATTATACTGTGGCAGTTGTTGTTGTTGTTGTCGTACCCTGGCTAAAAGACTCCAGGGATCATCCAAACAGCCGAAGTACTTGAACACTATGGTACAAATGCATCAGCTGGGGATGAGAACATTACGTGTGTGACCGTTTTTGATTACCCCGCCACATGGGCAGCCACACTCCGACTTCGGGGGATTTTAGAGACTGATAATGTTATGCTAGGAGCTTGTCACAACTGAAGACAATCCCCGCATAACTATGCAGAGCATAACAACATTTTGATGTAGCCTTGGTGTTCTAGCCTATGTCAATTAGCCTGACACAGCCTTAAGCCAAGGCAGATACTGTGGCAGTGAAGAGGTTAAAGAAGGCAAACTGTGTTTTCCATCTAAATAATAGTCGTGAACAGTTTTCCCCATCTCAGACTTTTCCCTGGTAACCCTCTCTTTTTTAAGTCGAGAAAAACTGTGCACTGTTTTTTCATACCATAATACATGAAAATAACAATTTTATATCAGCCACCTGGCAGAAGACTACACACTTATATGTTCTCTCCCTCATCCCCCCCCCCCCCCCCCAACACTCCCTTTTTTTTCCCTTATTATCAAGTGCACAATCAAAAAAGAAAAAAAAGACATACAAACAAAAGAAAAAAAAAGCAGTCTCTTCTATTCAAGTGCTGTGTAGGGTGGCAACCAAGAGCATGCGATTTAGGAATGGCTACAAGAAACCAACATCACAGCAAACAGTCAAGAAATCAAATGTAATCCTTTTCAGCTCCCCAAGAGGCCAGCTTTCTCTTCTAGTCAAGTCCACCACAAACTACGACTGTAGACAACAACAGCTGACCTTCAAATTTGAAAAATGATTTACAAGGCTCCGCCGAAAAACGTAGACAAACAAATCACAAGACAAAACACGACGTGTTTCAACCTCTTGGATCTTCTTCAGGCAAGATACACACCCCTCAGGACAACAAAAATGAACGAGCAATCACTTATCTTCA
Source organism: Conus ventricosus (assembly GCA_018398815.1). Classification (NCBI taxonomy): domain Eukaryota; kingdom Metazoa; phylum Mollusca; class Gastropoda; order Neogastropoda; family Conidae; genus Conus; species Conus ventricosus. The sequence continues at coordinate 117,573,334 of CM031596.1, read as the reverse complement.
TCCAGTTCGGAACTGAATGACGACCTACCTTCAGCTTGCCATCCAGGAAGTCCTGAACAAACTTGGTCATGGTGGACTTGTCCAGAGAGTCCGACTCGGGTTTGTACTTGGCCAGGTCTTCTTCGCCCAGCTGAATCAGGCGCATTGCCGGAGTGTCGGCAGCCTTGAGGCCGAAGAATCCCATGACGTGTTCACTCTCCTCCTTGGCTGTGTCCAGGTAGATAAACTGGACCTGCCAGCAATGGCAAGTGTCGTGACATGTCTGGACACTGAATGCGGTGAGGTCATAGGGCAAGCATCGCAACTCTATACACTCTTCTATCAGACTGGTCTAAAACATGTCGACTGGACTTCCTTGACACATTAAAACTAACATAAACGCTGCACTAGACGCATACTCAGCCTCCCATCCATGCATGGTCAGCTTCATGCAATCCAAGTAACGACTGAAGTAACTCTACTGATTTCAATATTGTAAGGTTCTCACCGAATGTGTCAAATTGTGATCATGCCATAACTTCTGAAGCATTAAAGTAGGGTTAGGTGTGGTGTTAGGTACCTCTAACACTAAGTAAAGTCTCACATAAACAAAGCATGAAAGACTAAGCAAAACCTGTACATTACTGACAAAAAAGCATCGGATGGTTTTACAGTTATGAGGAAGAGCAGAAGGGGATGGGGACAGCTCTATCCAGCAAGTCTTCACCAACTGGAGATTAGGGATGTGAGAGTGCTGGAACTTTCCACAGCAACTTACTTCTCTGGACTGACTGGGGAATATCCACTAGAACTTATGTCACGTGACAGATGAGATTAACTGTAACACACTTTCCAAAGGTGTTTAGGAAATATGGACCAATGACTACTTCAAAGCCATTTTTTGTAAAAAAAAAAAGGGGGGGGGGGGGGAGTTGACAAAGTAAAACCAACACAGTTTTGCCTTTTACATAGGTTATTTGTCCTTCAATTCCAAAATAAAATAAACAGAATGTACACTCCAACTTTAGAGCCCAAAGTTAAACAGGAGTAGTTTCATACCAATCACTCTTTATTGGCGCACTACACTTACTTTGCAAAACAAAGTTCATTAACTCAGAACCATCCAATAATGAGAACTTGCTGAAACACCTAAAAAAAATCTACAAGAATATAGGTTTCTAGAGCCCAAAAAATCTGTTTCAGCAAAACCTCTCACAGGAAATTGTCTCATTTTCCTAAAATTGCATAACAAAGGTCTTTAAAACACAAATGTAATCCAAGGAATATCTCCATGCTTTCCACACTCTAAAAAACATTCTGGAATAAAGCTTTACTCTTCGACATCCTGAAAATTGATGGAATGGAAACATACATACCAGCGAGGGAAAAAAAGAACAAACTCTTACCCTTCCACATTCTAATAATTGACAGAATGGAAACATGTGTACCAGCTGGGGGGACCCCTACCCTTCAACATGCTGAAAATTTGACAAAATGAAAACTTAACTGTCCAATTAGAATGAAACTACTTCCATTGCAATACCTGTGAGCAGAGAAGGGAAGGAGGGGAAGGGGGCAGAGGGCGCAGAGGGGGGATTTTCCATTTCAGTATTTGTAATTAATAAACAACAACAACAAAAAACAGCAAATTTTAAGTTCTAGTTAAAATGAATACAATGGACATCTGTAGTTTCACACCACCATTTACCTTCCCCTTGAATTTACCAGCAGCAGCCTTAAAGGTGTCCAGTGTGTCCTTTGCTTCCTCCTTCTTGACAAACAGCATGAGGTGGCTCTTCACGTCCCCTGTGAAGAGCTTCTCGGCAGTCTGCACACATCCACACATCAAACATCCATGCCCTTGTCCAATCAACTTGCCAGAAGGAGACTCATAAATATTAATGGCAGAAGCAGAAATTTTGTGTTCAAAATAAACTCAGGACACACATGACTTGCATGAATGCATCCACACTTTCATTTCCTGAACTAAACGCAGGTAGTAAAAACAGTTGAGTGTCAGGTCCATAGGACCTGAGGGTATGTGTGTGTGCGTGCGCGTGTGTGGGTGCGTGCATGCATGTGTGTGTGTGTGTGTGTGTGTGTGTGTGTGTGTGTGTGTGTGTGTGTGTGTGTGTGTGTGTGTGTGTGTGTGATTGATGCAAAGGGCCCCTTACCAGGTCAAGGAGCACTATCATTGTGTGGGTCAGGTAGCGACATCCTCTGAAGATGTTGATTTAGTTGCAGTTCGCAAGTTCCAAACCATCACTTCACAGAACTTTCAACATGACAATTGTGAACAAAAGAAATCCATAGTGGTAAACATTTAGAAAAACAAAGCAAAACCGAAAAAAAGAATCAGTTTGGCTGACCAAAGCAGAAGACAGCAACCAAAAGCTGTTATCATAAACAAACCAGAAATGTCCCATACAACCCTTTCCTAACTGAAAAATGACAGAAATGCATGTTCCTTGAAATTGTACTGAAAGTTCTTTGTCCTTTCTTCTATTTCTGTTGAAAACATCAACTACGAGCAATGGAACCTTCAATCTTATCTAAAAGTATCTGAAAAAAGGGGAGAAAAACGAGCAAAGCATCTCCAAAACAAAAAAAAAGAAACAAAAAGTTGAGTCTTTGGAATTTTAAATCTATATTTCAACATTAATGTGTCAGCAAACAATTAATTAACTCAACGGCGATTCACTGGACATAGAGATGAGACCTACGTGAGTGAGAACACGGAACCAAAAACCAATGTATGTGTGCCGGACTAACATGCACACAGGATGATCATGTGGAGTTTTGTGGACACAGACACAGACCCTGAAGGCAGGTCATGTATACAACTGGGCCAAGCTGGGTTCCACAACTGATTCAACTATGTTTATGGCACCTCAGAAATTGATATGCCTTTGTCAACAAAAGGTTAGGGAAAAAAAAACCGAATCCTTTTTTTTTCTTTTTTTTTTGTTGTTCCAACCTCTGCGCCACCTCAGAGGCAGTGCACCCACGCCGCTCATTCCGACACCCCGTCCACAGCCACAGCCCGCTCGGCCCAGCCACAGCCCCGGCACCGGCACCGGCAATCCACAGGGAGCAGTCAATGTCAAGTCGTCAAGAGGCAACCCACGGGAGGAGACACCGCACTGCTGCCAAGTCACTTCGGTGGTGTTCAGTGGCGCCTGTTCTGATCTAACATACGCAGGACACCACCTACTGACGACAATAATTGCTTTGTCATGGAGCCGGCGTGAGTGAGCTCTTCCTCCGGAGGGCGCCACCACGTCCATCCAACGACAGCCCCTATGGACTCGCCGATACCGGTGACCCCGGCGGAACCAAACCAAGGCCATAGATGTAGAGAGGACATCAAAATTGAGGTCACCATGATAGCAGGGCATGAAGGGCCACAGAATTTGAGACTTTTTTTTTTTTGGCTGATCGGTGAGAATGAGGATGATTAAGATGATGCTACGGATTTCCATTTCGGTCTGAGACTACAAGACGAGGCTGTACTCTACGCTTCCTTTCATGATATATCCCGGCGTCAACCAGGCCCGAGAGATACAGGCACCTGCAGTGTTGGTCAGGAAATTTGAGTAGCACTCTCAGAAACGCATCCATTAAGTGGATGAAACTGAACTGTGTGGTCCCAGTCTTCCCAACTGAGTCAGCAGCAAACTCAACTCTGGGGAGGAGCCGGTCGGGGCAGAAAAACCCACATGACTCTGATGGGATTCGAACCCATGACCTCCCAGCAGTGAGTCCGCGACGCTAACCACTTCGCCACGGTGGCTGGTAACGAATCAAATTCTAGTATTAACTTGTACTCACAGAAATGAAGATATTCTAGCGGACCGCCATAAATGCTACATACTTCTGCATCTACTCCATACATACCTCCTGTGTAAACTCGTTGATCAGAGGGAGGCGATTGTCCTTGATGAACTTGCTCATGGCAGCCTCCTCAAAGTCTCCAGAGAAGTCATTGCGACCCTCGTCAAACTGCACACAAAGGCCAGGCATTTCATTTTCATGGCCTTGGACTCAACATTCATCTTTTTCATTGTCTTTATCAGGGCATTTCATTTTCACAGCCTTGGACTCAACATTCATCTTTTTCATTCACTTTATCAGGGCATTTCATTTTCACAGCCTTGGACTCAACATTCATCTTTTTCATTCACTTTATCAGGGCATTTCATTTTCACAGCCTTGGACTCAACATTCATCTTTTTCATTCACTTTATCAGGGCATTTCATTTTCACGGCCTTGGACTCAACATTAATCTTTTTCATTCACTTTATCAGGGCATTTCATTTTCACAGCCTTGGACTCAACATTCATCTTTTTCATTCACTTTATCAGGGCATTTCATTTTCACAGCCTTGGACTCAACATTCATCTTTTTCATTCACTTTATCAGGGCATTTCATTTTCACGGCCTTGGACTCAACATTAATCTTTTTCATTCACTTTATCAGGGCATTTCATTTTCAAAGCCTTGGACTCAACATTCATCTTTTTCATTCACTTTATCAGGGCATTTCATTTTCACAGCCTTGGACTCAACATTCATCTTTTTCATTCACTTTATCAGGGCATTCTGCTGACACTGCTGCAAGGGTTTTCTGTTTCATTAATTCTGCCGCCTGCACTGGACCAATACATGCATACAATCATGAGCATGTATATACACGCACTGCATAAACATATAATGCTTATTTTTTCTTCACTGGCAGAGACCAACAAGATGCGAAGCATATAAACGTACTCCCAGTTTTCCAAACCACTTATAAATCAGCCAAGTGCTTTATGAGATAAGAAATAAAGGCGAAATAACGGTTTTAATGGTTATTTAACCGATGTACACTTTTGAAACTGGTATTTTAGTCTTCACTGGGCTAAAGCCTGTGTACATACCAAATTTCATCCAAATCGGACAATATGTCAAGAATAACGGTTTTTAACGGTCAGATTTTGAAACACTGCATGGAAGTGCCATTTGTGTGTGATGACCTTTCTATATACAAAATTGCATTAAAATCCACCAATATATAAAAAATAACGGCAAAATAACGGTTTATCGGTTATATAACCGATATACACTTTTGAAACCGGTATTTTACTCCTCACTGGGCTAAAGCCTGTGTACATACCAAATTTCATCCAAATCGGACAATATGTCAAGAATAACGGTTTTTAACGGTCAGATTTTGAAACACTGCATGGAAGTGCCATTTGTGTGTGATAACCTTTCTATATACAAAATTGCATTAAAACCCACCAATATATAAAAAATAACGGAAAAATAACGGTTTAACGGTTATATAACCGATATGCACTTTTGAAACCGGTATTTTAGTCCTCACTGGGCTAAAGCCTGTGTAGATATCAAATTTCATCCAAATTGGACAAAATGTCAAGAATAACGGTTATTAACGGTCAAATTTTGGAACACTATATAGAAGTGCCATTTGTGTGTGATAACCTTTCTATATACCAAATTTCATTAAAATCCACCTATATATAAGAAATAATGGCAGAATAACAGTTTTTAACGGTTGTTTAATCCATTTTCAGCATTACATCACTTACATATGGACAGAGGATCCGATTTGTCACAAGATCATCCATACCGCTTATAAATTGGCCAAGTACTTTCTGAGATATTCCATAAAGAAGAAAAACCGTTACAAGCCGTTACAACCGTTAGTAACGGCTATAACGGGGCAAACTAAAACATCAGGCATCATCCGTGACCCATAATGAACATACCTGCTAATTTTCATAAAGGTCGGCCAAGTACTTTCTGAGATATTCCATAAAGAAGAAAAACCGTTACAGGCCGTTACAGCCGTTAGTAATGGTTATAACGGTAAACTAAAACATTGGGCATTATTTGTGACCCATAATGAACATACGTACAAATTTTCAGAAAGATCGGCCAAGTACTTTCTGAGATATTCCATAAAGAAGAAAAAGCGTTACAGGCCGTTACAGCCGTTAGTAACGGCTGTAACAGCCGTTAGTAACGGCTGTAACGATAAACTAAAATGTCGGGCATCATCCTTGATCCATAATGAACACACCTACAAATTTTCAGAAAGATCGGCCCAGTAGTTTTGTCTGGAGCGAGTGGAACACATTTTTGACCACGGACACACACACACACAGACACACACACAGACACAGACAGCATTTCTTCGTTCCCATTCTAAAGTACTCCCTGTTCTTTAAGAACTGGGAGTACAAAAACAGAAAGAAGGCCTTGCTAGGAAAATGGAGTGGTGTCCATACGCTGACAGAATAAATGGATTTCAGCCATTGCAATGGTGTAACAGCTGTATGCAAGGAAAACCAACTATACGACAGAATGCTCAGCTGACCAAGGCAGCTGACATCTATATGGCAACAGCACTCAACATACTGAAGGTATACAATTGTAGCATCCTCACAAAGCTGGCTGAAGTCACACACACACACACACTCAGAGCTGCCAACCCCAAAATTTCTTCCCAGTACTATTCCTGGGTTTTCACAGTATTTTTCACCATCTGACAGTATTTTCCGACCGGAATTAAATTTCACGCGGCGTTTTGATTTCTTTTTTAACCAACTTATTTTGTATGCACTTTTCTTTTTATAATTAATAGTGATTAAAAACTATTAGCATAAGAGATTGATCAAGACTTACTCTTTGACAATAACATACAATTTACTTACTTAGTCTACTTCTGCTAGAAAAAAATACTACTACTATCACACACACATACACAAATTGAGACACAGACATATATATATACACGAACATTTCAAACCACCACAGTGACAATACACATACACACATATGCATACGAAGAAAGAAAGAGCAGACCAGCATAAGACAAAGACAAAACTGACAATTACACACAAAAAATAATCTTAAAAGGCTTACCTTCAACTTGATAGAAGCTTTCTTTCACAATAATTTGAGCAAAGTGAATTGTCACTTGACTTAATCAGTTTTTGTCAATGATTTTAAAAAGTGAATCATTAGAATGTCTCTTTGCATTTCTCACTTGACACTCAATTAATTATTGTCACTATTTTTAAAAAAAGGAACAGCTGTCCGGCATGATCAGCGGCACTGAGTGCAATGTTGTGTTCAACCAGAAAGTGAGCAAACAGTGTTTCAGCTCTTATCACCGACGACTCCATTGCTTTTTCAGCTGGTGAAGGGGTGGTAAAAAAGTTTGTCAGTTTGGAAGTCTGTCCAATTGCAGCTCCTTTCTGCTTGTGCCTATTGTTTTGACGTGGGACGAAACATCGTTGATTCCACCATGACTTATAACGAAGTCTAAGTCACAACGGTGCACCTCGCATACAGTGGTCTTAGTTTTGAGGCAACAATGCATGGAAAGTCCTTGGAATATGAGGACGAAAGTGCTGTTGTCTTGCTGGGTTGTTTTTTTTACTCCCCGAGGGTTGAGGCTCTTCACTTTTTCTTTTATTTGCGCCGTTGTCCATTTTGATGATGAAAAACGATGATGAAATTCAGAAAACCAATGTGCTTCTTCTGCCGCTCAGTGCTTACACGACGCTTAGGGTTCGCGGGCTTTCTTTCACTCGAGTCAGCACATGGTCCATCAGACCTATCACGTAACTGAGTGGAGCTTTTGTTTCCACATTCGGAAGAGGGGGTGGGGGGGAGGAGGTTGGCAAGCAGGGGGTAGGATGGGCATACTACTTGCCATCCTCCCCCTCCCCGCCCCCCCTCTCCCCTCCCCCCCTCTCCCCTCCCTCCTGCTAGCCACAGCAGTTGCTGCCTCAGCTGCTAAGGGCCAATCCTTAACACATGTCGTCTGCTACAGGGGTGGGAAGAGAGAGGGAGGTTGGCAAGCAGGGGGTATGATGAGCATACTAAAAATAGCCACAGCAGTTAAGTCGCTGCCTGGGCCATTCCTTAACACATGTCGTCTGCTACAGGGAGAGACAGATGGAATTTCCTGCCCTGCTAGTGGTCTGCTAAGGCGAGAGCTACACAGTAAAAGGAATCAAGGATGGATGGAATTTTTTTCCAGCTAGGGCCTACCTAGTCTATCAACTATATGTGGCTGGCAGAGGCCTTTTTCTTCTGTCTCCTTGTAGGATCCCTTTAGCACTACAAATCTGCTGCCTTGGTAAAGCAACAAATGGCCGTACCATTTGCGCAAGTTCGTCACCGTATTATTTTGGCTCGACCGTATCACCGTATTTTTGTAAACTCGCCGTGACAAAATACGGCCGGAATGTACTGGTTGGCAGCTCTGCACACTGAGTCGTATACACACACACACATGGACACATCCACACACAGAGAAACAACACACAAATGGCTGATGCACATGCAAAGTGACTATACCTTTTTAAACAGAACAATGCCGTCTTTCTTCATCTTATGCTCTTTAAAGACGCTGTCCTCTGACGTGATGCCAAAGGCAACGTCCTCGATTTCCGAGGCAATCTTCTTGAAGGCAGCAGCGGCCTTGCCTTCCTGGTCCTGCAGACACATTCACACACCACATGCCGCTCATCAGCAGAACACACTCTGGCAGACCATTGTATGGCACAACAGTGAGGTCTGTCCCAAACACACCAACAAACACATTTTTCAAGCCTGTTTATCTGGAATCAGCTGTCGAGGTCTTTATGTCAAAAATGGAAAGCATGGGGGAAACCATTGGCAGATCTTGCTACCTCTTCAAAAGCTTAGATGAGGGTATGAATATCCTTTATAACTGTATGAGAAAGGTGTGACCATCCTTTATAACTGTATGAGAAAGGTGTGACCATCCTTTGCCACAACACTGAATCAGAAGCCCTGAGACACACTAAAAATGATTGACAAAATCAACTCACCCTGGATCATTGAAAAATGAACAAATATTGTAACAACTGGAACTCCAAATTTGGTTTGTATGATCCAATTAAAAATGTCTTCTGTGTATTTTCCTCTTCACATAATTGTCAGATGAAAACGATTCTGAGTTGTTTCCCTTGCCTCACTTGCCGCATTCTGTGTCCATAAAAGAAGCAGTGTTGCTTCAAAATAATTGGTAAAGGACTTTCTGGCTGAAGGGAATCTACACTGAAGGGGTGGTTCAAAAACAAAAATGCAATATTCAACAATGCACAACATGTCTCCACTGCACCCAGTCGCTTACATTCTGTGGGTCGTCTTGTTAGAATTCCAACTGGCACTGCAGCAGACACGACATGGTAATGACTCAAAGATGTTGGGAAAAGAGAGATTGTAATGGTAAACTTATTGTCCTTTTGTCCTGATCCGACTAGTCGACAGAAATTTCAAAATGCACACTGGTTAGCACCTTTTGCTGCTTTCACACTGCCTATGGCGATCTTTGTTATACTGAAGCAGACATCAAGCTAAAATAAATGGCAAGATAAGATAAGATAATGTTGCTTATAGCCCAGCCGACCGCAAAGGGCCACATCAGGGCTGTAAATAAATGGCAAGAGATATGTTAGAAATTAAACTGTTTCATGCTCGAAGAGTCCTGATTGACAAGAATTTCTTGAATATCAATTACTTTATACTGTAACCTTTATGTTCCTTAGATCCCATGTTCCAAGTGTTCTGATTGACATAAATTTTGTGAATATCAATTACTTTATACTGTAACCTTTATGTTCCTCAAATCACACCTACTCAAAGTAAAAGCCATGAGGTGCACATGAATGCACTGTGTGCCATGTCTGTGGTTTAATGACAAGAACTCTGAATCAGTACACGAATAACTTTTAATGTCCATCATCTCCTTGATTTATAATTGTCAAGTCTTCTGTCTCTTACCTTTCCTTCTTCAGTCCCTCTTACAATTTCAATGAATGGAACATTACTCACTTATCAATTTGTTCACTGTTACTGTTCTTTCTCTCTTTTCTATTTTAAGAATGAAACATTGCTACACTTCTTAATCTGTTCTCTGTAACTGTTCTTTCTCTCTTCTTTTCTATTTTAAGAATGAAACATTGCTACACTTCTTAATCTGTTCTGTTACTGTTCTTTCTTTCTTCTTTTCTATTTTAAGAATGAAACATTGCTACACTTATCGATCTGTTTTCTGTAACTGTTCTTTCTTCTTCTTTTCTATTTTAAGAATGAAACATTGCTACACTTATCAATCTGTTCACTGTTACTGTCCTTTCTTTCTTCTTTTCTATTTTAAGAATGAAACATTGCTACACTTATCAATCTGTTTTCTGTAACTGTTCTTTCTTTCTTCTTTCTATTTTAAGAATGAATGAAATATACTACTCTTATAAATCTGTTCTCTGTAATGGTTCTGTCTTTCTTCTTTTCTCTTTTCTTTTAAATTTTCTTTTTTCTTTTTTTTCTTCTGAGTTGAAGTAAATCATGACAGTGCTTATCACAGACACCTTTTATGTTCCTACTGATAACAATGATGTACACAATTTCTTGTCTTGGATTTATTTCTTTAAATGGAAAATACACTAAAGTCTTTGAAACTGATAAATAAAGATTGGTCAAAGTTTTCCTATTCAGTGCATGAAGTCAAAGCTTGGAGTGTGCAGCTCTGAAACTTTACTGCCCACTGCACTGTGTCTAGAATGACATGATTTTCAAAATAAAAATGCATTAAATCAGAATGCTAATGTTACAACGCACACTGATGTGAAATCAGTAAAACTTAGTTTCATGTTTGTTTTCTCCTTGCTGTACTTTTTTTTTTCTCATAAAATAAGGATGTGTTTGTTCTGCACAGGGCAGAGAACATGATAACTGCCCAAAATATCTTTTTCACATTTGAATTTTCTGCCTGGTTTTCAAACTAAAACTGCTATATAAGTGGCAAATACACTTTTTTTTAAACTGGACAGACAAGATGCAAAAAAAAAAAAAAAAAACTTTTTTTTTCATGTCCACCATTCAGAACCAGACCGTCACATTCTCAATTTAAATGAATATAATCCTGGAACTATTCTTTCACTATTCTATCGGCTGAATATTATAATTGCCTTGTATGATATGTTACAGAAAGATTTCTGGATAAAGTATGGTTATTTCTTCTATATGCTCTGTTTTGTCTCATCCATGTGGCCTTTTATCGCTGTTTCTGTGGCTATCTGGCATTCAAAATGGTCACATGAAAAAGAGAAATAAGTGGCGTCATTACATCTTCTTTTCAGTCACAGATGCAGACTTGACACTTTCTCTTGGAGACATGCATTGTGAGCAGTTTTTCCTTTAGGCATCAACAAACATCGGTCTTCAATTTCAGTAAATGATAATCAAAGAGCCAGCAGTACATGTACTGTTATTAAAAAAGAACATCAACTGCCTTAAATGTGGAAAAAGGAAATTATTCCTCTAATAGTAATAAAGCTAAATATCAGTACAGCTTAAAAACAAGTATTTTTGTGTGAAGAGTTTAAAGCTGCAAAAATCATAACGAGTGCCACTAGCATGACAAGCATACCAATACGAAGCTAACTGTTCTGATACTTTGACTCACTGAACAATGTGGTTAATGTTGATTGTGACTCATCCCTGGGGATTTTTCTTAATCCTTACCCTGTTGGAGTGTGTGACTCATGTCTGGGAGCTTTTCTTACTCCTTTTTCTTACTCATTACTGCTGTTGGATTATCTGTTAATGCTGTTTTGTCAGCTGAAACGAACAATCATGTTGTAACGCTGAGTAAAAAAAAAAACATGTAGCAAACCATGTTCAACAAACTGATGTAAGCACAGCGAAAGTCTCACAATCAGGCCCATATGGTTTGCCTCGTCAGGTACACAAAAAGGAGCGAGATGAAAACCCAGCTGTTACGATCCACCACAAACCACAGCACATCTGCCACCAGTTTGGCTACAAAAGGCAATGATTTCCATTTCAGCAATAGTGAATAGTGCTCTCTCCAGAGTTACCTGTGTTCTGCAGTGACGGCGAGCATTTCCTTCACCAGCTGTTGACCCTGATCTTTCAACGCAATGTCATAAATTGTTTGCTTTCAATACCAATCGATTGTTGCCTACACAAAGGCAAAGCTTTTCTCCATCAGTCTAGCCCTCCCAAACCTCTATTGTATGGTTAGGATAAGATAATGTTTGCTTATAGCCCAGCCGACCGCAAAGGCCACATCAGGGCTGTATTGTATGGTTAATCGTATATTTAAGTCATAACTTCACTCCAGGATCATGAAAATGAAGCAGAATCAATGTTTTCTAGGACTTGTTTAGAAGTAGAAAACAACTAAACCATTTTAATACAGAGACTTGGCATCATTGAAATCAATCTGGCAGCTTTGTTACAGAGAATTTAAAAGCAATCTGTCCCCTGCCCCCCCTCCCACCCCCACCACCCCCATCAAAAGCCACAGATTGATGGTTACACCAAGTTCTTAAGAATGATGTTGGAAATGCTGCAGAAATTAATTACAATTATTAACTGCTCAACAGGTCTTCTTCTCATAGCACAATGTCCATGCAATCGCTAGGATTAAAAACAAAAGGTACAGATAATTACAGTTCTGATCCAAAAGTTGGGGGAGAATCCAAAGATGAATCCATGGTCAAGTTAAAACTCAGTATGGTCCATCTTTCTCATATGTGCACATAACACATTAAACCATGGGCTGAATCTGATCAGGGGAAAATAAAATCCTATGTCTACCGATGGAAATCAAACCAAGAACCTACCAGTCTGCCACAGCAGCTGTTTGTAAATAGAACTGACACATACATATTTATTCTGAACACTCAGGGGTGAAGGTAGGGATGGTTCTGAGAAAGTCTGGGACTGAGGTATTACCACGAATCTGAAATATACTGCGTTGTAGACCACATGCCTGAGTAACTGAAGACAGCTTTTAAAAAAAAAAGGAGACTTATTTCCTATTTAGGCAAAGTTTTCTTTCCACTCACATCATCTTGCAATGTCTTGTACAGCACACAAATTGTCACACCTGAACACAAGTCATCTTGCAATGTCTTTTACAGCACACAAAATGTCACACCTGAACACAAGTCATCTTGCAATGTCTTTTACAGCACACAAATTGTCACACCTGAACACAAGTCATCTTGCAATGTCTTGTACAGCACACAAATTGTCACACCTGAAGAGCTCAGTATCCAGGTGACTGGTGTACAAACACAAAAAGCTCTTTCAAAATTTTTTTTCAACCCTTGATTGTTTTGGAATTATCTCTCTTCATACACTACTGCCCCCCCCCCCCCCCCCCCCCCCCCCTCTTTTAAAATCAAAACAAAGTAGATCACCAGCTATCCCATCTGAAAGCCACAAACTATCAAAACACAAAATTTTGCCATGCTGAATTCAACAAAAAGTGAACATCATAGTTTACATCGACCATTTACATTCTTTATATGTAAGTAGAATCTGTCAAGGAATAAGACCTTTCAAATTACCCATTTCACACCAATTTTTCCCCCTCCTTAAAATCTTCCTCTGCTATTCACATATGTCCGACATGTCGAGCATGTATTTCTTCTTTTTATCGGTCACAGTTGAGAACATAGTGTTCGTGAACAAGCAGTCATGAATTCAACCATTTTCTTCTCTCTCCCCCTATCCCACTTTTTTCTCTTCCTTTTGTTTGCAGGTGGGGATGGAGATTTTTCTTCCCCCAGAAACTAGAAGGAAAGATGACAGTAAACATCCCTTACAAATCCTCTTTCTTTCTTTTCCTTTTGGCAGGATGGGGTCCCTTACCAATCCTTTTTCTTTCTTTTCCTTTTGGCAGGATGGGGTCCCTTACCAATCCTTTTTCTTTCTTTTCCTTTTGGCAGGATGGGGTCTCTTACCAATCCTTTTTCTTGTTGTTTTTTTTCTTCTCAACTTTGAGGCTGAACCAAAATGAACCTCCTGTCCAAGGTTTTGAGCATGAGTACTCAAACTAAACATCCTGAACTGTTTGAAAACAGCCAGGTTCAAGACCTAAAGCTCTGGTGTAATCCACACTACATGGGTTGCAAAGGAACAGGGCCTGACCTTGAAGAAGCCCATGACAATGACTTCATCGCTGTCAATGAAAGTCTTGGCCTCCTCAGAAGTCTTCACGTCCTTGGCAGGGGGCCGGTCTTCTTCTTCAGCCAGTTGATGAAGTCGGAAGTCTGCCTGCCTCCTGAGGTTGTAGTGTGTAAAAACAGAAGGTCAGTAAACATCACTATTCTCCTTGCGTGCACCCTCCCCCTCCTCTTATACTCTCACCATAAGCGAGTTTCTTGCCATATGCAAACTTTCATTATCTAATCCTCCTTTTACTTTCATTCCGACAAAATACACAGAGTGAAAATATATGTGATGCAATCATTACATGATTATTTTCTTTCAAATATTCTGTTCTTATGGATTTTGTATTAAACGCCATTGCGTTTTGATAGTAATCTTATCATTTTGACACATTTCTGTACTTTTTATTGAATACAAGTCAAGATCCTATAATTCAAAATATATAGTTACGCAGGAGTTACTGATGATAAAGTCAGTTCATTCACAGTCCTGATTTTGAAGGGCAAGCATAATGCAGATAACAATTGTCTTACCGACTGTGAGTGTGTGTGTATGTGTGTGTGTGTGTGTGTGTGTGTGTGTGTGTGTGTGTGTGTGTGTGTGTGTGTGTGTGAGTGCATAGATGTGTGTATGTGTTTAAGAAGTGCATCAGTACAGTGATTGTGGCTTGCACAAATTCATGGATGGTGTGGTGGTTTTTATGCGACTACTTCTAATATGTGAATATGGTAAATTTTGATGTGCTTAGTGTTTAAGAAGTGCATCAATATGGTGATTGTGGCTTGCACAGATTCATGGATGGTGTGTGGGTTTTTATGCGACTACTTTTAATATGTGAATATGGTAAAATTTTGATGTGCTTACCTTTTAATCATGAGCTGACAAAGCCATAAATGAACTTCCATCTTTAGAATTAACAGCTGCATTGTTCTATAGTGTACTGTACTGTAAGGTCCTTAAAATTCTACTTCAAACAATTGTCAAGTGATGCCATGTACAAAACTTTTGACACCTAATTTTGAAACAATGAAACTGTTGATTTAAAGAAAAAAAAATCAAAACACACATTGAAATATCTTTTTTTTATGAGAAATAAACAAGAAATATTAAGACTCACCAGTGTAATCTTTTGGTTCGCCACTGCTGAAGAATTTGATGGTGGGGTAACCTTCGACATCGAACTTTTCCGCCAAGTCCTTCTCCACAGTGACATCAACCTTGGCCAGCTTGATGTTGGAACCCTCGTCCATCAACTTCCCAGCAACCTCGCTGTACACGGGAGCCAGGTTCTTGCATGCGCCGCACCATGGTGCGTCTACAGGCACACAGAGATCAAGGAGGTGAAAGAAAAAAAATACAACAACCTGATGCATCAAAGTCTGAGGATTTGTCACAAACGAACCAATCTGTGTGTTAAAAGTAGGCATTATACTGCTAAAGAAATTCACATGAAAACAGAGTGCAAACATACAGAGCACAAACCAGCATGTATGACTGATATACACCTATATACTCAATCACTTAAAGTACTCGCACAGTCACTATATACAAGTACACACACTCTCTCTCTCTCTCTCCCGTCTGTGTCACTCTCATCAATTATGAAAATTTCACACACACACACACACACACACACGCACACACACACACACACAAACTTGTACTGGAAGTTTTAATTCATAAGACACATGGAAGAGTTGTCTGACTGAAACCGTGTGGCATTGTATTACTGTCTCCTACCCTTTTGTAAGCTTAAATCCAGGTCATTTAACCAGTCCAGTGCAACCAACATCTGGCTTAGGCTCTGCCATGTTTCCGAGAGACATAATAACATTATAATTATCAAACCTCTTGCACTACTTGAAATTCTCCCAAGAAAAATCCCATATAAGTTATCAGAAACCTTTTTTTTCATGCCCTGTCTCAACTTCTGTGCCCAAACTGTGGCACTACCCCACGCTGCTCGTTACGGCCCCTGTCCACAGTCACACCCAAGTTATCCTGTCACAGCTCTGGCACCGGCAATCTACAGGGAGAAGCAATGTCGAGTCATCATGGGGCAACCCATCAGAGGACACACTGCACTGCTGCCCAGTCATGTCAGTGGCATCTGGTGGTGCCTCTTTTGATGCAGTATGCCACTTACCACGCCCACTAATGACAACAGAAGTAGTTCTGACGTGGATCCAGTGTGAGTGAGCAACTTCACTGACCTCTCAAGACTGCCTGTAGATCAGAACAGTGAAAGACGAAAGGGACGACCAGGAAAAGGGCTGATAACCTACTCCTTGATCTCAAGTCATTCACTGGTTCATTCCCAGGAAAAGTGAGTTGGAACTCTTTTACATTTTCGAATCTATGTATTGCTTTTTTGTATGCTGTGTGGGTTAACGTTGTAACTTTGTACAAATGCTTTGCAACATTTATCAAACTGATGAATGATTATTCTGTGTAGTAGTTTGCTTGCCATCATATGGCAAAATCTCCCTCCCGTGTGGTTATGATTCTTTGACAATCTGACCACTATTCTTTGTGTTCAACTTGATTCTTGCCTGTATGCAATTCTATCTGTTAAGATAATTCAATGGTAAATTTAGATCCGAAAAACAGTATGCCTGTGCTAGGTTTAAAACCTGCTAAGCTGAATTTATAAATACTGGTGATTGTTGGAAGGATTTGTAGTGTATGACTTTTAAGTCTACACCATGTGTGTACTTGGACTAAGTGTAGCCCAAGTCAGTGTGATTTAATTCATAAGACACATGGAAGAGTTGTCTGACTGAAACCGTGTGGCATTGTATTACTGTCTCCTACCCTTTTGTAAGCTTAAATGAGCCATTAAACAAAAGTGGAGAATAATAGTAATAGCAGAAACTCTACCATAGAGAAAACTTTGCTTGCTGAGTCTAACACCTGTTCTGAAAGAGAAAAAGGGTAAATGTGTGC
This sequence comes from Conus ventricosus, assembly GCA_018398815.1. Taxonomy (NCBI): domain Eukaryota; kingdom Metazoa; phylum Mollusca; class Gastropoda; order Neogastropoda; family Conidae; genus Conus; species Conus ventricosus. Next base: position 117,556,370 of record CM031596.1, on the reverse strand, counting down.
ACTCAACAAACCAGCCATCAGATTCTCACCTACAGACCACGTTCTCTTTATCGCAGAACTGGGATCCTGGTCACGCTACATATCGTGGCTCCACCCTACTCTGGGGCTACTGGGGCTCCACTTTAAACCGGGGCGACACCAGACAACAGATCTACAAAGGAGGATCATCACCAGCCACAGGAGAGATCAACTACCCTCTCCGATATAAGCCAAGTTAGCTAACCACCTGGACTCAAACCCATCAGACCCTTACCCTCACTTTATAATGAAACAGTGAGAACCTGTCTATGAGTACCACTTTGGCTACTGCACAGGGTGTACACAAGCGAAGTGGATGTATAATAACCATATGCATTCAGAGTAACTTTGACAGACCCACAGTATTCCAACTTAAGCGGCTGCACGTAGTGCAAGCAAGTAAAGTAGGAGTGAGGAAGGGCCCCTCATTGTTGTAGTTCAATGAGAACTAAAACCTTGCCTATTGAAGTGACATGTAAATACTTACCTACGTGTAAGCAAGTAAAGTTGATGTGTGAAACTGCACATAACTTGTGTCAGTTCTCTGTTGTTCAATCAATGTTGAATGTTTGAACTTCTCTCTTCAATTCTGTCTTTCGGAGCTACAAGTACTTCTAAGAGTACAGGCCTAAGGAAAATTATCTCAGAGCCACTCTTTAGTATTTTAACAAGACCTGGAACAAATATACGTTTCTTTTGATGACTAGTACCGGAAAGTTGCTCCTTCCACCACTAGTAAGACAGAGGGTGTAGGTGACAGGTTAAGATAAATTCTCATCGAGAGACTATTCCAAGTCCTTCTCCTAGAGGACCCACCTACCATTCATCCACCTCTCGTCACATCGTGCAAGGAATTTTGCACACCAGTCCCAACATGGACTACCCTGAACAGTTACTCCACAGAAACAAAAGCCAGTTTATCACAAAGGTACACTGAAGTGGGGCTCCAGGAAAGCCTATGTTTCATCTACACATACTAATTAAAATCAACAGGAGACTCAGACTTTGTACATTTTCCACAGCCATGGTTTTGCTCCTCTTCTTTGACCTTGGGAAGAAGAGGATGTGCAATTTTATGGGAGCATAAATGCACACAGGTTTCACTTCAGCTTTGAGCTTAAATGGTATAAGGTGCATCAAGTTTACCCAGATTTCCTTGAAAGAGTTGAGGAAATTCTGCTTTAAAGTCGTTTTTTTTCCCCGGAGTATTGATGTGGTTGACACGTGAGATCAGACCCAATTTTACACAGGCTGTTCAACCGAGGAGGGAGGCAGACGTACAGTGTTTCAGTTATTTCTTTGTCTTTATAACGGAGTTGTGCCTGAAGTGTACCTAGCACTGTGAGTGGGGTATTGCCTGTACCTTTGAGTTGTTTTCTTGACTTATTCAACTTGTAAGATCCCACCCATTTAACATCTACAACTGACACTGATGCATCTGTGTCTAGTTTGAACACATGAGGTTTCCCAATTGTCATTATTTTTTCTGTAAAACAGTCATCATCCTGGAGGTGAAAAATATGACCCAAAACTTCCTCTTCTTCTTCTGACAATTCATGAACTGGATTTCGCCGGATCTGTTGCTTGTGATATGTTGTGCTTCAGCAGACTGTTTAGTAATGTCCTTTCTTGTGACATGAAGAACATGTTACTGTGCGTGCAGGACATTTTTCTCGGGGTGGAATTCTTTGCCACAGTATCCACATGATTTATTTTTAAATGAAGACATTCTGGAGGGATTTCTTCATTTGGTTCAGACTTTCTTGTCATAGTGTTGATAGTAGCATCTCCTCTGATCATTCATCAAAGACTGACTTTCTTTTCTCTCTTCCTGCTTGCCTACTGAGCTGTACTGCTTGACTTAATAAAAATTTAAAAAGAGAGGGGTTAGTTACCGCCAAGGACATTGACTAACAAAGCACAGGACAAGACACTTGACTTTATGTTAAGTCAGCTTTGGCTTGGAGCTCATTGGAGAGGCTGTCATCAAGTACACCAATAACAATTCTGTCTCTGATTTATTCATCTTTCAATGTATCATATTCACATTCGTCAGCAAGTTTGAATAAATCTTAAATAAAGTTTTCGATTGATTCTCCAGCTTTCTGTGTACGTTTGTTGAATTTGGCCCTCACAACGATCATGTTTTTGCATGCACCAAAATAAAGATCCAGTGCATGTACTAGTTCATCAAACTGAATAGTGTTTTCATTGATTTTCATGGTCGACATGATATCGTCTGCAAGTTCTCCCATTGTGTTCTCCATGACTTTTGTGGTAAACCTGACCCAGTTCGATATCGTTGGAAACGTTGCTTCCATTTTCGCCAGCTGGCTGCCGTGCCGTTGGAAGGCTTCTTCTTCTTCTTCCTAAAATACTGGTTCACTCAAAACTGAGTAGATCACCAGCGCGCATGCTAAAAGAAAAAAGAAAACATAAAAAAAGAAAGAAAATGTGACTCAGCTTGTTGGCCCCTGGAGCAAAACTTGGCAACAAGGGGTCACACATGAAATTTAAAAGGATAAAAACAATGGCTAGGTTAATATATGGGGAAGTTAAAACAGAAGAGTCAGTCAATCAATATGCAGATCTCAGGATTGTCTTATCAATTTGAGTTTTAAAAGAGACTGCATTTGTGGTCATCTATCTTCAAGATCACAAGGCCAGACAAGAAGCGTGTAGCCGTTTGTTTATTCGGTGTCTCCCCCATAATCGGAAATGAAATGAGGTAGGGAACAGTCTTGAATAAAAGTTACTCTGTGTTTGGTTTCCTTACGGGAGCAAAACATACCCCACTTGTTTACTGTTTCTCCCCCACAAGTCCTTGCGTATCTTATTTGCATGAAGGGAGCTTATGAGAGGTATGCGAATTACTTCCCTTAGATCGATAGCCGAATTCGTCTGCTACGGTAAGTTTATCCTACACAGATGGCGCGTTTTGATCTTGTGAAAAAGAAAAAAAAAAAAAAAAAAGGAAACCCTTAAGAAAGAAAGAAAAAAAAAAGCTTTTCAACCCCCCTCCCCCTACATTCCACATAATAATTTTCACAACATGCTGCCACGTAAGTCAGACAGTTCATCATCATCATATCACCGTCTTGTTTGTCGATTCAAACTTCCCCTCTCCCACTCCACCCTTCTCTGTACTCTATCATCTCTTTCATTCTCTCAATAGAAAGTTGTTGTTGTTTTCTCTCTCTCTCTCTCTCTCTCTCTCTCTCTCCTCTCTCTCTCTTCAGTAGTCTTCACCCCAAACGTAAAAATAATAGCCATACACTTGACTGTGGTTACTAACAGAAGAAGAAACGGACATCAAAGGTTCGTCTGCAACTTGTGCAGTAGGCGTATCCACTGACAACACAACTGTAGATTTGATTTCCTAAGTGCGATTGGGAATATTCAGTAATACTCACAACATGAGGGGGAAAATTAATGCGCTCTTTAGACCCTCCCTCTCCCCTTTCATTACATTCACAAGCCGAGACGTAGTCGCTAAAATGCTGGCACATGCAACTTAACAGCTGTCTAAAACACCTGACTTGGTAAAACTTCGGCCAATACTTACAAAACTCCACAAGAACAAATTCATTTTCCTTAATGAAGTTGTCGAAGTTTGTTGCCTTTAAAACATAGACTTTTTCCTCTTGTTCAACTTCTTCACAGGCCACAAAGGCCAGCAACGTGAGAGAGAAAACAGTTGCAAACTTCATGCTCGTGAGACTGTCGATGCAGCTTGCGGAGAGACTTCAGCCAAAAGGTAAACAAGCGGCGTTCAACGTGGCCAGAAACCAGTTTCGGTGTATAATATTCACGGGCCGACAGGCGTGTTGAAATGTGATTAGTCAAAATTGGATAATAATAATAATAATAATAATAAATCGAGCTTATATAGCGCTCTTCGATGAGAAAAGAAGACTCATCCTGAGAGCGCTTTACAATACAGGAAAAAAAAAGTTTCCATAAACATTGCACAATATTGGGAAAAAGGCATCAAAACAATAGGTCACAAAGCAAGCACTAAAACAGATGCACAAGCCACATCCCCCCCACTCTATCCTCCTCCACCCCCCCACCCCCCCCACCCCCCATACACACACCTACACCGCCACCCCACACACAACACACACATGACATTATATTAACAACGCTCGACAAGAATTTGGGAATAGAAGAAAAGAACCCCCCCCCCCCCCCCCCCCATCCCCACCCGCCTCCAATTTCGTGAATACTGCACGGGATACAATATAAAACATGCAGAAGGGAGCACCCACACGCACAGACACACACACACACACAAAGGGCAAACTCAACAAGAAGCAACAAAAAAACCCGCGCGTAAACGCACACACATGAACGCACACACGCAAAAGCACATAAGCATTCAGGCACGGAAGCGCGCGTGCACATACAAGAGGCGAAACGATGGAGAATGCATGGGAAACACGCATTAACTCGTACGCTATGAAGAAAGACAAAAAGACTTCTGACAAAGATGCGTTTTGAGACCAGATTTGAACGCAGAGAGAGAGTCTGTGCAGAGCGGAGTTGGGAGGGGAGGGAGTTCCAGACAAGGGGGCTTGATAACTGAAAGAACATTGGCCAAAGGATTTCAGTTTCATGCGGGGAAGCTTGAGAAGTTTGTCACTGCTAGAGCGGAGAGTGCGAGAGGGTTGATAAGTGACAAGTGTGTTGGAAAGATAAGCAGGCAATGTTTCATCAAAGTGTCGGAAGGCAAGTGTTGCGAGTTTATACTGAATGCGCGCATGAATGGGAAGCCAATGTAGTCTAACTAACAGAGGTGTAGTGTGGGTTCTTTTGGACATTTGGAAAACAAGTCTGGCTGCGTTGTTTTGTATAGGCCTACGTTGAAGTCGGTTTATATCTACAGCGGGAAGACCGGCAAGAATGCTGTTACAGTAGTCGTGGATGTGGATCACATGGTTCGTCTGCTTCAGTCTGTATAAAGGGAGACTTCGGAGGTGGGGGAGGGCAGGGTATTTAGAAACTGATACTGCTTCGAAATTTCACACACCCGCTTTTTATTAAATGCCTTTAGTAAGTAAGGGTGTGTGCGCACGCGCGCGCGCACGCGCATGTGTGTGTGTGTGTGGGGTGTTGATGTCTAGATACAAATACATATACTAACACAGGATTTTATGTAACGATTTATGTCTTTTTGTAATGTCTTATGTACTTGTGAAATGATGTGGAGCAGCAGAAAAATTTCCGATGGACAATAAAAGTGATTGAATTGAATTGAAATGAATAGATATTTTACAAGACAGTCTCAAGCTCGAAACACACCAGGTGCTCAGATTACTATTATCTTTTTTTAACCGGTGCGACAATATAAACTTGACAGATTAACAATGAAGATAACGGCAGACAGCTGAAGTTGGCTAACTTGGGTTGTCCCATTCAGCTAGTCTAACCGTCGCGTCTGTTCACTGTGTGCACCGGATTGTACGGTGAAGAGGCGAATGATTTGATGTGGCCGACGATCAGTTTCAGACAATCGGTCAGATCGAGCTGACGTGTGCCGGACATAACTCCAGATCTGTCGATCATTTAGAAATGAAGAAGAAGAAGAAGTAGAAGAAGAAGAAGAAAAAAGAGGAAAGCTTAACTGGCGGAAAACTGACCCCCCCCCCCCCCCCCCCCCCCCCAAAAGAAAAAAAAAAAAATGGAAGAAAATCCGGCGGACATGTTGATTTCATCAGTTTCCATGCCAAACGTTTGTCTGTCCGGATAAACGTCAGTAGCATAGCCCAGACTTTTCTGCTTTTCTTCTTCATCATCATCTTCTTCTTCATCTGATCTTGATCAAGACAGATCAGTACTTCTCGTAAAAATCGTTTCCGCCGATCCTCAATAGCTATTTAATCACACACCAGCGATTTAAAATTTTTTTTAATAATTCTAAAAGAACTTCTTCTTCAACATGAGAGTGTTGTAGGTGATTTATACATGTTTTTGTAATGTGTGAGTACTGCTGTAAGTGATCTATTTATACATGTTACGGACATTGCCGGCTCGCGCAGCGCTGATCCGCTGATCGGGACATGCGGTCGCCGAGCCGATGGGATCGGTTGGTAGCATGCAGGGGAAATTGGAGACTGACTGGGTAATGTGGCTAACTGCTGATAAACACATGTCGTAGTATTACACGGGCTCCTATGGAGACACACAAGCCTGTACAACAGCTCAAAACCGACAGTGCACGAGCCGTGTGTACACACGACACCGACTCCACGTCACGCGCACACCGGCTTAAAACCATTCAAACACTGCTACGGACACATGCTACAGACCCATACGTACATGCACGCGCGCGCGTGCTCGTGCACACACACACACACATACACACACGCGCGCGCGCGCACGCACGCACGTATGTACGCACGCACACACACACACCTATAATAATCAGTCATGGTAATCATCACTACACACATATACACGAACGCGCGAGCGCGCACGAGCACACACACACGTCATGCCGCATACACACACACACACACACACACATGCACGCACGCACGCAAGCACAAGCACACACACAAACACACAAATGCGCGAGCAATCACACACACACACACACACAAATACACACAAATACACACACACACACACACACACACACACACACACACACACACACACACACACACACACACACTCACGCACGCACGCACGCACACGCCTATAATAGTCAGTCATGGTAATCATCACTACACATACATACACGTGCGCGCTCGCGCGTATGACCACACACACACATGTCATACTTCACACACACACATGCACGCATGCACGCAAGCACACGCACGCACACGCACGCACATGCACACACACACACACACACACACACACACACACACACACACACACACACACACACACACACACACACACGCGCGCACGCGCACACACACACACATGCACGCACGCACACACACACCCCTATAATAATCAGTCATGGTAATCATGACTACACACTCATAAACGTGCGCGTGCGCGCGAGCGCTCACAAGCACACACACACACACACACACGTCATACTGCACACACACACACACACATGCATGCACGCACACAAGCACACACACACACACATGCGTGCGCGCGTGCACACACACATACACACACACATGCGTACACACATGCACGCACGCACGCACACGCACACACACACACACACCCTATAATAATCAGTCATGGTAATCATGACTACACACATACACGTGAGCGCGAGCGATCACAAGCACACACACACACGTCATACTGCACACACACACACACACATGCACGCATGCACACACACACATACACACACACACACACACACACACGCACGCACACACACATACATGCGCGCGCGCGACACACACACACACACACACACACACACAAAACTATTACTATAATCAGTCATGTTAATCATCACTACATACACATACATGTGCGCACGCGCACACACACACACACACACGTCATACTGAACAGGCACATGCGCGCGCGCACACACATCACTATCACACCTGTGCACACACATATGCGGACTTGCGCTTGGCATGCATACAGGCTGCACAAACACACACACACGCTCTCTCTCTCTCTCTCACACACACACACACACACACACACGCGCGCGCGCGCGCAGAGAGAGAGAGAGAGAGAGAGAGAGAGAGAGAGAGAGAGAGAGGGAGAGAGAGAGAGAGAGAGAGAGAGAGAGAGAAGAGACTTGTATGCCGTGTGTGTCATTTATCAGTTATTTTGAAAAACGCAGTCCAATACCCTGTGGCTGTACATTTCAACCACACGTACCGCCATGTTCACAGTTTTTGTACTGGGACAAACACAGTGTGTTTTTCTCACAGGGACAAAGCCAGCTCCTTTTCATTAGAGAAGCTCCTAGGCGTGAGCTACGTGTTGATTCATATAGTATATCGTATTTTGCCTGGCCGGATAGATTTTGTCGGTGGGACTCAAAACACACACATGCACGCACGCACGCGCACGCGCGCGCACACATACACACATGCACCCTCCCCCCCCCCCCCCCCCCCCCTACACACGTGCGCGCGCACTACAACATGTAAATGAGTGTATGTGTTTGTGAGGACCCATGGGGGATTGCTGTCGAGGGCAACGTGGTGAGAAAGAAAAGTCAGATTTTATATATTGGTGAATGATTTCACACAATTGCGCGCGCTTTTCAAGCTGATTAAATGTATATGCCTACACGGACTTCAAGGAGAACCACAGCTGTTGCCTAAATGGTGATTTAGCTTCACGTAAATCAACTTCACCTCTCCCGTGGACCGTTTTCCCCCGATTTCCCAAGGGAAAGAGTTTTTCTTTCTTTTTTTTTAAATTTTGATGATGATGATGATGATTATCATCATTATCATGGATGAAAAGACAGACTGTTTTCAACAGGAACACAGAGGAAAAGTTAAGATCACCTTATGATTTACTAGTTGTGTTTTACGGAAAACGAGAGAAACGTTTACTAAATTTAGTAAACGTTTCTCTCGTTTTCCGTAAAACACAACTCTAATCCTCCAAGAAGACAGTACCAATGCAAGGGAAATCAAGACAATCGTTGTTTCCCCAAGGCAAACAGTCGTCATCTCTCAAGAAAACGGTCATGGTCAGCGATTTACCATAGAATACTGGCGCAAGCACAGTCTTCGTGAAGGACCCAAACTATTTTCCTCGAAGGAAAATGATGAATATGAGTTCTGACACCAGTATCCTCTGCAGTATCTCTACTTCATCTCCTCATAGTCCCTCACCAACAGTCGTACTTGTCGCAGTAAAGGGGTTAACTGGCCGACGAGTAGGCTGCACGCCAAAAATTAACGCGCTGAAGTTGCAAAGCCAGAAGTGTGCCTCTCACACCCCTCTATGTGGTGCGCGAGTATGCCCATACCCCAATTACAGAAACCAAACACAGTACCCTGGTTTCAAGTGTTCATCTAACACTCTAGAAAATTGAATTCGGTTGTTTGGTAGATGTCATTAAAAAAAGACCCTGCTAGTTGGAAAGGTTAGACATTATTATGATGAGATTCCTGTGGTTTGATATGCACATGGTGGTGCAGAATTAACATATCGGGCAGTACTGTCAGAAATGCACATTTGAATTGGTCATAATTATTACACGCATTGTGTTAGAACATTTTTCCCTTGTTATGCACTTCATTCCTCTTATGGATATAGTGATATTTACATCATAAAATGAAATTTTGTATCTGTGTGCGAGAGCAGAAATTGGTGTGGACGGGAAAAAAATACTTGGATAACATTTTCAAAAATTCCTTCTTTGAAATAAGAAACACTTGACTGAATTTTCTTGAATTATTCTGAAGAGGTACTATCTGTTAACTCCCATTTAAGATTTTTTTTCTCCAAAAGTTTATGTGAAAGTGGAAAGCAGAAGGCATTTTTGTCTGACCTGTCAGCTACCATAGACTGCCTGCAGCGTACTACTGAATTTATAGCGAACAGAGCAATGAATTCGTCTTTTCACTGCATTGTGTCAGAATGTTACGAAACAGACCACAGTGGTGTGTATAGGATTTCTGTGTTAACTGGGTCATGTCAGCGCTGCATGTTCTATAGGCCAGTCACCATGCAGAAACAGAACTGTTATTGTTCTCACACCACAAGGTATGCATTAGGACTGTACCTACGCCCAAGATTTCATCAGCATTTGCCAGTGTGTTCACAGACTATCGCGCAATGCAAGCAGAAATGTTGCACTCGTACCAGTGTCCAGGAGGAACATGTTGTCAGTAGCTGTGCATTTCCTCCTCTCAGGTAGATAAGAAGAGGAAACAAGGTCCTCTGACTGTTCTTTCTTCCAGGTCCTTTTTTCACGTTCATCCAGATCCTTTGTCTTTTCGTTTTCTTCCAGATTCTTTGGTTTTTCACTTTCCTCCAGACCCTTTGTCTTTCCACTTTCATCCAGACCCTTTGTTTCATCCAGACCCTTTGTCTTTCCACTTTCATCCAGACCCTTTGTCTTTCCACTTTCATCAAGATCCTTTGTCTTTCCACTTTCATCCATATTCTTTGTCTTTCCACTTTCATCCAGACCCTTTGTCTTTCCACTTTCATCCAGACTCTTTGTCTTTCCACTTTCATCAAGATCTTTTGTCTTTCCACTTTCATCCAGATCCTTTGTCTTTCCACTTTCATCCAGATCCTTTGTCTTTCCACTTTCACCCAGACCCTTTGTCTTTCTACTTTCATCAAGACCCTTTGTCTTTCCACTTTCATCCAGACCCTTTGTCTTTCCACTTTCATCCAGATCCATTGTTTTTCCACTTTCATCCAGATTTGTCTGCATTTCACTTTCATCCAGATCCCCTAACTGTCGTCTCCTTGTTTGTTGTGTGTGCTCTGTGTTGTCATGTCTGCTAGGCGATTTGAGTGTCGTTAGCAGCATTCATTTGGATTCATGGTCGTCTGTTTATTTCTTCTTCTTCCTCTTCTTCCGTAGAGCGACCACAATCAACATTCTGATCCTTTTGTCGCTATATCAAGAAGGGGGCCCACGGGTCAGCGTTCAGTGTTAAAAAAAAATTCATTAGCATTGCCAGTCTTGCTGCCACCAAGACACATCATCCAGTCCTCAGTGGGGTCTCCTCTCACAAGATCCCTCCACACACATAGCCAGTCTTGCTGCCACCAAGACACCCACTCAGACTTTTGCTTTTGGGAATCCCCTCTCACTGGATCCACTCCAGACTTTTGCCTTGTGAAACTTTCCCTTTTTCATTTCCTTTTTTTCTTTCCTTCTCTTCCCCCCCCCCCCCCCCCCCCCTTCCTTCCTTCTTACTTTCTACTAGAGATTTGCTCCGCCATTTCGTCTCCCCTGGACCCCCAGAGTTAATCCCCAGAATGACCCAGGTGAGCCAGGCAGAGCCTTTAGGACTAAATCTTATGTATTTACCTCCCCCGCCCTCTCCCTCCCCTCTTCCCCACCCCTTTCTACATATGACTCAAAACGGTTTTTGCTGGCGAGCCCCTAGCGAGACCATCCAGGACAGTGTCTTTTAAGTGGTTATGTATTTTCATCCTGAATGTTTCCATGGACTCGGCGTTGACAATGCACTGTGGCAGCTGGTCCCATTCCCGAATGGTGCGTGGCAGGAACGAGAAATGCCTGTATCTGTTGGCACCCTGAGACGAGATACGTTGGAACTGCTGGTTGTGTCCTCTGCGGTTTCGCTCTGGAAGAGGTATCAGCTTGGTTTTGTCGACTCGAGCCATGTCATGGTGTATTTTACACAGCATGGCGAGTTGTGCTGCCTGTCTTCGTCGCTGCAGAGATGGCCATCCCAGTCTTTCCAACATATGTGTCACACCTGTTGTTCTGTGGTAGCGGTTGGTGACAAATCTGGCTGCTCTCCTTTCTATGGCTTCTATATCTTGTTTATGTCACCCTTCAAGTTAGGGGTCCCAGACTGAGCAAGCATATTCCAGGAGCGGTCACACAAAAACAAGATATGCTTTCTCTCTGAGCCTAATAGAGGCTATCTTAAGGTTTCAACGGAGAAATCCTAGGGTGCGTCCTGCCTTTGCCACTATGTTGTCTACGTGTTTGTCCCTTTCCAAGTTTGCTCGGAGGGTGACTCCTAGGTATTTTGCTGACTGCACAGTCGCTAGGGTGTGGCCATGGAGTGTATATTTGCTAAGAACAGGGTGTTCGTTTCTTGTGACTGGGAGAGTGGAGCATTTGTCAGGGTGAAAAACCATGTCCCATTTCTTCTCCCATACTTCCAGGTTTCGCAGGTCCTCCTGAAGCTGGTGTATATCGTCTGTTCCTGTTACAGTGGAGTAGATCGCTGTGTCGTCAGCAAAGATTCTTACTTTTGAGTTTAGCTTCTTGAGAGGTCATCTATATAGACCAAGAATAGGCATGGTCCTAAAACTGAGCCCTGTGGTACTCCAGACTTGACACTGGAAAACTCTGCTTTCTCTCCGTCAACAACAACAGCTTGGCGCCTGTTCGATAAAAAGCTCTGGATCCATCTGTGGATATTGCCCTTGATGCCATAGTCATGGAGTTTATGGAGTAAGAGGCTGTGGTTTACTTTATCAAATGCTTTCGCAAAATCAAAGATAAGCATGTCTGTCTGAAGCCCATCTGCCAAGTTTGTGGTTAACTCCTCGACTAGTTCTAGCAGCTGTGTTTCACAGGATCTGTTTTTCCTAAAGCCATGTTGCTGACGACAGAGTATTTCATTGTTCTCCAGGTGTTCCATCAAGGAGTGAACGATAATGTGTTCTAGGAGTTTGCATACAATGCAGGTTAGAGACACTGGTCTGTAATTTGCTGGGTTGTAATGCTCTCCCTTTTTAAACATTGGTGAGACTAGGGCATCTCTCCAGTCCGAAGGTACCTGACCGGTGCAAAGGGAGGCCCTGAAGATGATGGTGAGGGCGGGCGCTAGTTCTGTGGAGAATTCCTTGAGAAACTGATGGTTTAGCAATTCTGCTTTTCCTTTGGCATCTGTAACTAGGTGTCCGTTGGGCCTGAGTGGTGCCACACCAGCGTTTGTCGATTTCTGTTTTTTAAAATTTTTATATATGCCCAGAATCTTTTTTTACTTGGGTTTGTTGTGCTCAGCGGGCACATCTTCTTCCTCAGACAATGTACTGCTGATGTAGTCCCAGTAGGCTCTTCTCGTATGTCTCTGCGCCACTCTTCTGCACGCTCTTGTTTTAGCCCTATGGATTTTACTTCCGCTTTTTAGCCACTTTTTGTAGATTCTGTCTCTTTTGTTAGCTAGATGGCGAAGTTCTGGGGTAATCCAAGGTTTTCTCGTGTTTGTCCGTGACATCTTGTGTGGTATGTGCTTTTCTTCGGCATCTTTTAGTTTGGTTTTGAAGTGTTGCCAGAGTTCCTCTGTGCTTGCAGTGTCTTTCATTTTGTCCAAGTCATCTCTCTACCAGAGAGCTCAGACATTTTTTACCCACCTTTTTCGAACTCCAGCGCTTCACCAGCCACCTCTTGACAAATCCACTGAAGTTGAACTCTACATCAAAAAGTGTAGAAAAGAAATATCTCAAGTGAAATCCAAACCTGTCCGCAATTCCAACCTCTCACGGGATGAACAAAAAGCCCTTGAATCACTGAGACAAAGACAAGACATTGTCATCAAACCAGCAGACAAGGGTGGTGCAGTGGTGGTCTGGGACAAACAGCTGTACATAAAAGAAGCACACAGACAACTGTCAGACACAAATTTCTATACACCACTCACAGCATCAACCCTCCCCCAACACCAGAAACTCATCTCAACCACAGTTAAACAAGAAATCAAACATAACAACTTACCGAAGACAGCTAAACTCCTCATAATGACAGACACCAAACAACCCACCTTCTACCTGCTCCCTAAAATACACAAAACCAATACACCCGGCAGACCCATTGTATCTGCATGCAGCTGCCTACAGAACACATTTCACAGTACTTAGACTCTCTCCTCCAACCCATAGTACAAGGCCTCCCCACATACCTCAAAGACACTACACACACACTCAACATGATTAATTCATACAACACAGATCCCACTTTCCAACCCAGCCTCCTCTTTACACTTGATGTCGTCTCTCTCTACACTTCCATCCCTCCAGAATTTCCTCAACTTTGCACAGATCTTCCATCCATCCATCCAGCTGACCTACACCATTTCACAGTCAGTTAATTTCCTGGACATCACTATCTCCCTCAAAGATGGACTGCTTCAAACATCAGTCTTCTACAAACCTACTGATGCACACTCATACTTGGACTACACATCTTCCCACCACCAGTCCACTAAAAATAGCATTCCATATTCTGAATTCCTTCGCCTACGCAGACTCTGCTCTAGTGAAGAAGATTTCGCTATACAAGCAGCCAAAATGTCTGATTTTTCAACAACCGTGGATACCCTAGTGCCGTCATCAATGATGCTCTCAGCCGCACTGCAGCTAAATCCAGAACATCTACTCTGGAAACTAAACCTCCCAAAGAGACAGACAGACCCACTGCCTGCCTTCTCTTTCATCCTCACAATCTGCCCATGTGCAGGATCCTGAAGTCTAACTGGCACATGGTAGAAAATCATAAACCTGCCTTTGAGACGAAACCAATGATCACTTTCAAACGTGACAAAAACCTCAACGACCTACTGGTGCGCTCTAAGCTGAACAAAATCTTCACATCTAAGCCACCAGGTACTTTCCCCTGCTCAAAACCCAACTGCAGAATCTGCTCTCTCACCAAACCAGACACCATCCTACATGGCCCCACAGGCTCTTTCACTATTAAACGCACTTTCTCCTGCCAGAGCCACAACATTGTGTATGCCATCCACTGTCAGCTGTGCGGTAAGATCTATGTAGGTGAGACATCTCGCACACTTGAGACGCGCATCTCTGAACACCTGGCCGACATCCGCCACCATCGGCCCAAACCAGTCGCTCTACACTTCAACCATGCCCAACACAACATCAACCATGTCAAAGTCTTGGCACTTTGACAATCTAAGAGTGACAACTTGGAACGCCTTATGCAGGAATCTCATCTCATTGCCAAACTGGGCACCGTCCACCCTCATGGCATCAACGTCCAAAAGTAGTATGTACCATTCCATCTCTGCAGCTCCAGCCTGAAATATCCTCCACCTACACACACCCTACCTCTGTTTACCTCAGACATAGGTTGCAGCTACCATCCTCTTCCCTTTTCCTACACTCTCTGAGTCTCCCATTTGCTACATCAATCGACTTACTCCCCCCCACCCTCCCCCTGCCCTAGTAATGATGTGTGTAGGGATGTTGGTGGGTATGGCGGTTGCTGGGGGTGGAGGTGGGGGTAACCAATGAATAAGGCTGATATTACAAATGGAACACACACACACACACACACACACACACACACACACACACACACACACACACACACACACACTCACACACACATAATGAATAGAATGCTAGCTCCTTTATCGTTGGTCGTGAAGGGGGGGGGGGGGGGGAAGAGAGAGAGAGAGAGAGAGAGAGAGAGAGAGAGAGAGAGAGAGAGAGAGAGAGAGAGAGAGAGAGATTGTGTATAGGTGTGAATATGTTGCCCCTCCCCCAGTTAGTACGTAAACCCATCCCCTTCTTCCCTCCACCCTCATAGCATCAACACCTTAAAGTAACATGTACCAACCCACCACTTCAATCTCAGCCCACAATATCCTCCCACAACACACACACATACTACCTTATCTACCACTATTCACCTCACACATAACTTATAGCTATCTTATTTATGCAATTATTATCATTATTTTTTATTTTTTTTAATTTTTAATTTTATTTTATTTAATTTTTTTTATTATTATATACATTTTTTTAATGTTTCATTTATTTATTTATTTGATTATTATAAAAATGCATTTTCTAAATATATTTCTGCTCACTATCGTTGTTAGCAGTATCATTCAGTAATACTATTGCTAGTATTGATACTACCACTAGCATTGACATCACCATCGCCTTCGCTTCTGGGACTGTTGCCACGGCAACCCTGCTGTTTAAGAATCCTCTAACCCACTCTCCTTTCTCCCATACCCATACTTATTGACACCAAGATTGGTAGTAATCTTGTCCCTTTTTTTTTTCTTCTTCAATATTTTGACAATTATTAGTATTCCTATCAGTAATATTATTATCATCATTACGACTTTGACTCACTCACTATTTCCCTTCCAACAGCCTCGTTCTCATTCAACGCCTTCTTCCTTGGCGCTGAACTCTGAAGCGATCTGAAGCGATCAAAGCTAAGTGAATTTTCGTTGTTTTATTCGTTTATGTCTCACCTGAGGAAGACCTAAGAGGTCGAAACGCGTTGTTTTTTGTCTTGTGACTCGTTTGTCCACGTTCTCTGGGCGGTTCGCTAACATTTATTTAAGATTTGTTTAGATTTCCGCCTGCAGTCGTCTCGCTTTGCAACTAGATTCAGTTATTTCATTTATAATGGATTCTCTCAGTTTTTCCCAGTCTGCCTTGTTTCAGAGTCTGATGTTCCTGTCTACTTGCTTCCTCTATATTTAGCTCTGCATAGACTACTTCATGGTCGGATATCCGGGACATGGGTTCTACTCGAGAGACCAGTTGAGGAGTATTTGTGATGATTAGATCCAGTGTGTTGTTCTCCTGAGTTGGAAATGTCACCGTCTGTGTTATAAGATCAGTGATAGTCTTGGGCTTTTCGTGCTACGATCTCTCACGTAACTAAACGACGATCGTTGATCCAGCTGTTGTCCTGGTAACTTAGTAACGTAACAAGATTGTATTCTTGAAGAGAAGATCAGTCAAGGGAGTGAACTCAATTATCACAACATCTCTCCTTTCGTTTCTTTAGTTGATTTGTGTCCCTTGTTCGGATTCCCTTGTAGCTCTATAAAACAATTGTCTTGTTGAAACCAACATATAAGTAACATTAACTAGTAACTTAATTAAGGTAAAAACAATTAAACTAACAAAGAAAGCCAATGTAGGTAGTAAGCACATCAGATACACTGCTACTCTAAGAATCGTGCAGGTCTTCTGATGACCCTTCCAGAGCGTGATATGTGCGGGTTTTGTTCCAAAGTTGGTTGTTGGATTAGCAGTGTGAGTGTCTTCATTCTGTTGCTGATTGTGCACTACACGTGCGTTTCCTTGTTGTTTTTTGTTGTGTCTTCCTCTTAAACTTCATTGTATTGTTGAGGTTGTCTGTGCGCATCTGCATCGGTTTCCTGAAGTGATGATGTTTGCGGCGCCTTCCTTTGTTCCATCTTTCCGGATGTCTCGTCTGTTCTTCGCAGGATTTGGCCAGTGTTTGTCATCACTCTGAAAGAATTGGGTTCTTTGCAGACCTGGATAACTGTAGCTGGCTTCCATCTTTGAGTATTTTGGTCAGTGATCCACACTGCTTGCCCCTGTTGAAGAGGAGACAATTTGTTGCCCGCATGATGATTGTAGTTTTCAGTCATCTTTTCCCATTTTTGCTTGAAAGCTGTTCTCTTTGCTCCTGCATTTGCTGGCTCTTTCCGTGAAGGCAGCAGAGTCGCAATCTTCCTGTTCATCAACACTTTCACAGGTGATGGAATCTGGTGACTCACTGGGTTGCACGCAAGTTGAGGAGAGCGAGGTGGATGTCTTGCCCAGTTCTCTTGCACTTCTTGATGGTGTTTTTCACATTTGGATTTGTCTTTCAATGAACCCATTGGACTGGATATCTGGGTGATGAAGTTGTGTGCTGTATTCCCATGTCCTAGTGAAACCCTGGTAGGCCTTCCGGTAAACTGGGACCATTATCACTGATTATAGTATCATTTTTCCCAAAAATATTGCAAGAATTTTCTTTGTTTCCTCTGTCACTCGCCTCACTGGTTGCTTTCTTTCAGGGGGTTAATGACTGGAATTTGAAAAGTAGTCTGCAATGATCAAGTATGTTGTGTTGTCCACCTCAAACAGATCAGTTCCAATTTTCTTCCAAGGTGCAGATGGGATTTCGTGAGCAGTCAAGGGTTCTTTCTAATTTGCCGGCCGTGTTTCTTGCAGATGGGGCAGGTTTGTATCATTGTTTCTATATCTTTGTTTATATTAAGCCAGTAACAGACCCCCTCGTGCCAGGAGCCCGTGTCTTCTCGATCCCTTGGTGTGCTCTGTGGAGTTGTTAAAGGGATTCTTTTTGAAGTGTTGGTGGAATGAGAACTTGCGTTCCCTTGAAAATAATCCCGTTTTCAATCCCCAGTTCATCCCGAAGGACCAGAAACTCCTGATTTCTGCTGGAAGCTCCTTGATATTTGCAGGCCATCCCTGGATTGATTTATTTTTTCAGGGTACACAGGACAGAGTCTCTGTTAGTTTCTTCTTGCAGCTGTTCCTGTTTTTTTTCTCTGGAAAAATGGATGAATGCGATTTCATCTGTTTAAATTTTCTTCTGGCGTTAGCTCAATGCCGTCCACTCTCATGTCTAGTGGGTGCTCCCCTTTGTCTTGGGGTCTGGAAGCGAGACAGTGTGTCTGACAGAGTCATTGTTTCCAGGTGGGTACATGATCTTGAAGTTGTAGCCCTGAATCTTGTACAGCATTCTTTGTAGGCGGGGCGGAGCTCTGAAAGGCTTTTCTGCATCATGACTAGAGGCTTGTGATGGGTGATCAGGGTGAATGGTCTTCCATACGGGTTTAATTTTGAAAGCGTGTGATGCCAAAGACAACTGCAAGCATTTCACGGTCTAGTTTGGGTAGTTGCTTTGAGCTGGTTTAGTGATTTGGAAGCAAATGCTACTGGGGTTGTCTTGGAGCAGGCTGCCCCTACACCTTTTTGACTTGCTTTCCACTTCTAGTGCACTGGTTTTCTTTGGATTATGAATGCCAGGCAGGCTTCAGCTGACAAACTCTTTTTTCAGCTCCTCAAAACAGTGAATATGATCTTCCTGAATGGGGGAATGGTGTGTCTTTCTTGAGAAGGTCTCTCAGTGGCTGTGATTTATCACTGAAATTTGGAGGAATGAAGCATGTATGTCATCATAACCCAGAAATCTTTGCATGTTTCTTTGTCTGAGGCATCGGCATTTTTTGGGATGGCTTTACCTTTGCTGGGTCAGGTCTGATACCCCACCAGAGTAGATATTTCCAAAAATGAGATCTCTGATTTTCGGATGTCAAAATTTTCAGAGTTGAAAATAAAATCCGTTTTCCCTCGCACGTTTCTCAATGCCTTCAGATTGTGCTCATGCTCTTCACATTTTTGCCATGCACACAGACGTCGTCATGAATGCCAAAAACTCCTGGTAGTCCTTCAAGGATTTCATCCATTCTGGCTTGGAAGATGTCCTGAGAAACATTAAGTCCAAATGGTAATCTTCTCCAACAATATCTTCCAAATGGTTTCGGAATGTTTGAGAGGTTGACTCTCTGGATCTAGATGGACTGACAGTAACCAGCTTTGGCATCAAGTTTACTGAATACTCGAGATCCTGCAAATTTCAGCATTCAGTTCCCCCCAAGGTTGGAATTTTGTGAGGGCATCTCTTGAGTGACTCATTCATTTCTTTGGGTCTATACAAATTGAGAAAATCCATCTTTCTTGGTCGCGAATGCGAGGCTCGAGCACCAGTCGTATGCTCTGTTATTGTCTGATGACTTCATAAATTTTCCATCTTCTCGAGTTCTTTCCTGAGCTTTTCTTTCACGTGAATCGGACACTTTCTTGGTGGATCTTTGAAAGGTTTTGCATCTTTTTTTACATGGAGAGTTCTGGTTTTTTGAAGTTCCCTTTCCCTGTCAAACTGATTTGGAAAAGCCTGTTTAAAGCTCCTTCGTGTTTGTGATGCTTCTGAATATGCTGTTTTTTTGCTACCACAACAGTTGATGGTCACCAGCTTGATTTGTTCAGATGTAGGCAGTCCCACTATTGCGGGCCCAGGGACGTCTACAACGTAGAACTTTGCAATCTGGAATTCGCCCTTGTCTCGAATTTGGATCTGGATGCTCCCCAATACATGGTATTTCTTTCCCATTGTATGCTGTCAGGCGTACATTTTCCGTTTTCTAAAGCATTGATCTGAACTGTTTTCCATACATTTGTTTGATTAGGGCGTATGGGTAATGTGTTCCCAGCTGCTCCTGTGCCCCACTTTGAGTTTAAGTGTGTGAATGTCTTTCATGTTTGGAATTTTCACATCAAGTTTCGCATAGACTTAAAGCCGTACTGTTTGACTTGATATCTGGTTTCACGAAAATGGATCTATCAATGTCCACTTCAGGCTCAGTATCATTAATGTCATGTAAAGTACTGTCTTGGTTGCTGATGTTGTCGGTTCCTTCGCTGAGCTGGTGCTTTGTTTTTTCCTGATTGGGTTGGAACGACAACATTTTTTTTCCCAATGATTTTTCTTTCCACAGGGATCACAAAGTATTCCAAATGCTGGACACAGTCTGGTGGGGGGTTCAGAAACCCCAGTTGCCACATTCAGGTGTCATACGTTGTGATCAATGTTGACCAGTGGTGCTGCCATTGCTTGCAGCTTGTGTTTGCCGGCTATGATCGCCTCAAATCTTCTTCCTTCAGCTAGAGCTTCTTTGAGGGGGGTAGTTTTTTTTTTTTGCTCAAAAGTTCTCTTTGAATGTTTCAATAGGGGTTGATTGCTATGATCAGCTCTATGATGCTTCCTCTAGCTCTTGTTCTTCAAACTGGCATTGAGGGCTACTGTGCGGGCTTTCATGCAGAACTCATCCAATGATTCCGTTTCAGATTGCCCCATGCTCATGAGTTGTAGTCGATGAACTCTAAAATTTACATTCATTTGTAGCTGGGACTCGAAAAATTCCCACAGTTTCTTGGATCTTTTTTGTCTGCATCTGAAAGGCCAGAGGCTTGAAGACGCTTGATAAACCCTTTTGCACCCCGTCCTCTCAGGATCTTCAAGGCTTGTTTTCTACTTGGTCAATGCCTTCGTCTTGAAAGAAGTTTTTGCATGGTTTGTTGAAAAATTCCTAGCGCTTCTGCTAGGTTTTCTTCCCGCCAATTCATCTCTGGAATCTTTGCCATGGTGTTGATCAATTTTCCCGCTGCCACCATGTTATAAGATCACGATAGTCTTGGGCTTTTCGTGCTACGATCTCTCACGTAACTAAACGACGATCGTTGATCCCGCGTTGTCCTGGTAACTTAGTAAAGTAACAGTGTATTCTTGAAGAAAGATCAGTTTAAGGGAGTGAACTCAAATTTTCACAACAGTCTTTCTAATCCGTTCTCCCTGGATGATCTCCATAATTTTTTGGTGGCCTCAGAGTTTGTGTTTTTGGTTTTCAGGGTCATTCTCCCCATCGCAACCTGGGAAAATTTAGATCCCCCCTATCAGTTGATGGCGTTTGGGATATTACTTGCTCTTTAAAACAGCCGGTTTGCCATTGCAGGATGCTTGTTTGTCCTTGCTGTCTGGTCGATAATACGAACAGAGGTACAATGGGGCGACGGCCTTTGATTTTCACTGTCACCCACAAGGCCTCGCAGTTGTCTCCAGTTCCTTGGCAACCATGCTATGCAGGGGTTCTTTCACAAGAATTAAGACCCCCCCCCCCCCCCCCCCCCCTGTACTCGATCCTTTCGGTAGACTCTGTAGCCATGTCTTTGTCAATGATCTCCGAGTCCTGGATTTCGGAGTCTAGGGGGGTTTTTTGAACCAAACAGTATGTCTGGTCTTACACTGTCTAAAAGATAAACCCAGTTCTGCTTTCTTGCCAGTCACAGATCTGAAATTGATGTTGACAATGGCAAGGGTCTTTTTGGTCGTTCGTCTTGCTGGCTAGCTCTAGTGGGAGTAGATGTATTTCAGGGTGGAAAGTAACTTCTGTGGGTAAAGTACAGGGTTTTCAGCTGAGGGATCTGGAAGAGTTGTCCATGTCTCACACAGTGTAAGTCAAAGACTGTCCCCGCTGTTTGGGTTGCGCAATTAGAGCAGAACCAATGGACTTGTGAATGTTCAGCCCTTCATAAGTTTCAGGTCCTATGCCTTGACAGTGGGCATGGAACCATAGGCCACATGTCTCACACTCAACACCCCGGTCATCCCCTCCCCCAGTAGTGGAGCATTCACCACAGTGATAATGCACACTAGCTGAGCAGTTTTTTGGCACTATGAGCGCTATTTTGGTCTGGGCCTGGATTTTGCTTCAGGTGCGTAGCTCTGGGAAGTAGTAAGGCAGGGAGGTAGAGTAGTGTTTGTTTCTGCCTGTACAAGTTTGGGTACCGCGTTTACTAGTGGCAGAAACTGCTCGAACGAACAAGGAGAACTTTGTCCCGTGTATTCTGCCAAATTTTTTTTCCATAGAAACCAGTCTGGTTTACATCTGTTTTTCTGAACAGGTTTTTTGTCTTTAAAATGAATGTATGGATCTGGAAAAATGTTGGTAAATGTTTTCTTTGAACATGGTTATTGTTTGAGTTAAACCACTCACCTGTTAAGCACGGTTTTTGCACACACACACACACACAAAATAGGCGCCTTTTCAGGTGTCTTCATGAGACTGAAATAGTATTCCACACACTGGTAATCGACTTCAACTCCACATGTGCAACACTTACTTGTTGGACCCAAGGAAAGCTACCACCACATCACATAAATTTAAAGGAAAAAAAAAAAAACGAAAAGCATGATGACAAAAGCCATCTTTGGTCTTGGTACACAGTTCACGTAACTGGTGTTAATCACTTTTCATAATGGGAGCAAGAGTTACCACACTTGTTTGTTAATCTCTAACTTTTTATTCCCTCCAGATCCTCCGATTTTCCCCGTTCATTCACATTCTTGCCATATGTTCAGGTTGCCTGTAATGGTGTGATGGCTTTTTGCATTTCACTCTAGAGTGCCATTAAAATGTACAATAGACTGTTCACTTTTTTTTTTTGGGAAAGGTTGTAGGGGCCAAACTAATTTTTCTCATCTCAGTTGTTTTGACTCACAGGTTGTATTGTTTGGGTTGATGGTTAAAAATTGAACAAGATATGCCTCCCCCCCCGCTTTTTAAATTTATTATTTATTTTTGTTTTGTGGAGGGGCATGTTAACAAAAGTCGGTATACACATGTTTGAACGTGGGTGCGGCTGTTTAGGGGAAGCCTTGAATGTGTGGATTCAGAAAAATGTAATTGAAATGAAAAAAAAAAATGAAAAAAAAGGCAAATGAAATTAAATTATGACACAGAAATGGGGCCGGTATTTGTTAGTAGATGATAAATGGAAGTATTCGAGACAGGGAGACAAACTGCGTAAAGCACCAAACAATCCACGGAAAGTACTTACATTTTTATGGGGAAATCTGTTATGCATTTTATCGGGTTGCCAAATTTGAATGCGGGGGTGAGGATTTCAAGAATTTTAGAACTTCAGCTGTCTATATTTCAGTGATGGCATCTCAGTGTCTCTGTTTCCAATCCAAATCAGGCTGAATAGCTCGGTTTGTGATCCAGTTGGTCATGGTTTTAAATTTCTGCCGGAGCATTTCAGTTCAGGGGGATTTTTACCTTTGGGGGTTAACACTGGTTCCAACTCCACATCTTGCACACCGCAAAATTCCCTTCTGATTTTTCAGAAGAGAAGGCCTGTTCGCCATTGTTAGAGCCGACATGTATACACATGACATGTACCGACTGACAGTCCCCGAATTGGGTTGTCAGAGGCAGCTCTTCTGTTGACTGCATGCGGCCAGGTAGTGAAAGACTGACAGGTTTAACAAAGCTTGATGAAGTGATTAAACTAAAGAGCAAAACAAAACAAAAAACACACACACACCTAACCAACCAACAGTTTTTACATCCGAGTCAAGTTCGACTGTCGGTATACATATTTTAAATAATTTCGTGGGGCGAATGTTTTTTTTTAACCTGTAAAACCATGGGTGGAAAATGAGCCTGATAAAATAAGAGCTTTCAACGATTATGATGGATTACACGAGATCGTCTTTTATATGAAAAGAATCTAATGGGTGAACTAAATGTTATAAAGTTTGAAGACACTTGTAGAGTTTTTGTTGCACTGGCAGTCTTCACTTGGTTTCAACAACTTGGGTTGACATTTTGACACTTTTGAATGAGCGAGGGGGGCACCAAGTTTGGGTTTCTGCAACTTGCTGAAAGTGTAGGATGACCACAGCTGTTGACAGACTTTCTGTGCGTTTTTCATACATTATGGAATTTGCAGGGTTGACCTGGGAGATCACAGAAATCTTCAAGTATTTAACCGACTTTTTTTGTTGATGTTGTAACTCTTCTGCAACTATAAACTTTATTTTGAAATGTTGAACGAAATGTTAAAACTTTGTTACATGTTTAAAAAAAACACCCACATAACCACAAAACCCCATAACAAATAATAAAAGTAATTAATATGGGTTTGCTGCGAGTGTGTCCTGGTTTATGCTGTTCTTTTTTATAACTGACCTTGAAGTCACGAAATGTTTTACAACAAATGCAAAATCTATCAATTGTGAAGCCAAGTAGAGCTCTTAACATAGACATAAAGTTTAAGGTGAGTGCAAGTGCATCAAAATAGTCTGCACAGCTTTCTGAGAATTTACTGATTCAGCAGCCCCTTGGGCCTCTAAATTGTCACTATTTACCCATTGTCATATACTGTACATAACTGAAAAATATTTTAAAAAATATTTTTGCTCAGAGGTGAAATGAAGGAGAATTCAAGACTATGTGTAATTTTGGCAAACAGTGCTGTCCTCAAATGGCATGTCTTAAAACTCAAATTTCCCAAACACCTGCAAGGGGAAAGGGGCTTGAGGGTCAAGTGAGTGGGGCAGGCTGGGGGTTAAGTGGAGCATGGCAGGTGGAGTAGAGCAGAATAAGGTTAATCCAAAAGGGCCCAAGGTTAAGACTTACACCACAGACATCTGGCTAAATTCCCACACTCTTTTCTCTTGGCTAATAGCAAACTATCAGCTAATTTTCACTTGCCCGATTCAGTGGGGGCACTCCCACAACACAAATCACTTTAAAACATGAAGAATTCAAATGTCAACATTTTTTTTAATTTTTCATTTCAGTCAGCAGTTCAAAATCACCATAAAAAATCGATGTGTAAATTGGAATGAGAGCAAACAACACGGCCAAAGACTGATCCTCCCGTGTCTTGGCAACCCATCATGTCTCTCCCCCAGCCAAAGACTGATCCTCCGTGTCTTGGCAATCACCATGTCTCTCCCTCAGCCAGGTCTTGGCAATCACCATGTCTCTCCCTCAGCCAGGCTTGGCAATCATCATGTCTCTCCCTCAGCCAAAGACTGATCCTCCGTGTTTTGGCAATCATCATGTCTCTCCCTCAGCCAAAGACTGATCCTTCGTGTCTTGGCAATCATCATGTCTCTCCCTCAAGCTGCACGCTGGGGAAATGGAAGACTTGCCACAAAACTCAACAGACGTTCCAACAGACTCTGAACAATGGAATTTTAAATTAGAATAAAAAGAACACATGAAGGAGGGAAAAAGGGAATGGGGAATGCTTCTAAAGGTTCAAAACTAATTAATGCCGACAAACTTTGTTGCAAAACAATTATGCAACTGGACCAGTAACAACTTTGATTCTGGTATTGAGCATGAATTCTTTTTTTTTTTTTCAAGCAAAACCAGATACAAATGAAAAACTGGAATGTGATCTTGCAGGTAAGACCCCGTCAAAAATCAAGGATTAAATAAGCATCTAAATAAATATTTACAGCAGCAACAATTAAAAATCTGTATATATATATATATATATAAATATATATATATATATATATAATATAATATATATATAATAAATAAAAAAAAAAGCAGGGAGGAGGGGAAGAGGGAACACCGCCATAAAAAATTCCACCATCTCAAGAAAACATTCACAGCAAGCAAAAAAACCCAAAACCTAAAAATATGTAAAAAAAAAATAACATATATTTAACACACAAAAATACCCATGCCTGGAACAATAAAACCAAACCCTTCACAGCAGCAACAACCACAATGGGATAAATATCCAAGTCCAAAAAAAAAGTTCCCAGGGGAAACGAAATGTATCCATCAATGTGTAAATTGCACTGAATGATGATATGAAGGGAAAAAATAAGAAAAACAAATATTTACCCTTTCACCTTAGCATGCACAAACCAAGACAACATGTCTTAAAGAGACCACCATTCAGACACACCCATTTCCCTTTACTTTCAAATTCACCAATACATCTTTACTCATGGACTGAACACAAGATGAAACTGAATTAAAGTTGGAAAGAACACATGTGAGACAATAAAGATCAAATGATAAAGAACAAATAAACTGCGGTTAGAGTTCCATCCTTTTTTTGTCGTCATCTTCCTCTTCTTCTTCCTCCTTCCCCACACACACACCCATGACACATGATCAATACAGTGCAATCCTTCTTCAAAGATTGATGCAAGACTTAAACACTTTATAGCAGAAATCCATGAAAACCTTTTTCAGACGTCCCACCTGATGGATCTTTGAATTCTGAAAGAGATCAACATTTTTCATCTGATCAAGATTTTACGGAGAATTTTTTTTGACGAGGTTTTTGGTGCGTTTTAGCAGGTGCATTTTAAGAGATGTGTGAATGTTTGTTTTTCATTTCATTTTTTTAAAATACTTGTGAGTTGACTTCAACATGGTGACAGCCCTGATATGGCCCTTTGTGGTCGGCTGGGCTATAAACATCACCTTACCTTTCCTTCTTCATGATTTAAACAATATAAACCATGACACTCCCCACACACTTTTATTAAATTCCCTCTTAAAAAATCTCTTCACTGATAAAACTTAAACAAATCAAATATGAGTGCATGGATTGGAAAGATTCATTACATTTTTTGAAGGGTTGAAACATTTAATTGGTTCACCTAAATAAAATAATAACCCTTGTAAAAAAAAAAAAAAAAAAGTGCTCAAGATAAAAAAAAAAGAAAAAAAAAAAAAAAGGTGTCCTGTCCAAAGCCAAGAATGTTACATTCTGTACAGTTAAAATGAATGGAAACAAGACTGATCTGAAATCTGTTTCGCATGCCCCATCATCTAGCTTGAGCTTCTAGGGGAGATATCTCCACTAAAGCTCATCTACCTTCAATCAAATAAAATGCACGCTATACTTGCTCCCCTCTCTCACACACACACACACACACCGCACATATGGATGCGCGTGTGCATGCACGCTCCACACAGATCAGCAAACATTTCAGAGCAACATCTTCAGAAATTCCATCATAATTTAGATTAGAAGTGACAAAGGCGAACTCAGGGATGCCAAATCCCTTTAGGAGACATGGACACTAGACTTGGAGTGTGACAGAAGACTAAGGGAAAGGAGGGAACAAAATGCTAGAGATGGGAGGTCTGTTAATTAAAGAACTTTTTCAAAGAAAAAATGAAATGTAAAGAACGTGCATGGTTCAGTATTGACTACAGAGCTTTAAAAGATGCCAACATTAGATGCAAAGGGAACTCCACATACACACTGAAACATTGTGCAGATTGTACCTCTTTCTTCGGAGGTTCTTGCTTGCCGCCACTTTCCACGAATTTGGTCAGTTCTTCCAGGGTCCTCTCACCATCATATTCGATGATCTGTAGAAACAAATATTATGTTTTTGTAGGGAGTGTGAAGTGTGTACTGCTGCAGCAATTTTACAGTGTGCATATGTTCTTTGAGTGTGAAGGAGAAAAAAAATAACAAGCAGCACTATGAGAAGAACAGAAACTTAGTGGAGAATAGCTTACCTCGTCGCTGCCCTTGGGGAAGTATTTCAAGGTTGGGAAACTCTTGATTTTGACCTCTTCCAGCTCATTGGCTGTGGAGTCCATCTTGGCGATGATGATATCCTTGTTGTCCTTGAACTTCTCACCCAGCTGATCCCAGATCGGAGCCAACTTTTTGCAGTGTCCGCACCATGGGGCATCTGTCGATTTGATATACAGACATCCATCAGAACAGGGCAAAGGAAGGGTAGTGGAAAGGAATGGAAACTAACTGAAGCACATCTGATTCTTTTGTCTTTCTTACACTGAGTGAATGAAAAAAGCACAAACTGAACAGCCAGGCCTGCTAGTCGTACCATTTTGGCCAAAATATGTTGTGCTTCTCTGCATATTTTGCTATTCTGTACAGCTGTATTTAATACAAAAAAAGAAAAATTGATTGCTGTTCCTGACATGTGGCTGCAACTTGCATGTTAGAGAGAGAGAGAGAGGAGAGAGAGAGAGAGAAACACCCTCACCCTGAAAACAAATGGAAGCACCTTTCTTCTGACATGAAAATACCCGACAGTAGTAACTCAGAGGTGTAACTCAAACACTGAGCATTTGCATGTTACTTGTTAGTCCATTACCAGCAATGGAGGAGGCTGAACTGAGGCAGATGTAAGAGAAAGCCCTGTACACACAACTAGCTCTTGGCAAGCAAACCAGAATCTTTAAGACTGATGAAGTGGGACAGCAAATCCCGCCATTAAGGAAAAAAAAAAAGAAAAATAAATAAATTCATGCCATTAGAGTTCAGATATTCAAGATATAACAACAATAAACAGCTCCCAAGAATAAAAAGAGCAGAACTTCCGTTTTTAGCAGGATCTGCCAGTGCACATTAAGTGACTCTCCATCAGTTATTGTGGCCAAGATGTGTACATGCAAACATGCATACATGTTCATCTGGACGACATCCCATGTTTGAAGAGAATTTAGTACATTCTGCAAAGTTCTAGAAAGTTTCAGTTTCACATCACCTGTTTTTCTTGGAAAGGTTTTGGGTTAGGCATTATCTCTTTTTTACACACACACAAACATACAGCTACAGCAAACAAATACAAACTGTTCAGTTTTAGCAGAAAACTGAATTCTTAAATGTTGATACACTTTCACTTTGACCTGTGATTTGCACAAACCCATGATCCTGATTTCTGGTTCACACACACACAACTCTGCAATTAACCTAAAAACTGAAGGAGGCCCTATCCAATTCACACACATACATCCAAGACCAACAAACTATTTCTAAAATGGGAAGAAACATCTCTGATTCATACACAACCACATCACACAAACACATATCTTCAAATTGAAGAAATCACAATCTATAGTTTGCTGAAAGAACTAGGCTGAATTTTAGCACCTTGTGCTTTGGCTTTGTTCATGATTGGTTCATCATAATCATCTTACCAAAAACATAATCATTAACTCTAACGTTACATTTGCAGATGTGGCACCGATCCCTGCTGCTCTAAATGATGTACTGCGGTAAAAAAAAATGTACATGCAGTTGATTTAATCACCCTACCCCCACCCCACTTAAAAGAACAAAAAAAAAAGGGGGGGGGGGGGAATACACATCGAAGAATTGACAGCTGGTGTACACCCCCCCCCCCCCCCCCCCCCCCCCCCCCCCCTCGACACTGCACATTTTGCACCACCAAGCGGCCAGACCACAACAGCAAAGGTGGCATGTCAGAAACTGTGATCAGAAATAAGAGTCAAAGAGTTTACAAGATAAAGCAAGGGGAATATCATTGCTAGCAGTATTCACATATATGTGTTGTTGGACATTGGTACGTTACAGGCTGAGGGTCACTCACAAAACTCCACAAAGACACATGGGTATGTTACAGGCCGAGGGTCACTCACAAAACTCCACAAAGACACATGGGTATGTTACAGGCTGAGGGTCACTCACAAAACTCCACAAAGACACATGGGTATGATACGGGCCGAGGGTCACTCACAAAACTCCACAAAGACACATGGGTATGTTTCAGGCTGAGGATCACTCACAAAACTCCACAAAGATACATGGGTATGTTACAGGCTGAGGATCACTCACAAAACTCCACAAAGACACATGTTACAAAAACTCCACAAAGACACATGGGTATGTTACAGGCTGAGGGTCACTCACAAAACTCCACAAAGACACATGGGTATGATACGGGCCGAGGGTCACTCACAAAACTCCACAAAGACACATGGGTATGTTACAGGCTGAGGATCACTCACAAAACTCCACAAAGATACATGGGTATGTTACAGGCTGAGGATCACTCACAAAAATCCACAAAGACACGTTACAAAACTCCACAAAGACATGGGTATGTTACAGGCTGAGGATCACTCGCAAAACTCCACAAAGATACATGGGTATGTTACAGGCTGAGGATCACTCACAAAACTCCACAAAGACATGTTACAAAACTCCACAAAGACACATGGGTATGTTACAGGCTGAGGGTCACTCACAAAACTCCACAAAGACACATGGGTATGATACGGGCCCAGGGTCACTCACAAAACTCCACAAAGACACATGGATATGTTACAGGCTGAGGATCGCTCACAAAACTCCACAAAGATACATGGGTATGTTACAGGCTGAGGATCACTCACAAAACTCCACAAAGACACATGAGTATGTTATTATTATTATTATTATATTGGGCATTTATATAGCGCCTATCCTCGGTCACAGACCAAGCTCTAAGTGCTTTACAATAAACAAACTACCTCGCTCACTCAACGGGCTGCCTACCCAGGTAGAGCCGGCCGAAGAGCAGCCTACTGGCGCCGATTCAGTCGTTTCCCGTACCATTCAAATATCAGTCACTCATTTTCATTTATCTCATTTATTCCTTCAGTTTCTCACATAGGATGCATACAATGTTTTATACATGTCCTCCATTTCCACCAGTACACGATGGCACACGATAACAGTGACAATTTTTGTGGCTTGGTAAGAAATACCAGGCGGCTATCTTCAATTTACATCAATTTTGCCAGGGCAGCGGGGAACACCCTGCTCTTTTCGATTTTCAACTGCCGTGGGTTCTTTAACGTGTGCAGGGGGCCAGGAAGGCACACGGGTCCGACTCGCTTATAGTCCCCATCCGATGGACCTGACATTCAGTTCGATTTGTCATTCAAACTGGGAAAGAAAGGGCGAGAAAGGCAGGGCTCAAACCCACGCACTTCTCACACGTTGGATTGGCAGGCGAACGTCTTAACCACTCTGCCATCTTTCTGTTACAGGCCAAGGGTCACTCACAAAACTCCACAAAGACACATGGGTATGTTACAGGCTGAGGGTCACTCACAAAACTCCACAAAGACACATGGGTACCTTACAGGATGAGGGTCACTCACAAAACTCCCAAAGACACATGGGTGTATTACAGGCAAAGGATCACTCGCAAAACTCCACAAAGACGAATGGGTATGTTACAGGCTAAGGATCACTCACAAAACTCCACAAAGATACATGGGTATGTTACAGGCCGAGGGTCACTCACAAAACTCCACAAAGACACATGGGTACCTTACAGGCTGAGGGTCGCTCACAAAACTCAAAGACACATGGGTATGTTACAGGCTGAGGATCACTCACAAAACTCCACAAAGACACACAGGTATATATTCTTAATGAAACAAAATGCTTTTATGAAAAGTTATATTGCTTTAGAGAGGTAAACGATGTTAACATTACTGATGAACTCCCTGATGCACCAGTTTTAACTAATGAGGAGAGTGAATCTATCGAGGGCTTAATAACATTTCAGGAAGCTGCTTGTTCTTTGAAAATACGAAAAATTTTAAAAGTCCAGGACCTGATGGCTTTACTGTAGAATTTTTAAAGTTTTTCTTTATTGATATTGGCTCTTTCCTTGTGCGTTCTATAAATGAAAGTTTTGACAAAGGTCAAATGTCAATAACCCAGCGGCAAGGAACTATAGTATGTATCGCTAAAGAAGGAAAACCTAAACGGTTTATTAAAAATTGGCGCCCTATTTCCCTTTTGAATACTACATACAAAATCGCTTCAGCTTGTATTGCTAACCGTCTCAAGAGAGTTTTACCAAGTGTTATTCATGAAAGCCAAAAGGGTTTTCTAAAGGGCCGTTTCATTGGCGAAAATATCAGACTACTCTACGATACATTGTTGTACACTGAAAATGAAAATATTCCAGGCATGTTATTATTAGTAGATTTTGAAAAGGCATTTGACAGTGTGTCTTGGTCCTTTCTACTAAAATGCTTACTTTTTTAAAAAATTCGGCCCAGACATTATTATTTTTATAACGAAATTTCTACCTGTATCTCAGTCAACGGCCAATACACTCCTTGGTTTTCAATAGAAAGAGGAGTCGGACAGGGGATCCTGCCTCCCCTTATCTGTATTTAATCTGTGCGGAAATATTGTCTCTCATGATCCGCCGTAATGTGAACATTAAAGGAATTAAAATTAAAAATAAAGTAAACTTACTATCCCAATTTGCTGATGACACAACATTGTGCCTTGATGGATCAGAAAAGTCATTTATTGAAGCAGTACATACCCTTACAAGATTTGCACATATTCTGGTCTAAAAATAAATTTTGACAAAACCCAAGTTGTTTGGATAGGTAGCAGAAAAAACTCTGGCATGCAATATATGCGCGATAAGAATTTTGTTTGGGACCCAGGCACTTTTAAGGTTTTAGGCATTACATTTTCCACCAACACTGACACTATTGTACAACTAAACTACGACAAACTTTTTTCAATCAGACGCATCTTGGCGTTTTGGAAAAAAAAGACAAATTACTCCTTATGGAAAAATAACTGTTATTAAAACTTTAGTGTTTTCAAAAATTATCTATTTATTAATTAATTTGCCTGACCCACCAGACTTTTTTTTAATCTTTAGAAAAAGAACTGTACAAGTTTTTTGTGGAATGGCAAACAAGGCAAAATCAAAAGGTCTGTGGTTGAAAAACAGTACTTTGAAGGTGGATTGAAGATGCTGAATGTTGGAAACTTTTTGTCTTCTATGAAGATATCTTGGTTAAGGAGACTGAACTTTGATTCTGAGTGGAAGGATTTTACCCTTAATGTTTCCTAGGCTAAGACATTTAAAACATTTTGGAGCCAAATATGCTAATATTATTATTGAAAATGTTGAAAACCCATTCAAGAAGGATGTTGTAAAACATTACAAAAAACTATGTACAAAATGTTGTGTATCTTCTGTGCATGAATTCATGTCTGAATGTATTCATTACAACATTAATATTATAAGGGGACGAAGGGTAGTTTATGTGCGAGAATGGTGTGACTATATTTTCTATGTAAAAAATATAATTAATGACAATGGTCAGTTTATGACATATAACCAATTTCTGCTGAAATACCCAGGTATTAGAACCAATTTCATATTGTATGAAGGTATTGTCGACGCAATCCGAACATATTGTCAAAAGTTAAATGTAGTTCTAACCAACAGATACAAAACTTTAGACTCGATGACGTGGTCCTTTATTTATAAGGGCAATAAACATGTGCAGACCATTTTAAATGGAAATGATGCTATTCCAACAGCAGTCCAAAAATGGAACAACTTGTTTGAAAATCTGAGCTGGAAACATATTTTTTTCACATTATTATAAAACTATAAAGATGTACAGCTCAGATGGTTTCAAACCAGACTATTACATAGACTACTCCCTACTCAGAGATATTTATTCAGGATTAAATTACCGATTCCCCAATTTGAAAACTTTTGTAATATGGATGAGCAATGCATTTCACATATGTTGTATGATTGTGCTATTGTCAACAGATTTTGGACCGGTTTTGAACATTTGCTTAAAGAAAAATGTCCACATTGTGATTATCTTCAAATTGATAAAGAATTGGTTTTGTTCGGAGTAAAACAAAATATTACAACAGACAAGCCTCTGGATTTTATTCTGCTTCTGGCTAAATTTTTATATATACAAGACAAACCTGCAAAATGTACACCCAAATGTGCAGCTATTCATAACATTTCTTAGAAACAGATTGGAATCAGAAAAATATGTATCATTTTTGAACAACACATATAGAGAATTTGAGGAAAGTTGGCTGCCTTATTCCACACTTTTTTCTTGATCTTTGAAATACTGTTTTCTTTTTATTAACAAAACTCAATAGAGCTCTATGGCTGCTGTCAAAGAATGTTATTTTATTACTTTTCCTCTCTGTTATGGTTATTATCAATCAAGCAATCTGTTTTCAATATTTATACTATGTTACAGTTACTTAGTCGATTCCTATCAGCGTCATACAAGCTGTGTGTGGCATGCCGTAAAAGAAGAAAAGAGAAAAGACGATGTTGTGGAAACCTACCTTGGCATCTTGAAGAGGTCTCATCATGCTCCAATTGTTTTACTCCACATAACTTACTAGGATAAAAACTATACTATGTAAAGATCAACTTTAACTGATACTAGTGATAAAAATATCATGTATATATGCTGTATCGACTATGATAATCAACCAATAACTCTCTCCCGTATCCTACACCTGTGTGCGTGGGTGTGTGTGTATGTGTCTTCTGCCTCCTCGTTGTAGTTGTGTATTTGTATATATGTGTGTGTATGTATGTACATGTGTATATATATGTGTGTATGTATGTATGTGTATATATATATGTATGTTTATATGTGTGTGTATATGTATGTGTGTGCATATATATATATGTATGTATATATATATATATGTATATGGGTATGTATATATGTGTGTGTATGTATATATATATGTGTATACATATGTATGTGTGTGTATGTATATGTATATTATGTGTGTGTGCATGCTATTTTCTCAAATTTATAGTACCTGGTATTTACTTTATTGTCACTATAATGTTCTGTGTTTGTCTGTTTGTTTGTAACTGAAAATGAAAAACAAACCTCCTTGCAACTACTACCCTTTTAAAAAATATTTTTTATTCACTCGTTCAAACTGAGTAAAGCGCAAAGAAAAATTCCAGATTGTAACGATTGTATTTATTATTCATAAGTAAGATAAGATAAGATAATGTTGCTTATAGCCCAGCCGACCGCAAAGGGCCACATCAGGGCTGTTTATTCATAAGTACACATTTATATATTGGTACATGTACTAGACATGCTCATGTCAAATTATTTGCTAAATCCATGTTGAAGGACGAGTGCATGGGGAAAGAAAGAGTGAAGGAACTGTGGAGTGGAGGGATGAGAGAGGAGGAATAAAACATATATTAAAAAAAAAAAAAACCTCCACAAGACACATGGGTACGTTACAGGCTAAGGGTCACTCACAAAACTCCATAAAGACACATGGGTACGTTACAGGCAAAGGATCACTCACAAAACTCCACAAAGAACATGGGTATGTTACAGGCTGAGGGTCACTCACAAAACTCCACAAAGACACATGGGCATGTTACAGACTGAGGATCACTCACAAAACTCCACAAAGACACATGGGTATGTTACAGGCTGAGGGTCACTCACAAAACTCCACAAAGACACATGGGTATGTTACAGACTGAGGATCACTCACAAAACTCCACAAAGACACATGGGTATGTTACAGACTGAGGATCACTCACAAAACTCCACAAAGACACATGAGCATGTTACAGGCTGAGAGTCGCTCACAAAACTCCACAAAGACACATGGGTATGTTACAGACTGAGGATCACTCACAAAACTCCACAAAGACACATGGGTATGTTACAGGCTGAGGATCACTCACAAAACTCCACAAAGACACATGGGTATGTTACAGGCTGAGGATCACTCACAAAACTCCACAAAGACACATGGGTATGTTACAGGCTGAGGGTCACTCACAAAACTCCACAAAGACACATGGGTACGTTACAGGCTGAGGGTCGCTCACAAAACTCAAAAGACACATGGGTATGTTACAGGCTGAGGATCACTCACAAAACTCCACAAAGACACATGGGTATGTTACAGGCTGAGGATCACTCACACAACTCCACAAAGACACACAGGTATGTTACAGGTCGAGGGTCACTCACAAAATGCCACAAAGAAACCAGCCGCTGTGGCGAAGTGGTTAGCGTCGCAGACTCCCGGCTGGGAGGTCGTGGGTTCGAATCCCATCAGAGTCATATGGGTTTTTCTGCCCCGACCGGCTCCTACCCAGAGTTGAGTTTGCTGCAGACTCAGTTGGGAAGACTGGGACCACACAGTCGAGTTTCATCCACTTAATGGATATGTTTCTGAGAGTGTTGCTCAAATTTTCTGACCAACACTGCAGGTGCCTGTATCTCTCGAGCCTGGTTGACACCGGGATATATTATGAAAGTAAGCGTAGAGTACAGCCCTGTCATGTAGTCTCAGACCGAAATGGAAATCCGTAGCACATCTTAATCATCCTCATTCTCATCGATCAGTATAAAAAAAAAAAGTCCCAAATTCTGTGGCCCTTCATGCCTGCTCTCATGGTGACCTCAATTTCGATGTCCTCTCCACGTCTGTGGTCTTGGTTTGGTTCCGTTGGGGTCACTGGTATCAGCGAGTCCATGGGGCTGTCGGACGGACGTGGTGGCGCCCTCCGGAGGAAGAGCTCACTCACGCCGGCTCTGCGACTAAGCAATTATTGTCGTCAGTAGGGGGTGTCCTGCATATGTTAGATCAGAACAGGTGCCACTGAACACCACTGAAGTGACTCGGCAGCAGTGCAGTGTCTTCTCCGGTGGGTTGCCTCTTGACGACCTGACATTGACTGCTCCCTGGTGGATTGCCGGTGCGGGGCTGTGGCGGGGGCCGACCGAGCTGTGGTTGTGGACGGGGTGTCGGAATGAGCGGTGTGAGTGCAATGCCTCTGAGGTGCGCAGAGGTTGGGACAGACAAAAAAAAACCCTCCACAAAGACACATGGGTATGTTACAGGTTAAGGATCACTCGCAAAACTCCACAAAGACACATGGGTTTCGTTACAGGCCAAGGGTCACTCACAAAACTCCACGAAGACACATGAATACGTTACAAGCTGACGGTCACTCACAAAGACCCATGGGTATGTTACAGGCTAAGGGTCACTCACAAAACTCCACAAAGACACATGGGTATGTTACAGGCTAAGGGTCACTCACAAAACTCCACAAAGACACATGGGTATGTTAGAGGCTAAGGGTCACTCACAAAACTCCACAAAGACACATGGGTACATTAAAGGCTGAGGGTCATTCACAAAACTCCACAAAAGACACATGAGTACATTACAGGCTAAGAATCACTCACAAAACTCTAACAAAGACACATGGGTATATTACAGGTTAAGGATCACTCACTAAATTCCACAAAGACACATGGGTATGTTACAGGTTAAGGATCACTCAAAAAACTCCACAAAGAACACATGGGTATGATACAGGCTCAGGGTCAATCACAAAACTCCATAAAGACGCATGGGTATGTTATTTGGCTGAGGGTCACTCACAAAACTCCACAGAGACACATGGGCATGTTACAGGCTGAGGGTCACTCATAAAACTCCACAAAGACACATGGGTATGTTACAGGCTGAGAAACACTCACAAAACTCCACAAAGACACATGGGTATGTTACAGGCTGAGGGTCACTCACAAAACTCCACAAAGACACATGGGTACATTACAGGCCGAGGGTCACTCAAAAAAAATCCGCAAAGACAAAATGGGTATGATACAGGCTCGGTTCAATCAAAAAACTCCACAAAAACACATAGGTATGTTACAGGCTAAGGGGCACTCACAAACTCCACAAAGACACATGGGTATGTTACAGGCCGAGGGTCAATCACAAAACTCCACAAAGACACATAGGTATGTTACAGGCTGGGGGTTCACTCACAAAAATTCCACAAAGGCACATAGGTATGTTACAGGCTCAGGGTCACTCACAAAACTCCACAAAGACACATGGGTACATTACAGGCTGAGGTCACTCACAAAACTCCACAAAGACAACATGGGTACATTACAGGCTGAGGTCACTCACAAAACTCCACAAAGACGGCCTTGGATTTGTCCATGGCCACCTCCTTGAAGTTCTTGCTGACCAAAACCTTCACGGGCTGGGCGTCCCAGTCCTCTGGCACTTCCTCCGACTTCAGGTGAGGCTGCCCACAAAAAAGACAGTCACACTTCATGTGCTAATCGCTTCAGACAGGACAGCTGCGTGACATACTGCAAAAGGACGGCACCCCCTATTCTCTCTAACAACCCACTTTACACCTTGCATTAAACTCCTTTTGTTCATGACACTGTCATGTCGAAGTCAGTAACTGTAAGACTTAAGCTTGAGAGAAAAACAGATAAGGCAAATATTTGACCAATTCCTTTATTACACAGATCTGGGGTTGAAGTGTGGGTGCATTGTTCAATGTGATGAGATTAACACAGATCATACTGATTCTAAACTTCAGTGATGTCAACGCAGCAAAAAAGTACATAACACGTGGTTAAAGAAGGCAAACTGTGTTTCCATCTAAATAATAGTTGTGAACAGTTTTCCCCATCTCAGACTTTTCCCTGGTAACCCTCTCTTTTTTTAAGTCAAGAAAAACTGTGCACTAAATGACAAAATTCAAAGGATACATGTTTCTTCATGCCACAATAAACGAAAATGACAATTTCATATCAGCCACCTGGCAGAAGACTACACACTTACATGTCCCCCCCCCCTTTTTTTTTTCTTATCAAGTGCATAATCAAAAAACAGAAAGAAAAAAAGACAAGAAAAAAAGACATACAAACAAAAGAAAAAAAAAAGCAGTCTCATTTTATTCAAGTGCTGTGTTGGGTGGCACACAAGAGCATGTGATTTACCAACATCACAGCAAACAGTCAAGAAATCAAATGTAATCCTTTCAGCTCCGTAAGAGGCCAGCTTTCTCTTTCCAGTCAAGCCCACCACAAACTACAACTGCAGACAACAGCCGACCTTCAAATTTGAAAAATGATATATAAGGCTCCGCTGAAAGACATGGACAAACAAATCACAAGACAAAGCATGACGTGTTTCAACCTCTTGGATCTTCTTCAGGCAAGATACACACCACTCAGGACAACAAAAATGAACGAGCAATCACTTATCTTCATCCAGTTCGGAACTGAATGACGACCTACCTTCAGCTTGCCATCCAGGAAGTCCTGAACAAACTTGGTCATGATGGTCTTGTCCAGAGAGTCCGACTCGGGTTTGTACTTGGCCAGGTCTTCGCCCAGTTGAATCAGGCGCATCGCTGGAGCGTCAGCAGCCTTGAGGCCGAAGAATCCCATGATGTGTTCATTCTCCTCCTTGGCTGTGTCCAGGTAGATAAACAGGACCTGCCAGCAATGGCAAGTGTCATGTCATGTCTGGACACTGAATGCGGTGAGGTCATAGGGCAAGCATCGCAACTCTATACACTCTTCTATCAGACTGGTCTAAAACATGTCGACTGGACTTCCTTGACACATTAAAACTAACATAAACGCTGCACTAGATGCATACTCAGCCTCCCATCCATGCATGGTCAGCTTCATGCAATCCAGGTGAGTAACGACTGAAGTAACTGTACTGATTTCTTCTTCTTCTGCATACGCAGGCAGATAGTCTGTGGGCACTCTCTGTATAGACAGGCAAGTATTAAACCCATCTGCTCAACAAAGGGAGTGGAGTTTTGTGTGTATGACCATTTTTTATCCCGTCATTAAGGCAGCCATACTCCAACTTCAGGGAACTGTACCGATTTCAGTATCTAAGGTTCTCACGGAATGCGTCGCATTGTGATCATGCCATAACTTCTGAAGCATTAAAGTAGGGTTAGGTGTGGTGTTAGGTACCTCTAACACTAAGTAAAGTCTCACATAAACAAAGCATGAAAGACTAAGCAAAACCTGTACATTACTGACAAAAAAGCATTGGATGGTTTTACAGTTATGAGGAAGAGCAGAAGGGGATGGGGACAGCTCTATCCAGCAAGTCTTCACCAACTGGAGATTGGGGATGTGAGAGTGATGGAACTTACTTCCCTGGTCTGACTGGGGAATATCCACTAAAACTTTTGTCACGTGACAGAGATTAAGTGCAACACACTTTCCAAGTCTTGGAAATATGGACCAATGACTACTTCAAAGCCGTTTTTTTTAAAGGGTGGATGGGGTGTGGGGGGGGGGGCGGAGTTGGCAAAGCAAAACCAACACAGTTTTGCCTTTTACGTAGATTATTTGTCATTCAACTCCAAAATAAAATAAACAGAATGTACACTCCAACTTTGGAGCCCAAAGTTAAACAGGAGTAGTTTCATACAAATCACACTTTATTGGCACACTACACTTACTCTGCAAAACAAAGTTCATTAATTCAGAACCATCCCATAAACAGACCTTCCAATACCTAAATGGCTTGTCAGTATCTTTTGCAACTGTTCTCAGTATTTTCAAGCAGTTGCCAGTATTTTCATCGCATGCACGGCATAATCATGTTAGATATTTATTATATTATTTAAATGAGAAAAAAAACCTATAAACATAACCCCTGCATATAGTATAATGTACATGTACACACACATAACAGACATTATTAAAATTATAGCTAAAAATCATTATACAAGAACCATGGTTCACTAGCAGTCATACAGACACACAGAAGAGATACACAGGGGGGAAAACATGATGTCGCACAAAAACACAAACATAAGCAAAGGAGTAGGCCTACCTTTTAAATTGTAGATTAATGTTGTACAAGTAATCCATTCAGCTTCAGTTTCTGGTTTAGTCACAGGGAAGGTCAGTCTTTGTTGCACAAATAATCCATTCAGTTTCAGTGTCACAATAATACTACTTCATATAATCTATCCAGGTTCAGTTTCAGGCTTAGTCAATATTATTATTAACAAACATTTGAACGTAGATCTGCATTTTTTACACAGGTACACCCTTCATACCACACATACACACAGGAACCAGCTTCATTTAGTCACTTCACTTGTTTGTGGACATCCCAGTGGCTTTCTTACACCTGGACAGGAGATCACTGGGTAGGGGTGTTTTCAAAGCACTTGCTGGACTTTGACTTCATCTGGAGGACTGCATTGAGTGTCTTGCTGCCCATGGAGCCTCGGAAGTCTGTTTTGGTCTTGCGCACTTGGGAGAAGATCCTCTCACAGCTGCAGTTGGAGACAGGAATCAAGAGGATCCTCATCATGACCTTTGACAGGTGGTCGTACTGCATGGCCCCATTGTGGTCGACGAGAGTAGACATCCTTGTCCACTGATCGGCAGCTGTAGGCAAGGTCAGAACAGCAGACAGATCATATCTGACAGATAGCTCTGGAACTGTTTTTGCACATCATCTACAGAGCTACCAGAGGATAGCATGCATGGAAGCGCTGAAGAAAGTAGGCGAGGATTCCCACTGTGGCCCATCCTCGTTTCTCTGCTGTTTCTGCATCTTCAGGCGGATGTCTGCCACCTCTGCGTGCTTCCACAACATTTCTTTGGCCGGGTTGAGATTGGTCACCATGTAGGTGCAGGCAGTCTTGTAGAAACACTTGACGTTCATAAAGAATGCCTCCTTTTCTTTGGGCTCCATTCCAGCTTCTAGCAACTTCCTGGTTTGTCTCCAATGAAGATGTCCTTGTCTGCCTTGATGTTGTAGGATGACTTGAAGTCCACCTCGAACAACAAACAGTGCATAGCAGATGGCTTCACAAACGCGTTGACAAGCCGCCGGAACAGCTGCTCCATGTCCCTCTTCACCAGGTGGATCCTGCTATTCTCTGCTTGCAGCATCTTGTTGGTCATCTCAAACATCTCAAGAACTGCCTCATAGAAAGACACATAGATTTTTGTTGTTCTGCGTCTGAAGAAATCTTTCAGATTCTTGAGAAGTGAAGAGCACTGAGAGCTGGTCTGCTTTGTCTGGCATTCTGCTTGGAAGAAGAGCTGGAGTGGCTCCCACTGCTCCAGTATGCGGCTCAGTGCAGGTCCTAGTGACAGCCACCTGGTGGGCACATGCTGCAGCAGCTTGTGGCGGGGGGCATGGCATTCTTCCTGTAGAGCCTGGAATCTCTGCAGTCTGATGGTGCTTTTATCAAGGTACCAGTTCATCTGTCGCAGGATGTCATTCAGATCAAACTTGCTGGATGCTTCACCGCTTTCTTCACTGCCAGGTCTAGGAGATGGCAGACACAGCCAGCAAGATGAACCTGTGCAACTTTTTGACGCACAAAAGCAATCAACCCCTTATGCTGACCTGTCATCACATTGGCATTGTCCACAACGAGACAAAGGCAGTTGGACCATTGGATGTTCATCTTGGTCAACTCCCCATCAATGATGCTGAAGATGTTTTCGCCTGTAGCCGACCCTTCGCAAGATGGGATACTCAGCAGCTCAGTGTGAATCTGGAAATCACGCTCCACAGTCACCACGATGGGAAACAATTTCTCCTCTCCTTCTTGACTGCCATCAGTGCCCAGTACAAAGGGGCTGTTTCTCATGGAGTCTGCAAGTCCGGCTGACACTTGACTACCACAGGTTCTCACAATTTCTGTCGTCTTCGTCCTTGCGCAGGCATAGCTTTCGGCAATTTATTGCCTGGAAACATAGCTCTGAACAAGGCCCAGCATGGTCGGAAGCACTCAGTGGAATGTTGTGCTCCACGAGGAAGTGAGTGAACAGGGTTTCAGCACGAATCACATCCTGCTCATCACATTTGTCTTTGGAAGAGACAGAGTCGAAAAAATTGGTAACTTTGGACGATTGCACCAGAGCTGCTCCTTTTTTCGTATGTCTTGCCGACTTCACGTGCCTGCCAACATCGTTGGCGCCACCGGCACTAATTACAAAGTCGAAATCGCACACCGTGCATCTGGCAAAAGTTGATCCAACTTTGGATTCCACTATGCACGGTACGTCTTAGTGTACGACTTCAGGAAGTGCTGATCTCGTTTCTGTTGCTTTTTTCCTCCACTGCCTGATGCCGTTGACTCCTCGATTTTCCGCTTTTGCAAAGTTTTCTCCATTTTTCCCCCCTCGATTAAACTTGGACAATCTCTGGATAGTAGAACTTTCAACCGGAAAGCAGAAGCAACTCAAAAGTTTCGTTGATTGGACAAAAGTTGGAATAGCTTAACGCAACAGCTAACACGATTGGTCAATGGTCGATGTTGAGGCAGGCAGAGGCTAAAAATAGCCATTCCATTGCGATGTTCGTCGCACACAAGCCTTCCCTTCCCTTCTCTCTCTCTGTCTCTCTCGACCAGTGTCTGTGTAGTCGAAACACACGACTGAGCCATTCCATTGCGATGTTCGTCGCACACAAGCCAAGCCTTCCCTTTCCCTTCTCTCTCTCTGTCTCTCTCGACCAGTGTCTGTGTAGTCGAAACACACGACTGGGACGGTTTTATTATGCCATTCTCGAGCTTATTTTTGGGAGATTTTATCTCCGTATTGATTTACAGTCGATCGTATTTCCGTATTTTTCTTCTTCTCCGTACGAAAATACGGTGGGAACGGGACGGTTGGAAGGTCTGCATAAAGAGAACTTCCTGAAACTGCTCAGCTAAAAAAAATCTATAATATAGGTTTCTATAGCTCAAAAAATCTGTTTCAGCAAAACTTGTCTCACAGGAAATTGTCTCATTTTCCTGAAATTGCATAACAAAGGTCTTTGAAACACAAATGTAATCCAAGGAATATCTCCATGCTTTCCACACTCTAAAAACATTCTGGAATAAAGCTTTACTCTTCGACATCCTGAAAATTGATGGAATGGAAACGTATGTACCAGCGGAGGGAAAAAAAGAACAAACTCTTACCCTTCCACATTCTAATAATTGACAGAATGGAAACATGAGTACCAACTGGGGGGAAAACCCCTACCCTTCAACATTCTGAAAATTTGACAAAATGAAAACTTACCTGTCCAATTAGAATGAAACTACTTCCATAGCAATACCTGTGAGCAGAGAAGGGAAGGAGGGGAAGAGGGGAGAGGGCGCAGAGGAGGGATTTTCCATTTCAGTATTTGCAATTGAAAAAAAAAAAAAAAAACCAGCAGATTTGAGTTCTAGTTAAAATGAATACAATGGACATCTGTAGTTTCACACCACCATTTACCTTCCCTTGAATTCACCGGCAGCAGCCTTAAAGGTGTCCAGTGTGTCCTTTGCACCCTCCTTCTTGACGAACAGCATGAGGTGGCTCTGAATGTCTCCTGTGAAGATCTTCTGGGCAGTCTGCACACATTGTCCATGCCTTTGTCCAATCAACTTTCCAGAAGGAGACTATAATATATATTAATGGGAGATGCGGAAATTTTGTATTCAAAATAAACTCAAGACACACATCACTTGCATGAATGCATTCACACTTTCATTTCCTGAACTAAACGCAGGTAGTAAAAACAGTTGAGTGTCAGGTCCATAGGACCCTAGGGTGCGTGTGTGTTTGTGTTTGTGTGTGTGTGTGCGTGTGTGTGTGTGTGTGTGTGTGTGTGTGTGTGTGTGTGTGTGTGTGTGTGCGTGTGTGTATGTGTTGTGTGTGCGTGTGTGTATGTCACATGTGTGTGTGTGCATATGTGACTGATGCAAAGGGCCCCTTACCAGGTCAAGGAGCACTATCAATGTGTGGGTCACGTAGCAACATCCCCTGAAGCTGCCAATTTTGTTGCAGTTTGTAAGTTCCAAACCATGACTTCACAGAACTTTCAACATGACAATTGTAAACAAAGAAATCCATAGTGGTAAACATTTAGAAAAACAAACAAAACCGAAAAAAAGAATCAGTTTGGCTGACCAAAGCAGAAGACAGCAACCAAAAGCTGTTATCATAAGCAAACCAGAAATGTCCCATACAGCCCTTTCCTAACTGAGAAATGACAGAAATGCATGTTCCTTGAAATTGTACTGAAAGTCTTTGTCCTTTCTTCTATTTTTGTTGAAAACATCATCTACGACCAATGGAACCTTCAGTCTTATCTAAAAGTATCTGAAAAAAAGGGAGGAAAAACGAGCAAAGCATCTCCAAAACAAAAAAAAGGCAACAAAAAGTTGAGTCTTTGGAATTCAAAATCTATATATCATTATAATGAACAATATAATTAACTCAACAGCGACGCACAGAAAATAAGCTCATTGACTTCTTTACTACTGATGGACAGATGTTGACACTTGCTGTAAACATTCATCATCAGGACAGTGTACACACTGCTACATTAAAAAAGAAAAGCAAATCCTACATAACGACCTTGTTCTGCAAACACTGAAAATTGTTGAAATGTGGACACTCTCCATCAGACCACTATGAAAACTGTCCACACACACTGCTGCATAAACTGTCTCCTTCCCTTCTGTACCAACAACGATCAGAGGCAGGCAGACACCAGCCATTGAAATGCTAGGATACATAGGTTATAACAGAAGTTTCAGACCACATGACACTTCAGCATGTAAGACTTAGATTTTACTGCACACAAAACTGCGGTTTATGCCTGGTATTCTGGACATAGAGATGAGACCTACCTGAGTGAGAACACAGAACCAAAAACAAATGTATGTGTGCCGGACTAACATGCACACAGGAT
This sequence comes from Conus ventricosus, assembly GCA_018398815.1. Classification (NCBI taxonomy): domain Eukaryota; kingdom Metazoa; phylum Mollusca; class Gastropoda; order Neogastropoda; family Conidae; genus Conus; species Conus ventricosus. The sequence goes on along the minus strand of CM031596.1, from coordinate 117,511,403 downwards.
GATCACGTGGAGTTTTGTGGACACAGACACAGACCCTGAAGGCAGGTCATGTATACAACTGGGCCAAGCTGGGTTCCACAACCGATTCAACTATGTTTATGGCACCTCAGAAATTGATATGCCTTTGTCAACAAAAGCTTGAGGAAAAAAACCCATATCAAATACTAGTATTAACTTGTACTCCACGAAATGAAGAATTCTAGCGGACCGCCATAAATGCTACATACTTCTGCATCTACTCCATACATACCTCCTGTGTAAACTCGTTGATCAGAGGGAGGCGATTGTCCTTGATGAACTTGCTCATGGCAGCCTCCTCAAAGTCTCCAGAGAAGTCATTGCGACCCTCGTCAAACTGCACACAAAGGCCAGGCATGCCAGGCATTTCATTTTCACGGCCTTGGACTCGACATTAATCTTTTTCATTCACTTTATCAGGGCATTTCATTTTCACAGCCTTGGACTCAACATTAATCTTTTTCATTCACTTTATCAGGGCATTTTCATTTTCACAGCCTTGGACTCAACATTAATCTTTTTCATTCACTTATCAGGGCATTTCATTTTCATGGCCTTGGACTCAACATTCATCTTTTTCATTCACTTTATCAGGGCATTCTGCTGACACTGCTGCAAGGGTTTTTCTGCTTCATTAATTCTGCCGCCTGCACTGGACCACCTCTCTCACACACACTCACATGCATAAAAACAAAAACATACATACATACATACATGCATACAATGATGAGCATGTATACACACACTGCATAAACATATAATGCTTATTTTTTCTTCACTGGCAGAGACCAAAAACAGAAAGAAGGCCTTGCTAGGAAAATGGAGTGGTGTCCATACGCTGACAGAATAAATGGATTTCAGCCATTGCATTGGTGTAACAGCTGTATGCAAGGAAAACCAACTATACGACAGAATGCTCAGCTGACCAAGGCAGCTAACATCTATATGGCAACAACACTCAACATACTGAAGGTATACAATTGTAGCATCCTCACAAACCTGGCTGAAGCCACATGTACACACACAGACACTGACACAGACACACAGAGTAAACAACACACAAATGGCTGATGTACATGCAAAGTGACCATACCTTTTTAAACAGAACAATGCCGTCTTTCTTCATCTTATGCTCTTTAAAGACGCTGTCCTCTGATGTGATGCCAAAGGCAACGTCCTCGATTTCCGAGGCAATCTTCTTGAAGGCAGCAGCGGCCTTGCCTTCCTGGTCCTGCAGACACATTCACACACCACATGCCGCTCATCAGCAGAACACACTCTGGCAGACCATTGTATGGCACAACAGTGAGGTCTGTCCCAAACACACCAACAAACACATCTTTCAAGCCTGTTTATCTGGAATCAGCTGTCGAGGTCTTTATGTCAAAAATGGGAAAGCATGGGGGAAACCATTGGCAGATCTTGCTACCCTTTAAAAAGCGAAGATGAGGGAATGAATATCCTTTATAACTGTATGAGAATAACTGTATGAGAAAGGTGTGACCATCCTTTATCACTGTATGAGAAAGGTGTGACCATCCTTTATAACTGCATGAGAAAGGTGTGACCATCCTTTATAACTGCATGAGAAAGGTGTGACCATCCTTTTTAACTGTATGAGAAAGCTGTGACCATCCTTTATAACTGCATGAGAAAGGTGTGACCATCCTTTATAACTGTATGAGAATAACTGTATGACAAAGGTGTGACCATCCTTTATAACTGTATGACAAAGGTGTGACCATACTTTATAACTGTATGAGAAATGTGTGACCATCCTTTATAACTGTATGACAAAGGTGAGACCATCCTTTATAACTGTATGAGAAAGGTGAGACCATTCTTTATAACTGTATGAGAAAGGTGTGACCATCCTTTATAACTGTATGAGAAAGGTGTGACCATCCTTTATAACTGTATGACAAAGGTGTGACCACCCTTTATAACTGTATGAGAAAGGTGTGACCACCCTTTATAACTGTATGAGATAGGTGTGACCATCCTTTGCAACACCAGTGAATCAGAAACTCTGAGGCACATTCAAAATGATTGACAAAATCAACTCACTCTGGATCATTGGAAAATGAACAAATATTGTAACAACTGGAACTCCCAAATTTGGTTTGTATGATCCAGATACAAATGACTTGTGTATTTTCCTCTTCACATAATTGTCAGATGAAATGATTCTGAGTTGTTTCCCTTGCCTCACTTGGCCGCATTCTGTGCCCATAAAAAAGCAGTGTTGCTTCAAAATGACTGGTAAAGGACTTTCCTGGCTGAAGGAATCTACACTGAAGGGTAGTTCAAAAACAAACATGCAATTTTTAACAATGCACAACATGTCTCCACTGCACCCAGTCGCTTACATTCTGTGGGTCGTCTTGTTAGAATTCCAGCTGGCACTGCAGCAGACCCGACATGGTAATGACTCAAAGATGTTGGGTAAAGAGAGATTGTAATGGTAAACTTATTGTCCTTTTGTCCTGACCCGACTAATTGACAAAAATTTTTAAAATGCACACTGGTTAGCATCTTTTGATGCTTTCACACTGCCTATGACGATCTTGTTATACTGAAGCAGACACCAAGCTAAAAAATGGCAAGAGACATGTTAGAAATTAAACTTTTTGTTTCATGCTCGAAGAGTCCTGATTGACAAGAATTTCTTGAATACCAATTACTTTATACTGTAACCTTTATGTTCCTCAAATCACACCTACTCAAAGTAAAAGCCATGAGGTGCACATGAATGCACTGTGTGCCATGTCTGTGGTTTAATGACAAGAACTCTGAATCAGTACACGAATAACTTTTAATGTCCATCATCTCCTTTGATTTATAATTGTCAAGTCTTCTGTCTCTGACCTTTCCTTCTTCAGTTCCTCTTACAATTTCAATAAGAATGAAACATTGCTACACTTCTTAAGCTGTTCTCTATAACTGTTCTTTCTTTCTTCTTTTCTATTTTAAGAATAAAACCCATTGCTACACTTCTTAATCTGTTCTCTGTAAACTGTCCTTTCTTCTTTTCTCTTTTTTTTTCTTCTTTTCTTTATTCTTTCTTTTTTTTTCCTCCGAGTTGACGTACATCATGACAGTGCTTATCACAGACATCTTTTATGTTCCTACATACACAGTTCCAAACACATGGGAGATACTGATAACAATGATGTACGCACTTTCTTGTCTTTAATTTTTTCTTCAAATGAAAAATACACTTAGTCTTTGAAATTTTGATAAATAAAGATTGGTCAAAGTTTTCCAATCAGTGCATGAAGTCAAAGCTTGAGTGTGCAGCTCTGAAACTTTACTGTCCACTGCACTGTGTCTAGAATGACATGATTTTCAAAGTAAAAATGCATTAAATCAGAATGCTAATGTTACACGCACACTGATGGGGAAATCAGTAAAACTTAGTTTCATGTTTGCTTTCTCCTTGCTGTACTTTTTTTTTCCTCATAAAATAAGGATGTGTTTGTTCTGCACAGGGCAGAGAACATAATTGATCAAATATTTTTTTCACATTTAAATTGTTTTCTGCCTGGTTTCAAACTAAAACTGCTATATCAAGTGGCAAATACTTTTTAACACTGGAGATACCGATGCAAAAAAAAAAAAAAACCTTTTTTTTTTTCATGTCCACCATCCAGAACCAGACCGTCACATCTCAATTTAAAATGAATATAATCCTGGAACTTTTCTCTCACTATTCTATCGGCTGATTACTATAATTGCATTGTATAATATGTTACAGAAAGGCTTCTGAAAAATACATGGTTATTTCTTCTATTAAACACCCTGTTATCTCTCATCCATGTGGCCTTTTATCGCCGTTTCTGTGGCTATCTGGCATTCAAAATGGTCACATGAAAAAGAGAAATAAGTGGCGTCATTACATCATCTTTTCAGTCACAGATGCAGACTTGACACTTTCTCTTGGGAGACATGCATTGTGAGCAGGTTTTCCTTAGGCATCAACAAACTTCGGGTCTTCAATTCAGTAAATGATAATCAAGAGCCAGCAGTACATGTTACTGTTATTAAAAAGATCAATGGCCTTAAATGTGGAAAAAGGAAATTGTCCCTCTAATAGTAATCAAGCTAAATATCAGTATAGGCTTAAAACAAGATTTTTGTGTGAAGAGTTTAAAGCTGCAATAATCATAACGAGTGCCACTAGCATGACAAGTATACCAATATGAAGCTAACTGTTCCGATACTTTGACTAACTGAACAATGTGGTTAAATGTAGATTGTGACCCTGTTCCGATACTTTAACTGAACAATGTGGTTAATGTAGATTGTGACTCTGTTCCAATACTTTAACTGAACAATGTGGTTAATGTTTATTGTGTCTCATCTGTGGGGATTTTTCTTAATCCTTACCCCCTGTTGGAGTTGTGTGAATCCTCTCTGGGAGCTTTTCTTACTCCGTTACCGCTGTTGGATTATCTGATAATGCTTTTTTGTTAGCTGTACGAACAATTAGGTTGTAAGGTTGAGTAAAAAAACAGCAACAAAAAAAACACGTAGCAAACCATGTTCAACAAACTGATGTAAGCACAGCGAAAGTCTCACAATCAGACCCATATGGTTTGCCTCGTCACGCACACAAAATGCAGCGAGATGAAAAACCCAGCTGTTACGATCCATCACAAATCACAGCACATCTGCCACCAGTTTGGCTACAAAAGGCAGTGATTTCCACTTCAACAATAGTGAATAATGCTCTCTCCAGAGTTACCTGTGTTCTGCAGTGACGGCGAACATTTCCTTCACCAGCTGTTGACCCTGATCTTTCAACGCAATGTCATAATTGTTTGCTTTTCAATACCAATCGATATTGTTGCCTACACAATAGCAAAGCTTTTCTCCATCAGTCTAGTCCTCCAAAACCCTCTATTGTATGGTTAATGGTATATCTAAGTCATAACTTCACTCCAGGATCATGGAAATGAACAGAATCAACACTTTCTAGGACTTGTTTAGAACTAGAAAACAACTAAACCGTTTAATTACAAAGACTTGTCATCATTGAATCAATCAGAATCTTCAGCTGGTTGAAGGCAGACATTTACGAAAGAAGAATCTGGCAGTTTTGTTACAGTGCATTTAATCTGTCCCCCCCCCCCCCCCCCCCCCCCCCCCCACCCCATCAAAAGCCACAGATTGTATGGTTATACGAAGTTATTAAGAATGATGTTACAAATGCTACAGAGATTTAATTACAATTATCAACTGCTCAACAGGTCTTCCTCTCATAGCACAATGTCCATGCAATCGCTAGGATTAAAAAAAAAAAGGGTACAATTACAGTTCTGATCCAGAAGTTGGGGGGGAGAATTAAAAGATGCATTCAAGGGCTAGTTTAAAACTCAGTATGGTCCATCTTTCTCATATGTATACATAACACATTAAACCATGGGCTGAATCTGATCAGGGAAAATAAAATCCCATGTCTACCGATGAAATCAAACCAAGAACCTACCAGTCTGCCACAGCAGCTGTTTTAAATAGATCCGACACACACATGTTTATTCTGAACACTCAGGAGTGCAGGTAGGAATGGTTCTGAAAGTCTGGGGCTGTGGTATTACCACGAATCTGAACATACTGCGTTATAGACCACATGCCGTAGTAACTGACGACAGCTTAAAAAAAAAGTAGAGTTATTTCCTATGTAGGCAAAGTTTCTTCCACCCACATCATCTTGCAATGTCTTGTACAGCACACAATTATCACACCTGAAGAGTTCAGTAACCAGGTGACTGGTGTACAAATGCAAAAGCTCTTTCATTTTTTTTCAACTCTTAATTGTTGGTGAAATTGTCTCTCTTCATACACTGTCCTCTCTCTCCCCCCCCTCTTTTTAAAAACAAAACAAAGTAGACCACCAGTTATCACATCTGAAAGCCACAAACTATCAAAACACAAAATTTTGCCATGCTGAATTCAACGAAAAGTGAACATCATAGTTTAACATTGACCATTTACATCCTTTATATATAAGTAGAATCTGTAAAGTAATAAGACCTTTCAAATTACCCATTTTACACCAAAGTTTTCCCCCTCCTTAAAACCTTTCTCTGCTATTCACATATGTCTGACATTTCAAGCATTTCTGCTTCTTTTCATCTGTCACAGTTGAGAACATACTGTTCATGAACAAGCAGTCATGAATTCAACCATTTTCTTCTCTCCCCCCCCCCCCCCCACCCTCCCCCCACCCTATTTTTTTCTCTTCCTTTTGTTTGCAGGATAGGATGGAGATTTTTTTTCCCCCAGAAACTAGTAGGAAAGATGACAGTAAACATCCCTTACCAATCCTTTTCTTTCTTTTCCTTTTGTTTGCAGGATGGGGATGGAGATTCCACCCCCCCCCCCCAGCAGAAACTAGTAGGAAAGATGACAGGAAACATCCCTTATCAATCCTTTTTCTTTCTTTCCATTTGGCAGGATGGGGTCCCTTACCAATCCTTTTCTTTCTTTTCTTTTGTTTGCAGGATTAGGGTCCCTTACCAATCCTTTTTGTTTTCTTTTCTTCTCAACTTTGAGGCTGAACCAAAATGAACCTCCTGTCCAAGGTTTTGAGCATGAGTTCTCAAACTAAACATCCTGAACTGTTTGAAAACAGCCAGGTTCAAGACCTAAAGCTCTGGTGTAATCCACACTACATGGGTTGCAAAGGAACAGGGCCTGACCTTGAAGAAGCCCATGACGATGACTTCATCACTGCCAATAAAAGTCTTGGCCTCCTCAGAAGTCTTCACGTCCTTGGCAGGGGGGCCAGTCTTCTTCTTCAGCCAGTTGACGATGTCGGAAGTCTGCCTGCCTCCTGAGGTTGTAGTGTGTAAAAACAGAAGGTCAGTAAACATCACTATTCTCCTTGCGTGCACCCTCCCCCTCCTCTTATACTCTCACCATAAGTGAGTTTTCTTGCCACATGCAAACTTCATTATCTAATCCTCCTTTTCCTTTCATTCCGATAAAATATGTAGAGTGAAAACATACCTGATGCAATCATTACATGATTATTTTCTTTCAAATATTCTGTTCTTATGGATTTTGTATTAAACACCATTGCGTTTGATAGTAATATTATCATTTTGGCACATTTGTGTACTTTTTATTGAATACAAGATCCTATAATTCAAAATATATAGTTACGCAGGAGTTACTGATGATAAAGTCAGTTCATTCACAGTCCTGATTTTGAAGGGCAAGCTAATGCAGAAAACAATTGTCTTACCGACTGTGTGTGTGTTGTGTGTGGTGTGTGTGTGTGTGTGTTGTGTGTGTGTGTGTGTGTGAGTGAGTGAGTGTGAGTGTGTGTGTGTGTGTGTGAGTGTGTGTGTGCGTGTGTGTGAGTGCATAGATGTGCATATGTGTTTAAGAAGTGCATCAATATGGTGATTGTGGCTTGCACAGATTCATAGATGGTGTAGTGGGTTTTTTATGCGACTCCTGTTAACATGTGAATAGGTAAATTTTGATATGCTTACCTTTTAATCATGAGCTGACAAAGCCACAAATGAACTTCCATCTTTAGGATTAACAGCTGCATTGTTCTATAGTGGTACTGTACTGTAAAGGTCCTTAAAATTTTACTACTTCAAACAATTGTCAAGTGATGCCATGTACAAAACTTTTTTACACCTAATTTTGAAACAATGAAACTGTTGATTAAAAAAAAATTCAAAACACACATTGAAATATATCTTTTTTTTAATGAGAAATAAACAAGGAATGTTAAGACTTACCTGTATAATCCACTGGTTCGCCACTGATGAAGAATTTGATGGTGGGGAAACCTTTGACTTCAAACTTTTCCGCCAAGTCCTTCTCCACGGTGGCATCAACCTTGGCCAGCTTGATGTTGGAACCCTCGTCCATCAATTTCCCAGCAGCCTTGCTGTACTCGGAGCCAGTTGCTTGCAGTGGCCGCACCATGGTGCGTCTACAGGCACACAGAGATCAAGGAGGTGAAAGAAAGAAAAACAAAAAAACAACAACCTGATGCATCAACTCAAAGTCTAAGGATTTGTCACAATGAACCAACGTGTGTGTTAAAAGTAGGCATTATAACGCTAAAGAAATTCACAAGAAAACAGAGTGCAAACATACTGAGCACAAACCAACATGCATGACAGATATACCTATATACTCAATCACCTAAAGTACTCGCACAGTCACTATACAAGTACATACACACACACACACATACACACTCTCTCTCTCTCTGTCTGTGTTACCTCATCAATTAAGAAAATTTCACGCACGCACACACACACACACACACACACACACACACACACACACACACACACACACACAACTTGTACTGGAAGCGCTACAAAGCCCAGGTCATTTAACCAGTCCAGTGCAACTAACATCTGGCTTAGGCTCTACCATGTTTCCCAGAGACATAATAACATTATAATTATCAAACCTCTTGCACTACTCGAAATTCTCCCAAGAAAAATCCCATAAGTTATCAGAAACCTTTTTTTTCACGCCCTGTCTCAACTTCTGTGCCCAGTCTGTGGCACTACCCCAGGCTGCTTGTTACGGCCCCTGTCCACAGTCACACCTTGTTACGGCCCCTGTCCACAGTCACACCCAAGTTATCCTGTCACAGCTCTGGCACCGGCAAACCACAGGGAGAAGCAATGTCAAGTCATCATGGGGCAACCCATCAGAGGACACACTGCACTGCTGCCCAGTCACGTCAGTGGCATCTGGTGGTGTCTCTTCCGATGCAGCATATGCAGTATGCCACTTACCACGCCCACTAATGACAACAGAAGTAGTTCTGATGCGGATCCAGTGTGAGCGAGTGTCCCCTCCAGGGGGAACCACTATGTCCGTCAAAAGACAACCCCCCCCCCCCCCCCCACTGTTTTTACCAATACCAGTGACCTTGACATGAAATCACGAAAGGCCTGGAGAGAAAATCAAAACTGAGGTCACTATGAGAGCAGGGCATGAAAAACCACAGAATCTGAGGTTTTTTTGGTTTTTTTTTTTAATGCTAATCGAAGAGGATCACGAGTATCATAAAACTGATGATGCTATAAAGGTCCATTCTGGTCTGAGACTGCATGACAGGGTTGTACTCTACTCTTACTTTTATAGTACATCCTGGCATCACAGGGCTGAGAGATACAGACACTTGCTGTTGTTTGCGATGATCGTGCAAGGAATTTTGCACACCAGTCCCAACATGGACTACCCTGAACTGTCACTCCACAACCAGATCAAAAATAGTTCCAGAGAAACAAAAACCATTTAACATAAAGGTACACTGAAATGGGGCTCCAGGAAAAGCCTACGTTTCATCTACACATAACCAATTAAATCAACAGGAGACTCAAACTTTGTACATTTTCCACAGCCATGGTTTGCTCATCTTTTAAGAGCAGAATATTGATTTTGCTGTTGTTTTTTTTCTCCATAATAATTGGCAAAATCAATTTAAAACCATGACAGATTCAATTTGGCCAACTGCAGTCCTGTCTTGCGTGTTAAAAAGCAAGCATCTTTGAACTAAAGGAACGAAAAGAGTATGGCATAGGCTACATTACCTATTTCAAACTGCAGCTACACACAATGCAGTAGATTCAACAATCAATTTGACCATGATGCACACACTAGAAAATTATTGAGTTTATATTTCGCTCTGACGCA